>CP125976.1:35668467-35881528 GCA_030063025.1 Avena longiglumis | reverse complement strand
CACAATTCATATGGTGTCGTTTCAACGGATTTAGATGGTGCCCTATTTAAAGTGAATGCGGCTGTTTCTAATGCATAACCCCAAAATGATAGCGGTAAATCTGTAAGTGACATCATAGAACGAATCATATCCAAGAGAGTTTGATTACAACGTTCGGACACACCATTACATTGTGGTGTTCTTGGCGGTGTCAATTGTGAAAGTATTCTGCATTTCTTCAAATGCTCGCCATACTCGTAATTAGATATTCACCTCCACGATCAGATCGTAGAAATTTATTCTTTTTGGTATGTTGATTCTCTACCTCACTTTGAAATTCCTTAAACTTCTCGAAAGTTTTGGACTTATGTTTCATGAAATAAATATACCCATATCTACTCAAGTCATCCATGAAGGTAAGAACATAGCGATAACCACCGCGCGATGCTACACTCATTGGACCACACACATCGGTATGTATGATTTCCAATAAGTCCGTAGCTCGCTCCATCATACCAGAAAATGGAGTCTTAGTCATTTTACCCATCAGACATGCTTTGAATCTTTCAAGTGTTTCGAAATCAAGTGATTCAAAAAGTCCAGCGGAATGGAGTTTCTTCATACGCTTCACTCCAATATGACCAAGACGACAGTGCCACATATAGGTCGAGTTATCACTTAATTTCAAACGTTTAGCTTAAATGTTATTAATGTGTGTATTACTACAATCGAGATTCAATAAGAATAGACCATCTATCAAAGGTGCATGTGCATAAAACATATTACTCATATAAATTTAACAACCATTATTCTCGGACTGAAACAAGTTGAAAGAACATGTTGGGCCCCCATGTGTGGTTTTGGTAATTAATGACAATCTTTATGGACTAATGTGTGTATTAAGTTATACTTATAGGATTTGTCCATTGGCATCGCTTGGAGCATGTGTTGGCTTCAAGGTCGATGAAATGCAAAGAAGATATGTTGTGCAAACTCAATATGCGAGGTCGATGATGAGGAATTAAGAAAGGCGTTCCATCTTGAGAAGGGCAAGATCATCTACATCGAGCTCAAGTGGAATGCTCAAGGCAAAGGTATAATCTTGATAGGTTTTCCCTTTTGACGGTCTCACGTTGTGTGTGAGTCCGGGTTTAGGATAGATAACCGTACTATCAAGAGGGGCTCTCGAATGAGGAATTCGGTCACATCGTTCGGAGAGAGCTCAAACCTTTGCATACTTGCATCATCATATTTGGTTGCTATTTGGTATTGTCCATGTGAGGATTTAGAGATTGTTGTAATCTTCATAACAATCTTTTGGTCATCAAAATCGGATCTTCCATTTGTGTCTTATTGCGATTTTGATCTTGGCGGTTTTTTCAGTTTCTAACCAAGTGTGGCATCTCACATTATATTAGTTTATACACTCCCACTTGGTGATAATCATTATTTCCACTTTTTATCGGAATGCCCTTATTGTCCTCTATCCAACGCAATTGGAATTGGGTCAATCGGAGTCTCCAATCAAAAGTTATGGCCGTTTGTATATTTGCTTTATTTAAATTGAAAAAGAAAAAGAAAAACATCTTGTCTGAGCCGTCCGGTACAACCGGCGATATCTGGCTCATGGCTTCATCAATCTGGGCGGTAGTACCGCCAGTGGGCATACTACCGTGACCGATTTTTGCCCGATTAGATATCGCCGCACTCGATTTCTCTCTTGCTCGCTCGCGTCCGATCCTTGGCATTGACCTGCCTGCGTCATGACTTCCACCCTCTTTGTTACAGCCGCCTTGCCTGCTTCTCGCTGGGGCCGCTACCCGCATCGCAGCGCTCGCAGCGCTGCCTTGGCCGCCGCGCCTCTCTTGTGGCGCTTCGCCGCCTTCTTTGTCCTAGGCTGACCCCACTCTGGCCCGTCTTTGCCCGCTGCCGCCATAAACTGCTGCCTCAACTGCATCAGCGCCGCTGCATATCGTCATTTCTGGCCATGGCGCTATTTGCCTCTGCATCTTCTTCTTTGGGGCCCTTGATGGCTTCTTCCCTTTGCATCTGTTGCCTGCTAAGCTGTTGACTCGCATCGTGCGCCCCCTCTCTTGCTAGTGTATTTCTGGAGCATGCGGTACTCTGATTAATTCGGTAGTCTTGGTCCAATAAACGCCTCAAACGGTTAGTTTTTCTGGGCCTCTATTTAAGCCCTTGCCCTTTTTAGTTTGGACAGCTCCTTTCTTATCTATTAGGCTAAACTTTGTCCACACTTTCTCTAGATCTTGAAGCTTGCCTAATCTTTTCCCTACAATGATTCTTGCCCATATTTGAGTGGAAGAGAGAGGAGATCTAAACCCACGTTTTGACCTAACCGATTCATCTCTTTGTGAGTACATCTTTGGGTATCTAGATTTTGGGGGATTTTGTGTCTCTCTTTGATTCCTCCTCTCTTGTTCCCCCAATAGCTTTAGTAGCTTTGTTGGAACTTGAGAGTGAGGGTTTTGAGCATCTTTGTGCTGTTCTTGCCATTTGCAGGTTTGAGTTCTCCTCGGAGGATTTTGTAACACCCTCAGAATCGGACCTATGCAAGTTTGAGCAAAACTCGCCAAACCCGCATAGAAACGATTCAAAGGTGCCCACCAGGCACTTTCGTGCGGGTGGAAAACAAAGCAATAACATTACACAACAGTCCTCGATGGGACCCCTGAGCAGATATATATCTGTTGACTCAAAGAGTCAAGAATCTGAGATATAATATACAAAGATCCAAATCACCTTGAAAATGATCGAGCGTCACTACGGACAAGATGCAAATGGGGCTAAGAGCCACGAAGAATAACCAATGGCGTCCATAACCTGCCCGTGCCAAGCGGAAGGTAACCTTCTATGGCGTCGATCTCAAAACCCGCTTAAACAAAAGGGGTGCCGACAAAGGCAAAGGAAAAAGAAGGGCGTCGATCTTGAGGCCGATGCAGCGAGGCTAGAATTCGGGTCCTCGCCTACATAGGTATAGTGGTGCGGCGTGGCAAAGATGCACTAATCAACCTATAGAGACTCGATACAATGGCGGCTATCGGAGAGGGTGAGAAAGACCTATGGATCCAACACGATACTATCATCAAACAAACCCATCTGGTGTTTCCCTCGAGACCAAGCGAGGAAGTCAACCGGAACTCACGGTTGGCGGTTTACTTATTCAGTTATCGTTGCAGCAATTACTAGTCAGGTTTAGATAATCGTCCTGATAAAGTAAGCAGTGGGCATTTTTAGTTAATCATTCTGTTATAGTGGCAGCACTTACTAGTCAGGTACAATGATCATGAGATAACCACAAAACCCAGCAGTTGTTGGTACTTTTACTTAGTCATTCCGTTGTAGTGAAACTGATTACTAGTCATATCGGATACAAGTCAATTTATAACAACAAACTTTAGTTATGGTTGTCTATGATCAAGCACTGTGCTCCAAGTCGTCCATAACCGCGGACACGGCTTCTCGAAAAGATTTAACCCTGCAGGGGTGCACCAAAGTATCCACGAGCACTTGACCCTTTTGCGGATCGGTTAACATACACCCATCGGTATGTCGGCGGGCCTAAGTCACGGCGTTCCCGGACCCAAATCAAGCAGGGGGCCACCCACTAAGTACACCCATAAGTCGGCCGGTCTCGAGGACGGACTTAGGGTTTGTGGGGCGGTGATGGCAACCGCAGATCCCCAAGCGGGAACTCGATACCACGTAAATGGGTCACAATTCCTAAGCGATGCAGTGTGCTCCTCGCACAAACGTAAATACATAAGTAGCATGGCATAAATGAGGATAGTAAAAACACCTCAAACTAGTTGTGGCCCCAGACAATACTTTGAAATCGGTAATAATCAATGGGGGCCCATATCTCCCCACCGTGGTTAGCGCGCTCGATCTCGGAGCAGTGTCAAGAACTCGGGTCCTGGGACACAAGTGGTGATCGGAAACCAAATCTTACCTATCACCCACCGATGCCTGCTTAATTCAATTTTAGTTGTTAACCAGTAATTAAAGTGAGCGAAAGTAAAACCATGATCATTTCCAACGTCAACATCGGCAATCCTCCAACAATTGTGGTACTTGACGACAAACAAAACACTTGAGCAGCGACTACGACACGCGGGTCCAACTATCTACCAAACAACAGTAATAGGATGTGTCCAAGGCTATATATGGCTGCAAGGGATATCACGAGTGCGAAAACTAGAGCATCGCATCACGGATAGCAAAAGATCAGCAGGAGGAATAAATACTAGAAAAATAAGATAGGTAGAAAGGGAGATGCTGCTTTGAAAACATTGTTGAAGGGTTCATCCGAAGATCGAAGCTCACATCAACTCAACGGCCTTATCCGCGAAGAAGCAAAACACTAGAAGAAACACCGGATGCAAGATTTAATACAACGGCAGAAGATCGGCATGATGCATGTATGATGCATGACATGGCAAGGGTGCGATGCGATTAGGTCATGTTAAGTGGAACCGGGGTCCCGACAATTAGTTAGATGGTTCCAGTTATTTATCTACCCCGCAATTTAAATGTTGTTTTAACAAGGCAAGATTATAGTATTGGTTCGCTACACAAGTTTAAATGAGGCCGATATGAGACTAGATTTGCCCGCATATGGCCCCATATTGAATTATTAGGTGAATCGGCATAAGGCCCCCAAACCAATGATATGCATGCGAGATGACAATTAAATATGCAACAAGTTGATATCATTTATGAAAATAGGGTATCGAGGGAAAAGGGTCACACATTTAAGGTTCGGCAGATCTTGGGTTACGGGGGTTGGGTTCGACGAGGTCGGGTCCGGTCTCGAGTTGGTCTGACAGTTCGGTCTCGCATGGGAGGCGTTCTCGGGTTCTTGGGTAGAACTTGGCGCGTCCGGTGCGGGACTTAGGTCGGTGTCGGCAGCGATCGGACTCTCCTGGTCGGTGTCGTCCTTGTTGTCGCGAAAGGTCTTGTCGGGTCCCAGGGTCGGTCTTGCGTTCTGAGGTCTTATCGATCAGCGCCATCGAGTCGGTCTTGGCGTCCGGGGGAGTCTTGTCGCCCTTGGGTGAAGAACATGTCATCCCGTGAGTCCGTGTAGAAGTGCTCAATGATCCATGACGGAGGTCTCCGGTTCGACTTCGTTTTTTCCATGAAGGAGATCTTGTCGCTTGGTATCCGTGTGGAAGAACTCGAGGTCGATGGCGAACTCGCCCGGTAACGGGGTTTTCGGAGATCTTGGCGCGTCACCGGTTACGGGATGTCGAGGCTTGGGCTCCGGGGCCGGGAAGAAGCGCTTGGCGTTCCGAGATGGCGTTGTTCGATCATCGGATCCGAGGAGGGGCACTTGTGGTTCGGGCTCCAAGGGTCCGTGGCGAGCTTATTGGCGCGGCCTCGACTACCTTGGCAGCGAAACTCGTCACGGCTTTCTCGCAGATGAGGGCAGCGCCACTGAGGCGCAAGGAAGAGGCCGACGAGGTTGCGGGCGCCGAACCGGGAGTGCAGGCCGGCGTGCTTCGCGGACGAGGAAAACGAGGCAGGAGCAGACGAGGTGGTGGATGCGGGGCAGCGGCGCAGGCGGAGCACGGCGGCGTTCGGCGGCTTCGGACGAGGGAGGCCGCGCTGGAGGCGGGCGGCTCCAGCCAACGCGGCCGGGCAGGCCTGGTAGCGGCTCGGGAGGAGGCCGGTGGCGAAGCCGGCGAGGCCGCGGCGGCGGCCGAAAGCGGGCAGAGTTTCTGGCAGGCGGGGCTCCAGAAGGAGGCGGAGGCGAGGCAGTGGCGGCGGTCCTCGGGGGCAGTGGGCGAGGAGGGCGGCAGTGGTTAGTGGCCAGGCCGTGGCAGCGGCGGAGGAGAGCTGGGGCAGCCTGTGGCGCAGCGGAGAGGCGAAGGAGGAGGAGGCGGCCGGCTCAAGCGGCCTGGAGGAGGCGGTGTCGTGGCGGGCCGGGCGAGGCAGTGAGCTGGCGAGGGCGTGGGAGGCTCAGGCAGAGCGGTAGGCGGTGGCCGGAGGTCCTGTGGGCGGGCGGGGAGCGAAGGTAGGCGGAGGCGAGGAGGTAGAAGGAAGCGGCAGGCGGGCGCCTGTGGCGTCTTGAGACGAGAAGGAGGCGGAGGGAAGAACAAAGGGCGCGGGGAGAGAGGCGCCGCAAGGTGGGAGTGGGCCGGGATCGAAGGGTGGACAGGTTGGTGCCGGGCTGGGCATGTGCGCGTGTGTGCGTGGGTGTTAGTTGCTGGGGTGGGACAGGTGGTGAGTATTGGGGTGGTTTTAGCATAGGTGGAGAGAGGGGGGCTGATGTGGCGGGGTTTGGTTGGTTGGGGGATAAGGCCAGGTGAGGTGGCGACTCGGGATTGGGTGGGGTGATGTGGAGGCTGGGTGTGGGTAGGTAGATTGGTAGATGTAGGATTTGTTGGGGTGTTCAGGTGGGCCGATTTGTTTTGTACGGGGGTGGTCGTTCGGGTCGATTTGGCCCGTTCGACTGCCCCCACTAAAACAACTTAAACATTTTATTTGTTTAAACGGGCCGTATGCAAACCGATAGCGGCCAAAACAAAATATTCCGGGGACCCGGTTTTGGTGTTTGAATTAAGACGGGGCGTATTAGAAAACGAAACGGGCTTTGCGAAAAATAGTTTTAGGCAAACAACACATGATGATGACGATGCAATGCACAAATTCAACGCGATTTTCTAGTAGTGGTTTTGCGGGATGCCACAGATTTGGTTTGATTTGCTCGTTGGAGCTTGTCCCTCTTGGGTTCTTGGAACCCTAGACGGTTTTGTGGCCTTGGTGGCATTGTAGCCTTGGTGGTATTTGTTGAGGCCTTTTGTGGCGTTTGTTGGGAGCCTCCAACTTCTCTCATGTGCAATAGTGAGATTTTTGCTAGTCTATTTTATCTTATGATACTTGTTGCCTTTCTCCATATATTCCAACTTTCTCCTTTTCCCTTGGTGATAGTTGTAATTTATGGAGTGTGTTGGTATTTGAAGCTCATTAATGTATAATAAGATATATTTGAGCCTTTGGCCGTGCTTTGAAGCAAAAATCTTATTGGTATATGTTAAGACTTCATTTTTGCTTTCATCTGATTTCTTGTATATCTTATTTATGTGTGCATATGTCTTTGTTGGCATATGTCTTTGTGATGTTTTCCACTTAGAGACATATGCACATATGAGAAGATAATTTTAGTTGAATCTTATTCCTTGGATACCACCTTTTATTCCTTTTGATTTTTTGGTGGCTTCCAAATTTATTTGCCTATGAGTGCTTGTTCCTCTTGTTTGCATCTTCGGTCACTCTTATTTGTTCTCTCATGCCTTGTATTGTTAAATGAACTCGGATGAGTGAGGATTCCATGATTATGCACCTTGTTCCCAATTCCAATTATCATAATTGGTGCATTATCTTTGGGGAGCTCATCTAATTCATTAAATAATGCTCATTTGTCTACTTTCTCATTTAGTGTGTTTTAAATGCTTATGGGGGAGCGAGGATTCCATATTTGTGCACTATTTATTCTAATGCATTTATTTTTAATTTTGCACAAATCTTGGGGAGCTTCTCTATTTGTTATTTCAAACACTCTTTTTCTCATATCATAACATCTTGTTGTTTTCATTTGGACTCATTTGTTGTTTACAAATTGGATTGTCGGACCTTGTAAGTGCTTAAATCATTTGGTTTTATTTTGGCAATCTTTGGGTCCTCGATATAGTCCTACTCCCTCCCAAGTATTCATCATTGGATATGTGCGAAGGCACACCTTTGGAGGAAGTATTACTATATTTGCCTTCTAGAACTTGTCACCCATTTCGGCAATCGATGCCAATGGGGGAGACGTTTTAGATTTTTTAACGGAAGTTGGTTTATGCATTGAGTTTGTTCTTGTGCATTTGCCTCTCATGCTCTTGCATCTTTGTTGATGCTTAGCATGTGGTATATATAGAGGAAACTCCACCAATGATAATGATTGGCACAATATATGCAATGAAATTCAAGTTCATCACACATGCATAGATTGTGGGGGAGTTTGCTCTATATATTGTGGTGGTACCAATATCACATACTTTTGTAGTATTTGATATTGGTATCACCATTTCATTCAATAATATTCCTTATATAAACCCTCTTAAAGGGATTGTCATCAATTACCAAAATGGGGGAGATTAAAAGAACATGTTGGGCCCCCATGTGTGATTTTGGTAATTAATGACAATCTTTATGGACTAATGTGTGTATTAAGTTATACTTGTAGGATTTGTCCATTGGCATCGCTTGGAGCATGTGTTGGCTTCAAGGTCAATGAAATGCAAAGAAGATATGTTGTGCAAACTCAATATGCGAGGTCGATGATGAGGAATTAAGAAAGGCGTTCCATCTTGAGAAGGGCAAGATCGTCTACATCGAGCTCAAGTGGAATGCTCAAGGCAAAGGTATAATCTTGATAGGTTTTCCCTTTTGACGGTCTCATGTTGTGTGTGAGACCGGGTTTAGGATAGATAACCGTACTATCAAGAGGGGCTCTCGAATGAGGAATTCGGTCACATCATTCAGAGAGAGCTCAAACCTTTGCATACTTGCATCATCATATTTGGTTGCTATTTGGTCTTGTCCATGTGAGGATTTAGAGCTTGTTGTAATCTCCATAACAATCTTTTGGTCATCAAAATCGGATCTTCCATTTGTGTCTTATTGCGATTTTGATCTTAGCGGTTTTTTCTGTTTCTCACCAAGTGTGGCATCTCACATTATATTAGTTGATACACTCCCACTTGGTGATAATCATTATTTCAACGCAATTGGAATCGGGTCAATCGGAGTCTCCAATCAAAAGTTATGACCGTTTGTATATTTGCTTTATTTAAATTGAAAAAGAAAAAGAAAAACATCTTATGCAGGCGTCCGTACTCTAACGCCGCCTTTTCAGCGTGGCCATCTTGATGCGGCGGTACTATTTTCGGTCCCTCTGACGGCCTTCGATAATCTGCTTGGTGGGCAGTACTCGGCTAACCTAGTTTTTTTTTGCCCACTTAGATCTGCCTTTCATACTCGATTTCTCTCTGTCATCGATCCAGCGCAGCGTTGACCTGCCAGCGCGGCTTCCGCTTCGACCCCACGCTGCCTCGCCGCTCGCTTCATGGTATTGGCCGCATGATCTGTCGCCTGCCACCCGCCTTTGCCTCGCTCTCGCCTCTCTTCTTTGCCGCCGCCGCTTGTTGTCCAGCCCCTCTGGCCCAACGCTTCTGCTTCAAGCTCGGCCTGCCCAGCTTCTTGTGACTGCCAAGCCAGGCCACATGATGCATCGCTGTCTTGTAGCGCCGCTTGGGGCTCTTTGAGCTGGTCTTGGCACCCGCATGCGCCTGCTAGCTGCTATTGCCGCATCGTCGCCCCTCTACTGCGTGTATTTCTGGAGCATGCGGTACTACAGTTAATTCGGTAATCCAAGAAAACGCCCCAAACGGCTGTTTTTCTGGGCCTCTATTTAATCCCTTGCCCTTTTTTAGTTTGGACAGCTCCTCTCTTATCTATTAGGCTAAGCTTTTTCCACACTTGCTCTAGATCTTGAAGCTTGCCTAATCTTTTCCCTTCGATGATTCTTGCCCATATTTGAGTGGAAGAGAGAGGAGATCTAGACCCACGTTTTGACCTAACCGATTCATCTCTTTGTGAGTACATCTTTGGGTATCTAGATTTTGGGAGATTTTGTGTCTCTCTTTGATTCCTCCTCTCTTGTTCCCCCAATAGCTTTAGTAGCTTTGTTGGAACTTGAGAGTGAGGGTTTTGAGCATCTTTGTGGTGTTCTTGCCATTTGCATTTGGTGCATCGGTTTGAGTTCTCCTCGGAGGATTTGGTTTGAGTTGCTCATTGGAGCTTGTCCCTCTTGGGTTCTTGGAACCCTAGACGGTTTTGTGGCCTTGGTGGCATTGTAGCCTTGGTGGTATTTGTTGAGGCCTTTTGTGGCGTTTGTTGGGAGCCTCCAATTAAGTTGTGGAGAAGTGCCCCAACCTTGTGAGAGGTTCCACCGACAAGTGCACCGATAGTGGGCGTGAATCGATCCCATTGGGGTGAGATTCACCGAGAATAAGGGAGGCCTTTTTGTGGCGTTAGTGGTTTGATACCACCCCTCTCCAAGCAGGGCGTACTCCATGTTGGGAGGAACTCGGTAAATATCGTCCCCGCGTGCCTCGGTTATCTCTATACCCGAGCTTTTACTTATGCACTTTACATTGTGATAGCCTTCGTGCTTGAATTAATCTATATCTTGCTATCACTTTGTTGCTTGTATTTCTTAGCATAAGTTGTTGGTGCACATAGGTGAACCCGAGTTGTTCTAGGTTGTGCTTGACAAAGTAAAACGCTAGTTTTATTCCGCCTTTGTTGAGCCACTCTAGGAAAAGTTTTAATCGCCTATTCACCCCCCTCTAAGCGACATCCGTATCCTTTCACAAGTAACCGTCTCACAATAAACATGATCCGGATATAATGTTCATGCTCAACGCAGGCACCAAATAACAATTATTTAAGTATAAAACTAATCCTGATGGTAGATGAAGAGGTAGCGTGCCGACCGCAATCACATCAACTTTTGATCCATTTCCAACGCGCATCGTCACCTCGTTCATCGCTAGCTTTCGTTTATTCTGCAGCACCTGTTTCGAGTTACAAATATGAGCAAACGAACCAGTATCAAATACCAGCACTCTGCGGTACTAGTGAGATACACATCAATAACATGTATATCGATATACCTTTCTTCTTGATGTTGCCGTTCTTCAAATCCGCTAAGTACTTAGGGCAATTTCCTTCAAAGCCTTCTCCCTTGCAAGAAGCACCGATGTCGTGCTTAGGCCCAGGTGGTCTTCTTAAATGGCATGGTAACTTTCTTACCGCCCTTCAAGTTTCCATTTTCTTAGACTTGCCTTCTTGAATTTGGTGGTCTTATTGACCAACAATACTTGGTGCTCTTTCTTGATCTCCATCATGATTTTAACATGGAGAAGAGTTCGGGCAACGACTTGTCCATGTTTTGCATATTGTAGTTCATCACAAAGTTCTTGTAACTTGGTGGTAGTGATTGGAGGACACGGTGAATCTCCAAAGCATTAGGAATCACTATACTTAAGCTTTGAAGCTTACTTGTGTGCCCAGACATCTTAAGCACGTGCTCACTGACGGAGCTGCCCTCTTCCATCTTGGAGTTAAAGAACTTTTCAGAAGCCTCATAACTCTCAACTGTCGCGTGAGCCTCAAAAATCATTTTGAGTTCACGGACAATATCATGTGGGTCATGGTTCTCAAACCTTTTCTGAAGCTCCGATTCTAAACCATACAAGATAACACACTGAACTGTGGAGTACTGATTCTTCCGAGCGAGGAGAACATTATTTACCTTATCGGTAGCATTAGCTGCAGGCGGGTCACCCAACGGTGCATCCAACACATAGGTCAAATTACCAGCATCGAGGACAATCCTCAAATTGCGGAACCAATCCGTGAAGTTGCTTTCATTGTTTTTCAACTTTTCTTTCTCTAGGAACGCATTAAAATTGATGGTAGGGGCCGCCATTGATCTACAACATATTTGCAATAGTTTAGACTAAGTTTATGACAAATTGAGTTCTAATTAATAGTTAAATTAATCTAGGTGAACTCCCACTCAAAACAATATCCCTCACATTGCTTTAGTGATCACACGAACCAAATGCACCATACCAAAACCGATCATCACGAGAGTTGATATAGCTTCAATGGCGAACAATCAACATGTTCATCATATCTACTATATGACTCATGCTTTACCTTTCGGTGATCCGTGTTTCGAGACCATGTCTGTACATGCTAGGCTCGTCAAGATCAAACCTTAGCTTCCGCATGAGCAACCGCTTGCTCACGTTGTATACACTCGCAGAATCTAACACACCCGATCATCACGTGGTGCTTCGAAACAATGAGCTTTATCAATGGTGCTTACTAAGGATGAACACTTTATAACTTGAAATTTTTGTGCTTGAGGGATCATCTTATAATGCTACCGTCGCGAACTAAGCAATACAGGATGCATAAAAGGATTAACATCACATGCAATTCATAATATGTGATATGATATGGCCTTTTTTCTTGTGCTTCCGATCTCCATCTTCAAGCAAGAACATGATCTCCATCATCACCGGTGTGGCGTCAAGGTCAATGGCTCCGCTTCATGGTTCTCGTCCACCAGCATCAACTATTACAACTACTTTGAATAGACACGCAGGTCTTAACAGAATTAAAAGACAACCATATTGTAACACCCTCAGAATCGGCCCTATGCAAGTTTTAGCAAAACTCGCCAAACCCGCATAGAAACGATTCGAAGGTGCCCACCAGGCACTTTCGTGCGGGTGGAAAGCAAAGTAATAACATTACACAACAGTCCTCGATGGGACCCACGTAATGTATATATATATACAACAAATGACTCAAAGAGTCAAGAATACGATATCTACGGTACAAAGATCCAAATCACCTTGAAAGCGATGGGCGTCCGACTACGGACAAGATGCAAATGGGGCTAAGAGCCACGAAGAATAACCAATGGCGTCCATAACCACCCGGGCCAAGGCGAAGGGTAACCTCGCTAACGGCGTCGATCTCAAAACCGCTTAAACAAAAGGGGTGCCGCAAAGGGCAAAGGAAAAGAGGAGCGATCGAGGCCAAGACACGCGAGGCTAGAATTGCAGTCCTCGCCTACATAGGTATGGTGGATCGAAGCGGCAAAGATGCACTAAACAACCTATAGAGACTCGATACAACCGGCCTATCGAGAGGGGTAAGAAAGATCTATTCGAACCAACTGAGACTATCACCAAGCAAACCCATCTGGCGTTTCCCCTCGAGACCAAACGAGGAAGTCAATCGAGGAACTCACACGCTGGCGATTTATTTATTCGATTATAGCGGCAATTTACTAGTCGTTTAGAGAATCATCCCGATAAAGTAAGCAGTGGGCACTTTAGTTGACCATTCGTGATAGTTGCGGACTTACTAGTCGATACAATTAGCATGAGATAACCCCAAAACCCAAAGCTTGTTGGTACTTTTATTTAGCCATTCCGCTGTAGTGAAGCTGATTACTAGTCAATTCGGATACAAGGCGGTTTATAACAAGAACTTTAGTTATAGTTGTCTATGATCAAGCAACGTGCTCCAAGTCGTCCATAACATGGACACGGCTTCTCGAAAAGATTTAACCTGCGGTGCACCAAAGTATCCACAGGCACTTGACCCTTTTGCGGATCAATTAACATACACCCATCGGTATGTTTGGGGCCTAAGTCACGACGTTCCCAAACCAAAGCAAGCACTGGGGCCACCCACTAAGTCTACCACTAGCAGTCGGCCGGTCTCCGAGACGGACTTAGGGTTTGGGTGGGCGGTGAACGACGGCAGATCCCCAATCGGGGGCCGACACCGCCAAAACGTGTCCCGATCCTAAGCAGATAGTGTGCTCCTCGTGGCGTAAATAAAGCGATAAAGCATGGCATAGGTACATGATAGTAAAAATCCTCAAACTAGTTGTGGCCCCGAGACAATACTTTGAAATCGGTACTAATCAATGGGGGCCCATATCTCCCACCGTGGTTAGCGCTCGATCTCGGAGCAGTGTCAAGAACTCGGGTCCTACGGGACACAAGTGGGATCGGAAACCAAATCTTACCTATCACCCAATCGATGCCTCTGCTTAATTCAATTTTAGTTGTTAAACAGTAATTAAAGTGAACGATAAGTAAAGCCATGATCATCTCCAACGTCAACATTCGGCAATCCTCCAACAATTGTGGTACTTGTCGACACACAAACACTTGAGCAGGCGACTACGACACGCGGGCCCAACTATCTACCAAACAACAGGTAATAGGATGTGTCCAAGGCTATATATGGCTGCAAGGGATATCACGGGTACGAAAACTAGAGCATCGCAACACGTATAGCAATAGATCAACGGAGGGAATAAATACTATAAAAGTAAGATAGGTAGAAAGGGAGATGCTTGCCCAAAACATTGCGAAGGGTCAATCAAGATCGGTAAGCTCACATCAACTCAACAGCCTTATCCGCGAAGAAGCAAAACACTAGAACAAACACCGGATGCAATATTTAATACAACGGCAGAAGATCGGCATGATGCATGTGTGATGCATGACATGGCAAGGTGCGATGCAATTAGGTCATATTGAGCGGAACCGGGTTCCGACAATTAATTAGATGGTTCCAGTTATTTATCTACCCCGCAATTTAAATGTTATTTTAACTAGGCAAGATTATAGTATTGGTTCGCTACACAAGTTTAAATGAGGCCGATATGAGACTAGATTTGCCCGCATATGGCCCCATATTTAATTAGGAGGTGAATCGGCATAAGGCCCCCAAACCACAGGACAAGTATGCATGCAAGTACAACAATTTAATATGCAGCAAGTTGTATTATGTTATAAAAATAGGGTCTCGGAAAGGGTTCACACATTAGGGTTCGACGATCTTGAGGTTCCGGGGTTCGGGGTCAGGGTCTAGGGTCCAGGGTTCGACGGGTCGGTCTCGGAACTCAACATCGCCGGTCTTGGTGACGATCTGGTCCGATGGGGATCTTGGTTCAACATCATCGCGGTCTTCGGGTCCGAGGGTTAGACCTAGGCGTTCAGGGGAGCTCCCGGTGTCCCGAGGAGAAGATCTTGGCGTCCGAGGTTTTCTCCGCGTCCGTGTTGCAGATCTTGTCGGTTCCCCTTCGAAGGCCTTGTTGTTCTGCAGTGGGGATCGTGGTTCATCGGGTTCGGTCTTGGGTTTGTCCATCTACGCCATGTCGGAGATCTTGAGGTTCGGCTCGATCGAGGTGCGAGCTTGAGTTTCGACGGCGATCTTGGTGGTACCACAGTGGTCCCTGCGAGGCACCGCGAGACCGAAGAAAGGCGATGGCGTCGCGAGATTCTTTGGAGGTGGAGGTTGACGGCGGAGCCGGGGCGGGGCGGCTAAGCGGGCGGAGGCCAAGGCGAGGCGGTGGCAGGGAGCGGCGGCAGGCTGGGCGGAAGCGGGCGATCGTGGCCGAGGCGCACGTGAGGGTCGAGGACGGCGAGGCGACTCGGCGACGCCAGGGGCCTTGGCGGCGCGGGCTCGGCCATGGGCGGCGGGCGGGCGCGAGGCGTGGAGGAGCGTGGTCATGGCAGGCGGGCGCGCCGTCGGCCGGGCGGAGGAGGCAGCGATGGAGGCGAGAGCGAGGCGGGAGCGAAGCGGCGGCGAGGCGGGACCCGCAGCGGTGTCAGGCTGCTGGCGCAGTTCGCGAGAGGCAGGCGGAGCTCGCTGCGGGCGGAGCAGGCGCGCAGGCGGGCCGGGCGCTGGCGAGGCGGCGCCATGGCGGTTGCGGGCGGCAGGCGGCCTGTGAGCGGCAGCCCAGGAGGGCGGCCGGCTCTGCGGGGTGGGGCGTCTGAGGTGGTGTCGGGAGGTTGAGGCAGGGGTGGTCAGCGCGTGCGAGCGTCGGGTGGGGCCGGTCTTGCTGGATTGGGCAGTGGAGAGGGGCTGGCGTGGGGCCCAGTGCAGCGGTGGCTGTTGGTGCGTGTGGCTTGGGTGGGTGTAAGCGTGTGTGGTGGGGAAGTGGTGGGGTGGGAGAGAGGGGTGAGATGAGGTGGCTGCCTCTGGTTGGGTGGGGGGTTGGGGCAAGGTGACGTGGCGAACACCGATTGGTTGGGGTGAGGTGGAGGGGGGTGTGGGTAGAGTTTTAGGTAGCTATAGGATTTAGGGTGGGATTGGTTGGACCGATTTAAAATCCTGGGGGTGGTCGTTCGGGTCGATCTGGCCCGTTCGACTGCCCCCACTAAAAATAATATAATTTTTATTTGTTTTATTAACACCGTTTGCAAACCGATAGCATTCAAACAAAAATAATCCGGAGGCCGGGATTTGCATTTGAATTAAGATGGGGCGTTTGGAAAACAAATCGGGCTTTGCGAAAATAGTTGTAAGCAAACAACGCATGATGATGACGATGCAATGCATAAATTCAACGCGATTTTCTAGTAGTGGTTTTGCGGGATGCCACAATTCGACACCACTAACAATGGATCTCGCCCTCGAGATCCGCCTCATGGTACCGGAAGGGAGGTCGGCGATGCATCTTCTGCGTGTAGATCCTCACGACACCACTAACAAGAGGTCGTTGTCCGTGATCGTCGAGAGAACACTCCGGAAACAAAAGGTCGAAAGTAGAGGTATCAACAAATAAAGCCACCTCTAGCTTCGATGGAAAGAGGGAACCGATGCATTCTCATCCACTTCAATGTACAAAAGCGAATAGAAAGGGTAGTCGGCATGGGGGCCAATCCATCACGCACCCAAACTATTACTCGCAATCGATCGAAAAGAGTGCAACCATTCTGAATCGTGAAGGTCTCGACACTTCGAGGTTCGGAAACAAAGGAGGGATGCAGACTCTGCATCGGATCTGGCGTAGATGATGTCGTCGCGTCGGGAACACCAGATAGCACAAGCAAGGAACAAAGAATGTTACCACAGTAGACAGATTCCTCAAGCAGCATGAACACCGGATGTGGAACACCGTTATAAAGAAGGAAGCGAAACCCTGAAGGTACGACGGAACCCAACCACGAGAATTCCTGGACTCGAAGAAAGAGATGAGAGCGGATTCAAAACGCGTAGAGATAAGAGGAGAACAACAGAGGGGTAAGGAATAAAAATCAGACCTAATCAGAACTATCCAACCGATTTTCAAAAATAGTTTTGGACACTCTACTTGACGTTAGCTAGGTTATCCTCTGATTTGGACTTGTGTATCGTAATCACTGAGCTCGATACCACTCTGTAACACCCTCGAATCGGCCCTATGCAAGTTTTAGCAAAACTTGCCAAACCCATAGAAACGATTCAAGGTGCCCCAGCACTTTTCGTGCGGGTGGAAAGCAAAGTAATAACATTACACAACAGTCCTCGATGGGACCCACAGCAGATATATATATACAATGACTCAAAGAGTCAAGAATACAAATATACGGTACAAAGATCCAAATCACCTTGAAAGCGATGGGCGTCCGACTACGGACATGATGCAAATGGGGCTAAGAGCCCGAAGAATAACCAATGGCGTCCATAACTGCCGGCCAAGCGGAAGGGTAACCACTAACGGCGCCGATCTCAAAACCTGCTTAAACAAAGGGTGCCGACAAAGGGCAAAGGAAAAAGAGGGCGTCGATCTTGAGGCCGATGCAGCGAGGCTAGAATTGGCGGTCCTCGCCTACATAGGTATGGTGGATCGAAGCGGCAAAGATGCACTAAACAACCTATAGAGACTCGATACAACTGGCGGCTATCAGAGAGGGGTAAGAAAGATCTATTCGGAACCAACCTGAGACTAACACCAAGCAAAGCCATCCTGGCGTTTCCCCCTCGAGACCAAACGAGGAAGTCAATCGAGGAACTCACACAGTTGGTAGTTTTATTTATTCAGTTATAGTTGCGGCAATTTACTAGTCAGGTTTAGAAAACCATCCTGATAAAGTAAGCAGTGGGCACTTTTAGTTGACCATTCCGTGATAGTTGCAACACTTACTAGTCAGATACAATTAGCATGAGATAACCCCAAAACCCAGCAGTTGTTGGTACTTTTATTCAGCCATTCCGTTGTAGTTGCAATACTTACTAGTCAGGTACAATGGTCACAAGCGACACGCCAAACAAGCAGTTGTGGGCAGTATTAATTAGCCATTCCATTATAGTGAAGCTGATTACTAGTCATTTTATAGTCAAATTGATAGCAGTAAACTTTAGTTATGCTTGTCTATGGTCGAGATACTGTGCTCCAAGTCGTCCATATCCGCGGACACGGCTTTCAGAAAGTTTTACCGGCCGGTGCACCAATAGCAACACACGCCGATCAACCTCGGAAAAACCAAATCAAAACCACGAGGCTTTCACGACTGAACAATCACAGAGAATTATTTGGGGGCCACCCCTTAAGTAGAATCATAGAAGCCGTCCGCTCGAGACGGACTTAAGGTTTGGTATACTACGTGAACGACTGGGAACCCGAAAGTGTGGCTGGGCTTGTCAACACCGGAATCGTGTCCCCATCCTAAGCGATGCAGTGCTCCTCGCACAATTTAAATACATAAGTAGCATGGCATAAGTACAGATCGTAAATAAAACCTCAAACTAGTTTGTGGCCCCAAGAAATAAGATCGAATCAAGCTCGGCTCAGGGGTCCCATATACCTCCCGGATGTGGATAGCGAGATAAATCAAGGAACAGGTATCAGGTACTCGGGGTCTTACGGGACACAAGTGGGCGTTCGGAAACCAAATATTTTCTATCACCCACCGATGCCTCTGCTTATTTCAATTTTAGTTGTTAAACAGGAATTGAAGTGAACGGTAAGTAAAACTAGGATCATCTTCAACATCAACATGCGGCAATACATCAACAACTGTGGCACTTGACGACACGCAACAGCACTTGAGCAAGCGACTACGACGCGCAAGTCCAGCTATCTACCAAACAACAGGTAATAGGAGGTGGCCATGGCAATATAAGGCTGCAAGGGATATCACGGGTACGAAAACTAGAGCATCACAACACAGATAGCAATAGATCAACATGAGGGGATAAATACTATAAAAGTAAGATAGGTAGAAAGGGGGAGATGCTCGCCTGAAAACATTGTCGAAGGTTCAACCGAAGATCGGGGCGAAGCTCACATCAACTCAACGGCCTTATCCGCGAAGAACCAAAACACTAGAAGAAACACCGGATGCAATATTCAAGATTACGGCAGAAGATCGGCATGATGCATGTATGATGCGTGATATGGCAAGGTGCGATGCAATTAGGTCATATTAAGCGGAACCGGGGTCCCGACAATTAATTGGATGGTTCATGTTATATATCTACCCCGCAATTTAAATGTTGTTTTAACATGGCAAAGATGGCAGTTCACATACAGTTTAAATGAGGCCAATATAAGGCTAGATTTGCCCGCATATGGGCCCCATATTTAATTATTAGGTGAATCGGCATAAGGCCCCCAAACCACACAATGTATGCATGCAGGAATGGCAATTTAATATGCGAAAAGTTGTATTATGTTATAAAATAGGGTTTCGGGAAGGGGTTCACACATTGAGGGGTCTCGACGAACTTGAGGTTCCGGGGTTCGGTCTCGGGGTCCAGGGTTCGACGGGTTCGTTCTCGGACTCTAGGGTAGGTCTTGGCGCATCAGGGTTCTCGGGTCATGTTGTCGGTCATGGCGTTCGGGACGAAGCACTTGTCGCGTCGGGGTCTCGGTGTCGGGGTAGATCTTGTTGGTTTCACTCCGAAGGACTCGTTGTTCTGCGGCGGAGATCATGGTCATCGGGGTCCGGGTCTTGGTCAGGTCGCCGGTAGCTCTTGGTGTCCAGGGGTTCGACGCTCTGGGAGGTGGATCTTGTCGATTCGGCGTCATCGCCCCTGGTTTCCACGACGGAGTACCCGGGGTTCCACTTGATTGTCGGGGTAGAACTTGATTATGTAATCTCCATCTAACATACTCCATCTACAAACGGCTGACCGAACCTACACCAGGCAAGGACCCCTCGTTAGAGCCAGAGTGAGGCAGCCCATGGGTTCACCAAGAGCGGCGGTCCGCAGGGGAGGTCTGCAACGGGCGGGCCAGAGAAGCGCCAGCGAGACGGCGGGTTGATCGGGCGGGCAGGCCGCGGAGGGCGCAGCACCGGCGGAGCGAGCGAGACGCAAGCGCGGCCAGCTGGCTCCGCGGCGAGGACGGGCGCATGTGGCAGCCAGGTGCGGGCAGGCGTGCAGCTTCGGCGGGCGGCGGGCCATGGGCCGTGGCGGTTGGCCTTGGCGGCGGCTCGAGGCAGCCGGGGTGATGGGTGCAGGCAGTGGCCGGCGGGAGGCTGGCCGGCTGAGGCGGGCAGCGGGCGTGGTCAGCCAGGGCGAGGAGCTCTGAGGTGAGCGGAGTCGGGGAGAGGCAGGCGAGGTGGAGGTCGTCTGCGAGGCGGTCTTGTGATGGCGGAGAAAAGTGGGCGTGAGCTCGAGGGCGGTGTGAGCGTGGAGGCGGCAGCGAAGCGAGGCGTGTGGCCCAGGCAGTCTTGTGGCTCGGGGAGAGAGGCTGTGAGGGAAGAAGGAGGGTGGGGCCGTGGGTGGGACAGGGGCTGCGGGATTGGGTGCGTGCGTGGGTTGTGTTGCCCTGTGTGTGGCGGGTGGTGAGTGGAGAGAGAGAGGAGAGGGATTAGGTGGGGAGGTGGTGGGCTGATGTGGCGGGGTGTGAGTGGGTGAGGGAGAGGGAGGAGGTGAGGTGGCGTGCTGCTACTGGCTGGGGTGATGTGGCCAGCGGGTTGGGTAGTTTAATAGGTAGCTTTAGGATTTAGAAGGGGCCGATTAGGTGGGCCGTTTGTAAAATCCACAGGGGTCGTCGTTGTTAAAGCGGCGTTAACTGCCCCACTAAAATAATTAAAGATTTTATTTAGTTTGCGATGAACTTCTGCAAGTGGTTTTTAGACAAATAAAATATCCGGCAGCACCCGGGGTTTGGCGTTTGAATAAAGATGGGGCGTTTGGAAAACAAAACGGGCTTGCGAAAAAATAGTTTTTGACAAACAACATATGATGATGACGATGCAATGCACAAATTCAACGCGATTTTATAGTAGTGGTTTCGCGGGATGCCACAACACCCGCAAAGCCACTTATGCAATACAAGTTGCATGTTGAGCGTGGAGCAAGTCTCATGAACAATGTCATGTAAGGTTAGCCCGGGCCGCTTCATCCCATCATACCGCAAGATGCAAAGTACACAAAAAGCAATTAATAATAAAAGCACCACCGCCCATAATGACCATTGTGTTCTACTTGTGCAACAGATCTACATATAGACATGGCTCTGATACCGCTGTAGGGATTCGTAGCATGGAAAACAAAAAAAATCTACCACATGCACACAAACAAGTCAAGATCTATCTACTAGATTGTAGCAACGATTCGATAGAAGCACTCACCCTCAAAGATTCCAAAGCGGTTAACGAGAGCAGATTCTCGTGGGTGATGTAGTCGTACACTTGACGATCCCAAGATCGCGTAAACGATTCTTCCGGCGCTGCGTTCCGGCAGCGCTTCCGCAGCCGGTCACACGTTCGGTACTCGATGAAGACATTCCTCTCCCTTGTTCCAGCAGGCAGCGGAGGTTATAGTTCTCCCCTCGTGATTCCCGGTGATCTAGGGTTTAGAAGACCGGGAGGAGGAGGAGGTGTCAGCGGCGGCTAGGGCGATGGCGACGGGCCGGTGGCGGCGCGGGTGTGGAGGGGCTAGGGCTTGGTGTTTTGGGGCAGCCCTCCCCCTCTATTTATGAGAGGGGGGCAGCCTTGGGAGGGGTGAGTTTGAGTCCAAACCCAAACCCAAGTTGGATTGAGAGAAGGACTTGTTTCTTCTTCCACTAGGAAACCATTGTTCCAGTTTGACTTTTCAAACTTCCCATTTGACTTTCAATTTAGAGCTTTAATTCTCTCTTGCATGCCCACACCAAGTGACCTAGGATATGATCCAATCATTCCAATTATCCATGACACATTCACGGACCATTCCCCTTCCGGTCCGGTGAACCTTCTAGACCCTTCGAGAACCTCTCTGATGAAAACATCGGAATCTTTCCTGAACTCCGGAATCGGACTTTCCTTATATGAATATTATTCTCCGGACCATTCCGGATCTCCTCGCGATATCCCGAATCCCATCCGAGACTCCGAACAACATTTGGTATCCCTACTAACATTTCATATATACTAAACAACATCGAATCCTTAAGTGTGTCTCCCTACGGTTCGTGAATTATGCGGATATGACCGAGACACTTCTCCGATCAATAACCAATAGAGGAATCTAGAAATTCATATGGCTCCCACATATTTCTACGATTACTTTGCGATCGAATGAACCACTTACATACGATACCAAATTCCCTTTGTCTCACGATAGTTTACTTATCCAAGGTTTTGATCGTCGGTATCTCTGCATACCTAGTTCAACCTCGTTATTGATAAGTACTCTTTTCTCGTTCCTGTGATATGTGATCCCTTGTGAGCCAGTCACATGCTTGCAAGCTAATTGGACGAAATTCCACCGAGAGGGCCTAGAGTATATATATCCGTCATATGGATGGACAAATTCCACTCTTGATCCATGTGCCTCAACATATATTTTCCGAACACTCAATGCCACCTTTATAGACACCCAGTTACGGTGTGGTGTTTGATGTCATCAAAGCATCCTTCCGGTGATGGTGATTAGCATGATCTCATGGTCGAAGGAATTGGGTTACTATGTATTAGAAAGCTTATAGCAAATAAACTATTGAAATGACTTGATCTTAATGCTACACTTATCTATAGGAGTATGTCCATCATACCATTCTCGTAATGATATGGTCTTGTTATTAATAACATCTTAATGTTCATGATCGAGAAACCACGATCATCTATTAATCAACAAGCTAGTATTATAAAGAGGCTTTACCAGGGACTCTAATTTATTTTACAAATCACACAAGTATTAATGTTTCCGGTTAATACCGTTATAGCATGAATATAAACATTTATCATAAACATAAAGATATAATAATAACCACTTTTATTATTGCCTCTAGGGCATATCTCCAATAGACTTTTCATCTATCTACCACAATAAGCGCTGCTACGACAAGCTTACCCATCTCTGGTGATGGAGACAGGGGGATCTACATGGACTCACCTTGATGCACGTGCATCAGGTTCAAAGCAATTTTTTGTGGTACTTATGAGCTTAGTACAGGCAAGTGCATCAGGTTGGGCTAAGTATAGTGTATCATGGAGGCTATAATTCTATCTTCCAAGGCTGCAAAATGTTGAAAATTCTATGTTATGTCCGTGTGGTGCATCGGGGTAACTTCCCGTCTAGCTCCGCCCCTAGATGGAGGGGCGAGGACTGCTGCGCGCTTTCGGGCCACGCTGGTGTTTGTAGTAGTCGTCACTAGGTGATTTAAAGATCCATTTGTAAATTTTATTATTTTTAGCGCTCTTTGTATCTAAAAATGAGGCCCGTTAGGAACAAAGAAAAACCATAGGAAACTTGGAGGATTACATACCTATAGAAAATATTACATACTATGGTGCGGATTGGAGCAAAGGAATAAAAATCTTGGATTCATTTGAAATTCCTACGGGAAGGGCTATTTTATAGGAATTTTGGAGGAGAACTAACATGAGGTGTCATCTTATGATTTCATCTTTCATTGTGTGTAATTCCTGTGTTTTTTCTGCGTCACATCCAAACGATGTTTTTAAAGTTTTCCTATAATTTTGGTTCCTACAGAAATTTAGGATAAATGACATCTCAATTCTTATATTTCTCCTATTCTTATATTTTGAGTTTATGTGTTTCAGAGCCAGTTTATATCAAAATAACCTAAACTCGAAAGAAATTCACCGACTGAACTTTGGCCAAAAAATTCAAGATCTAGAACGCCATCGTTTCGCGACCGTCAAACAACACGAACGATGGCGTTGCAAGGGTTAGATCTAGTGAAATTCTTTTGGCGAGAGTTTAGTTCTTAAATTTCTTTCAAATTTAAGTTATTTTGATGCAAATTATCTGTTCCAGACGGGGCTGAATTTTCGATTCGAGGAATGTTTTGATTTGACTACTCGACTCCAACACGAACCTTCGAAATGTCAGCGAAATAGAAATTTCTTCAAGGAGTGCCCCGTGACACGCGCAGAACCCAAAGGGCCCCGCCTCCACCTCGCTCTCGTTTGCCCGTCGCCGCGGCCCGGCCAGGCGGCCGCTGTGCCTCCGCGCGCCCACGCCACCGAAACCCCGCGCTTGCCCCTCCTCCCCCGTCCGCGTCCCCGCCGTCGCGCGAGCCCGGGGCACGCGTCCCGCCAGGATTTTCTACGAGCCCATCCAGTCGGCGCCCATTTGGATTTGCGTGGTTGCGGTGACCGCGGCGACACGGGAGCGTGCGGATGCTACGGCGCGCCGCGGACGAGGATCGCTCTTCCAGCGCGGCCGCGCAAGACAGAGCGCACTACGCGGGCGCAACCGGGCAGCAATCGGCGGTGAGCCGGTGACGGCCTCCTAACTGCTTCTCCAGGTGTGTGTCCCCCGCTACCTCCTCCCTCGTACGAGCACGCATGCACGCGCGCAAGTCGCGCCCATTTGGCCTGGATTGGAGCAGCGCCCTCGAGGGTTGCGATCGTTGATGCTTTTTTTTGCGTCTGGTTTGTTGGATCTGACAATAACAGTGAGAATTGTTTTCGTCGAACACTTTGGGCGCACACCATCGAACACTAGGGATGCGCGCCTGGTGACCATGTGAGTGGTACGCAGATGCCACTCGATTCGGGCATTTCATGGGTTTTTTGATGTCTCTGTGATCAATTGATATGTGGATGCGCACGCAAACGTAAGCTCTCGTGGAGAATTGGATTTCGTTACGGGATGTTTGGCTCAATTGCTTTGCCTTTAGGCCCAATTAGGTATCGATTGGATATGTAGAGAGTAAGACTGGAGCGCGGCAGGTATCTCCTCCAGGCCCCTATAATGCTCGACCACCACTGAGAATTGGGTTCCAAAAGGTCGGTTTAGGAACCATGGATCTAATTAGTGTAGTTTTTATGAGGAAGTAGGTAGTTAATTTCTAACTTTTTCGATGAGCTGTGTTTCCGTTGTGTTTTCTGTTTAAATATTTTTTCTAGAATACTTCTGTTTAAATATATTTTCTCGAATACTTCTGTTTAAATGTGACCTGCAAGTTTGGTAGTAAAACTTATAGTGAAACAAATAACAATACATGGATAGGGTTATTTGCGTCACAAATCACAAATCCCCATGGTGATCATTTCACTAAACCAAAAAAGAAATCCCATGATCAATAACTTACACTGGTAGTTTGCAGAGTCTGATTTTCAGTGACATAAGCACATTTATCCATTGTTCATTGCCGAGAGCATATCTTCCACATAGATCAGGCCATGCATCTCTATAGAGTATAGACTGGTCTGTGGTAATGTGATATGCGATGTGCTACAGTAAACATGATGCAAATATGTGATTGTGAAGATCATGAATGGACGCTGAACCTAGGGACGGTATAGCCCACATGAGGTAGCAAAATATCTCCATATTGTATAAAGGGTCTTTTCCAACTGTATAATGGGTCTGGATTAAAATTTTATTCACGATTATATAGTGTGAATTGCTCAAATAGCAGTTATCCATTTATCAATAGTGCTGAATGAACTTAAATAACAGTTTCGAATAGTGACTAACTCGAGAGGTTGCATCGGAGTAAGTAAGAGTACCACGATTGTTCTTGTAAAGTTCAAACATGACTATAGCAAATGAAAAGGTAGCTTAGTTTTATCTATAGTTAGATCCTCACACTGTGAAATGCAATTATGGCCACTTTTTGCAAACGCGCTATGTAATTCTTTAGATCATTCATTTTGATTCACATTCTAAGTGTGTAGTGCACCACACAGCTGCCACAGTGCCACTCCTTGACAGTTGACATAGATTAAAAACAGCTACCCTTTTCTGGACGTGACTGCTATACTGGTTTGGTGAACATTATTCCAATTTATACAAAATGTGTTGGATGTCTGTCTTCTTCCTCCTGCCATGTTACAATTGTACTCTTTACTTATATTATTCCAGCATAATAGTGCCCTGTATCCACTAGATTGTTGTAAGTCACCAGCAATCAGTTTTCCTTCAACAGACATGCAAAGAACAGAACCTGAAGTGGAGAATGAGATGCATCAGGATTATCCATGAGCATTTAATGATGAATTTCAGCTGGATAGAATCGCATACGGTCAACTTTGCTGTTAGACTTCAGGCTTGCTAGAAAGAGTTTCCTTTGTTTGAAGGCATCTGCTACTGTGGGTTAAATTCATATCGTGTGTCTCTAGTTCCTCTTTCTCAGTTTGGCGATCCAGTCTGACTTCTGTTTCCCAATATAAATTTATGGGAACACACTATCATTTTTTGCTAGCCAGAATTTAGTGCTGTAAATTCTATATAACTATACTATATAGTGGTGGTGACTTGTGTAAGATACTTAGTCGTCAGCAGACATCATCAAGTGTAATTAACCATGTGAGTGTTCATTCACAAGGCATTGTATAATCTTATCAGACATTTGTCTTCAGCAGCAACTGCATGTATTAGTGATGGAAGTGGGTCAACAATAGGGTACCCTCTACCATTGTTTAGCATACATTACTTTTAATCTTTTTGAACTAAGTAATGCTATACTTCTTCTGCCTGGATGAAAAAAAACCCGCTACATGTGCTTTAGAGTAACATAACTCAGTCTCTTTCGTAGAGTGTGAGGTATAGTTTCATTCTGATCTATTTTTCTTTATTTTTTGCAAAAGGGATTTCTCCCTGAGCTCAATTAAGGACTAGCAATTCATTCCCATTTACTATTCTGTGTTTATATGCATGCTCTCCGTGATGGATAGTGTAGTGCCATATGAAAAATCATGCCCATAACCGAATGGTGTGTAACTATATGATCTCAAAGACACGCAATCACCAAGATACTCGCAGAAATGTCTAAGTATGTATTATCTCAATAATCATGCTGGAAAAGGCACTGCTATTGGCATATTTTAGCTGCTTGCACACTTTCTGATGCAAGTGTGTTGTTTATTCTATCTGAATACTTTTTCTTTCTAAACTAGTGATGTTCAATGATCAGAATGCTATACTAGTCTGAGTAGCATGCAGTTCATTTCTATTGGCATCACATGGAGTTTATGTCTAATGCTATTCCTTGCACACATGCATTAATTTTTTGCTAGATAGTAATAGTTCTCTAAGATGCAATTAGTGTTACCTCTATGGAAGAAGAAACCTTGGGAAATTTCAAATTTCTCCAGGCCATGCAAGAGCAATACACAAGAGGTTGAGAGTAAGGTGTAGCCAAGGACGGACTTGCCGGGCAACTGGAACTCATGTCTTGATTACAACCTCAATCTGTGCTGCCGGCAAGTCATCCTTGGCTGCATTCCACTCTCTGCCTCTTTGTGCATGGTCCTTGCGGCAGTAAACCCTTCAATCCTCATCTCACAGCTAGCTATGGAGGTGCTTCTGTTATACATTGAGGGGAGGGTATTTATAGGCAGGGCTGCAAGTTGATCTGGAGCACACTGAAGTCTCCTTTTCATTTATATTTTTAAAAAGGTATGGGCATAACCTTTTCCCTCTTGGAGTGAAGATGGTGACCTATCCATATATTCAGGCTTTCTAGATTTCCAACTTCTAATGATATTTGTGGACAAAAATGCTGGTCGCTGGCATCTATGGAATTTTTTTGTTAGGCAGGTTATGTGAGGCATCTAGGTTGGATAGGTCTCAGTCTACAGTGGATTCCAGGGCTTTTGATTAGAGTAGTATCAGAAAAAGATCAGTGCTTCCATACACTAAGGTAGTTTATTATTTTCAACCTGTCTAATATGGCTTTCATGTTATAATATGCATCATCACATGATACTGGACCCCATGCTTCTAATTAACAAAGGCATCTCACGTGGCTCCAGTGCTTGTGCAGGAAGTGCTTCTAGCTTAAGCACGAGCATTTATTATTGGGATGCCATTGGTTTCCTTTTTGGCTTCTTTCCTCTCATCATTTGATGGCTCCGTTTCTTCCTTAAATTGAGCCTTCTGTCTTTGCCATACCCGCACACTACAACATGGGCATTTAGTTTTCCTGGATAATTATTTGGTGGTAAACACTAAAGGTTTTATAAAGCTAAATTGCATGTACAGGCTCAAGGGAAACTTCCACTGTGTCTTGTCAAGCTAAAATATGTGCTGTCAACATCTTCTGTCAAGTGAAATCATGAGTAGATCAAGTTGGAGAATTGCTGTAATTGCTCAATCTCCGAGGCCTGAAAAATTACCTGAGTTGAAGTCCGAGATTATTTTATTATATTTTGGAAGATCCGGCTTGGCCATCCACAGATGTGTTGAATCCAAATTCGTTTCATACATTGAGAAACAAACAGCAGAAAATGCTCATGTGAATAGTACCCAAAAGTTACTATTAACAGTAAATTTGAATTAGCTCACATAACGATTTGCATTTTTTGTTTCTCGATCTGTGGACCAGATTTGGATTTTTGATTTTGTGCCAAGGCAGATACATGTACTGTCAATGTTGTCAAATTTTTCATGTCAATTAGAGATTTTTATTGTCGTGTTAGTGAACTGGTGCACAAATACACCCCTATTTACATGTTTACTAAAGAGATAATTTTTCTTGCTCATATTCTGTTCATTTACATGGTAGTAGTTTATATTTGTTCTTTGTCAAACTAGATGTCTTCATCAATTTGAGTATGGTTTGATAGTTGTTAGTAAAATGTAATCCGAAACTTGGACTTACTAATCTATTCTCTTGATACTCTATGCATTGTTCAGAGTTTATATTTGTTACCCCTGGCATTCTTAGTGTGAAAATATCTTTGTGGTAACTAATATATCAGACCTCCTTTCAAATAATACATAGGCTGGAATGACCAGGTCACTATTAGGGTAATACTCAAACACTTTGGAATTAAGGTCTGTTACATCTGATTATCTTTCTAGAAAACTGTTATTGATCTGCATTTGCTAGTTATCGTTAGTAATGCTTTGTTTACTGGAAAGAACATAAGCTGACCCAATCCTGATTTAATTTCTAGACATTAGGAACCTGAAGTTTTTCCCTGTTAGTTCATGTTGATATATACTCCATTTAGACATTTTAGATAGTATTCTGCATTACTCCATTACCACATGATTTGCCGGCACTTTATCCAAGTTGACATTGGTAACAGCTTGCTACAATAATTATCATCATCTGCTGCATAAAAACGGATGTTGGCTGGTCGTGTTATTTGTTTCAAGATTATAACACCTGGAGGGTTGTGGCCTGATGACCTTGTGTTATAGACTTTGTAGTTGTCCGTATCAGTCTTAGCATAAAAACATATCTGCCAAGTCTGAAAAATCATCATCTATCAACAAGTCAACTTTGAGGTAATGAATGGTGCCATACTATGAAACGATCATTTACATCATCATGTGCAACATTATCATAATTTTCTATTGCCATAGAAGCTAAATATTAGAGCTTTGCTCTTGATTGTTCTCTCGACAAAGGTGTATTGGTCATTATGATTTACTGATGCTGGGCGTTTACCCATGATATCTTACATGGGAATACTTTCATTGTGCTAATAACGAGCTAAAGTTATTGTTAACATCGTCACCTTTAGGCTTTCAAGCAGTAAAGTGAAGTTCTCCACTCAGAGGACATGAACAGGGCAACTAAGGAAATGCATTGCTTTCTTAACATGGCTGCATCGCAGATGTACCTTCCTGCTTCTCATGTCGTACATATTTAAGATTTTCTTTTATGTACACAATCTTCGTGGTGCAATATCGTAAGGAACAATTTCTGTTGCTAAGCCTTGAGAAATCTTTTGCCGTTCAGTGCTTGCTGTACATCTTTTGGACTTTGATTTCCATCAAGCAGGCAACAGAAGAAAGTCATTATATTATCTTCAAAAATCAGGGATGAGCATACAATAATGGAAAAAGGGAACAGTGATATTGTCTGATATATGCACATACGAATTATACAGATCTAATGTCAAGTGGGTTGAGCTTGTATGCAAGCCTACTAGGTAAGATATTTTCTTAAAGCTGGAGACATGTGATGTCAAGTAGAGGTTGAACTACTTGAGATGCAGACCTTTTAAAGCTGGAGATATGGTATGTCAAGTAGAGGTTAGGCTAGCTAGAGATGCATACCTATAATTCTTAGCATACTTACTCATTCATGCATTTCCATAACGAAATTTGATAGAAATGCAGATATTCGAGATCTCCTGACAATGCTGGAGGGCCAAACACCAGAAGAAGAGAACTAGGTGTAGCCAAGGACAACCTGCCGGCTAATTGGAGGGCTAAAAAAACTGAGATTTCCCCAACACCAGGAGCCGGCAAGTCATCCTTGGCTGCATCCCGTTCTCTGCCTCTTAGCGTATGGCTACCCAGCAAAAGCTTCTGCTGTATCCCTACAGACTACAGGTAATCCCCTCCCCTCCTTCTCCTCCTTGTTCCCCTACCATGACTGCTTTGCTATCGTATGGTATGGTCTGCAAGTGTGCATTGCTATAGGGTGGGATGGCCTTCATTTATAGGCATGAGCAAGTTGGATTTGGAATAACACTGAGACCACTGCCCGATGAATACTTTATTACAAACATCTCATCACAAAGTTTGCCGTTTTTGGGACGAGACATGATGACTCATCAACTAGTTATCCTGGGTCTGATGTCCATTTTAAAATTGATGTAGTGGTCCATGACCATAAGGATTCGGCATCTTCTAGATTTATTGGTTGAGACTTGGAGCATTTGATCTGTGCTGCATGTGGACATGTGGTCAATGCAGCTCTTGACTTGGCCAAATTTTATAACTACCGGGAGTTCTTTGTAGTCCATCTTCAAACTTCTAAGAATCGCAAGAACTTGTGTACTAGTATGTAGCTTGTATCGGACTATTATCATTATCCTTTTGTTTTATTGAAAGGCGTCCTGTATGGCCTATTTCATGGTGATTTTGGTGAGTATGTTGTGAAATTCAACTAGCTACCAAAATTTGCACAATTCAATGCATTGCTCTTCAGTTTTATTCTAGGTAGGACCAAGATGCATTTTTCTTAGAAAAGTAAGGTTAGAACTATTTTTGCGGACATGCATGTGCCTCTTAAGACTAGAAATGGATGGGAGTATGTTAGTTCATCCTGCATAACAATATGATAAATATACAAGAAAAGTAAGTTGTATGGAACAATTGCATGCTTTTATTAATAACATCGTGTTTGTAAGAAGAAATATTTGTACTTAATCTGTGTTAAAACCAGTCAATATCCAAATGATATTCTTAAAACAGTATAAGTGCAACGCTTGGCTGGCTTTGCAACCAGTCGTACTCGTTGATTTCTATAAAAGCAGGGCTGTATGGAATTTTCTCCAATAATAGTACAAGTGCAAAATCATTATAGAAAATAAAATTTTCAATCATATGTATTAATTTATTGCTTGAAACATAGAATAATCAGTAGATATGTATGTTGAAACGAAGTACTTCATTCTGAGAAGGAAACTCAGGGAATTTTGCTTCAACTCAAAATTCTGTGGTAATTTGCGCTAGTTATATGGATTCTCGGCTGAAGCCAACATGTTCTCTTATGATACTTTGTGAATATTTTTAGCGGACCTCATATATGAGATATGTACTTGTCACAATGGTTGGTTCAGCCAGCATTGAAAGGCTAGGGGGAGTGTAGATGCGTCAAATCAAATACCTAGCAAGCATTTAAAGACCGGTAGGTATGATATTGAGTCAAGAACAGGTCCGAGTAAAGTAGCAATGATTCGGAGCACTTCCTTTTCCATTACACTATTTCGGAAACCTAAGGACTCGATCATATGGAAAAGGAAAATACAGGATTTCCGATCCTAGCGGGGAAAAGAGGCTTTTAAGAAATCATAGCAATTCCACTTATAGTGTTTGCCAGTATTTCAGCTAGACCATAAACAATGTGTCCCCAAAGCAAATCCTACAAGTTACATCAACTAGAAAGAGGTATTATTTGTGCTCTCGCGGGGACCTACAAAATCAATATAGATATAGTGGTGATACTGTTTGTCGGTGCCTCGGTGGCCTTTGTTCTTGCACCATTATTCTTTACCATATCCGGTTTGAGAACCCACTGGTGGTTCATTTGGAGCATCTAGCAATTGGTTATTTTGGCAGTGTCTTCTTTGATGGGGTCCCCTTCTCCCATGATTTGATGCCCTGCATATCTCATTTAGATTGTGTGGTCTCTCCTTTCCGCTAATTTGGTTGGTGGACAATGTAGTAGTAGGATAACTGGTCCTAATGACACGATATAGATCTTCTAGTACCGATGTACTGTGAAGAGTTACAGAGGTAGCACCTGATCCCCCCTCCAAAGTCAAGCACTCTCTTATTGGCTCCTAAAACTTCGGCACTCACTCTGTACAGTTTATCAATGGCGATCCTATGTTTCTTACTAGTTGGTTGAGTGAAGTTGGATCCGGTTGAGATAATACTCAACTATATGCGTCCTAATTTGGGATAGAGGGAGTGAGGTTCGATAGAAATTTGAATTGAATTGTTTATTTTTTCGCTCCATTGCTATTGATGCTATGTTATTGAGTTTGCTACTTCAACTGGTACTAAAGCTTTGCTTCTTTGTACAGTGATCAGGCACCCATCGCATTGGAGAACACAAAACTTGTTGATGTGCACATGCACTCGTGAGTGGCTCGGGCATTTTGACTTTAAAAATAGTGATTCGGATATGAAAATGAGCTTTCAGTTGGAATAATCATAGTTGGATACTGTGAATTTAATCATTAAAGTGGAAAAAAATGTGTACATAAGTACATATTCGCAAGGAAAAGATTTAGGTCGACAGTCCACTTTCTGGAGAAAAAGGATCTTTGGCTGGGGGTGCGACAGAGAGTCAAGATATGTTATCACTTGCTACCACTAGTTTTGGGTTTGTCGTCCCAGTGACTACAGGTTTCGCATATACGATAATTAGTCAAATCCAACTGGGATTATGCTTGGCTTGGCGAGACCAAATTAAGATCTTGCTAGCTGGTCCTCTTCCCTGGCCATGATCGATCTGATCCTCTCTTTGCTGGCGAGGGCTGTGGGCGTCGGTACGGATTCCTGTTTTCTTGCACCACTTGGTCTGCAAATATCAAAAAATAATTGGGATCGGCGGGTCTCGGGAACTGGATTCTTTCAGGGCGTACATGCGGTGCGGTGCGGTGCGGTCCGTCCAAAACCTCAGAATGCGGCGGCCCTTGGCCTCCACAGGAAGCCGCTTTGATGAACAGCGCCCCATCGAAAGCAGTCCAGTCAGTGAGGGCTGGCTTTCTGGTCTGCTCTGGTGCCTATCATGTGCCCGTCGATGGTTCTTTGACACGTCCCATGGGAAGTCCGGTGACAAGGCACACCTAGAAAGGTTTGCAAAGGTTGGCCTGCATCCCGCCATACTCTACCGTATGCTTTCACGTGCAACAATCACTAGCTCTTTATTCCCCCGTTTCAGAAAAGAGAGCAAAATCCATCTGCAGTACCCCAACCGTGTCCGGTGGGATCAAAACGGGCACTGTGCACGTGAAACTTTATGGTTCGTGTCTAGTCTCTTTCCGCCACGTCACGTATACATTTCCTATTAGGCCGCTGGGTTAAGCAGGGACCGCATCGGCGATGGGAATGTTTTCGCACGATGGTTTTCTAAGCAAAATTCCCAATTCTCTCTAAAAATCCCCAATTCTTCTTCCCCGCATCCGTAGACTATACTGTTCCATGCCTTCCGAGAGATCTCGCTCTTCGTGATTGTCTTCGTCTTCGAGTTTCTCAGTAGTCTCGGTGATGTAATTATTATAGTCTAAGCAAGGGTTTTAAGAAGATTATATTGAGTATTGATGCCTAACTATAGTCGTCGATTGAAGATCCTAGGCTATGCAAATTTTCGTAAACGGTTTTCTTGAAAAGGCAAGTCTTTAGTTTTAGAGAGAAAACATATCAATAAGTCTTCACGGGTTGTTAGAATTTCATGGAGTTTTTTTCCATACTGCTATTGTAGTTTTTTTTTCAGAACGGAGAGTAATATGTCACGTTTAATATATTCTGAGGAGGAGTGTTACTTTTCTCACAAACAACCTCGACCTTGTTGTTCTCAATCACGCTTCTTTTGGTATGAGCTAGTTATCAATTATAGCCAAGTCATGTTGAGCACCACTTAATTTCGCTATCTACCCTTTTCAACAAACTCGATCAACAACCAGTATTAATTGCCATTCTTTCCAAGACACTAAAATCATTACCCTACATCTCAAGATGGGGACGTTACAGGCTCCCACCTGCTATCATTTCTCGCTAGGAATATAACCCGACCTAGCCGTCTAAGGATATATGAGACGAAGGAGATAGTTCTGACTCGCTTATCACATACCAAGATCTGTGGTTAACGTGGTTTATATGGCACCTTGGAATGACTAGCTATAATTGTTGTTTAATTCCTAAGGTAACTTTCCTAGTACAATAAAATCTCCACCACATGATTTCCCATTTTGTATTCATACCATAATTCCATTGTCCACCATTTCACAGTTCATTTCATTCATAAAACAATATTTTCTTTTGAATGCAGGTGATGATACTTTTGAAAGTAGTTTGGATGAAATATTCCAATGGACATGCAAGAATGGACTTGCTTGATAATTACAAGATAATGTGGTTTGAAGGTTCTATATGACCTTGGACCTCGAATTTTGAAATAACATATTTGTCTGACAATGATAATGTTTAAAGAAGCAATTTTATGATTTTATGCAACTAATTGTAATGAAATGTCTTGGTGTGTTGTATAAACCCCCTTTGATTGTGGACTTCTTATGTTTTATAGTTAATTACCATTTTGCATAGGGTTTTAGGATGTATTTTACTTTTATTTTAAGTTTAACAAGTTCATATTTGTATCACTATGAAATTTTTAGAATTCAAAGTGTATATGAATTATATTCCCATGATTTTAGGAATGTTATTACAGTTGAAGTATTTTTAAGGTGTTTTTAATTACCTAAAGGATTTTCTTTAAATCCATAACTGAAATTTGAATTTTTAGTCACACAAAACTATTTTTAATATTTCCACAGAAATCATATTTGAGTTAGTCACAATTTAATATACTTATATATTTTATTTATTTTTAGGATTGTTTCCTAGCAAGTTAATAATTATTGGGCCTTTAAAGAATTTAAAAAAATACCAAAATACCTCAGGGCTCACTCGTTAGGCCAAACTAGGTCTAACCTGGTTGAACCGGTCCGCTCGATCGAAATGGTCGTCACTCTCTCATTCTCACCTCTCTCTCTCTCTCTCTCTCTCTCTCTCTCTCTCTCTCTCTCTCTCTCTCTCTCACCTTTGGGCCATTCCAGCCACCTCCGACTGTCTCCGTCATCGCCCTAGCGCTCAAATTACCCCCTTACTCTGCTCTATCATCCTAACCATTAGATTCATTCCTCCAGCTCCCTCGTAGTTTCTCGTAACCCTAACCCTAGTGCTTGGCGATGGTGGTGCCATCGTGCTTTGGCTTCTCCAGCCTTTCGTTGTTGCTAGAGTATTCCATGGATGTCTCACTATCGCTGATGTGGCTAGCGCATGTTGATGCGCTCTCGGGTGAGTGCTCGTATTCTTTGACGCTGACAATCATGGTCGAGATTAGCTTACACCATGGTGAATTTGTGCGCCTCAAGGTATGTTCCCCCTCCTATCCCTCTATTCTCTCATATTTCTCTCTACTGCCGTTATGCTCTCTATGGAATTAGAGTTCCTAGTTCTACTGATGATTGGCTTGATTTTGGACTTGTTTAGGTGTTTTAGGATTTTTTGTGTAGAGTTTATAGTTCATCCTAGTGATGGATTCAATCAATGGTTTGAGTTAATCATCTCTATATCTACTATTGTGTGAATCTAAGACTCAGTTTCGTTAGAGAACATGTTAAATGCCATTGACAATGTTCTAGGGTTCTTAGAGATTTAACTAGTTTAGGTTAAAGCTATTTGTTGCTTAATGAATCATGTAAATATTGGTTTGCTTCAGTGAAACAAGCTTACCTTGCTTAACTGAAATCTTGGTTTAGTTAAGGTGATACATGTGTTTGTCTTATTAAATTGTTTTACTATAGATGAGTAATTCACCTCTGATGAATTTCATCCGACATTGTATACATTCTCTTCCTTATTCATTTAGGTGAATTCCTAATTTGGAAGGGAAGTTAGATAATGCATGTTGTTATTTGTCATTCTAAAATTTTCAACTAAATTCTTAACTGGCCTATGTGCTTACTACTCCTGGCCACTACTATGTAGGTATGTGGTGTTCTTTCTTTCAAAAGATGCACAAATAGCTACTATAGCTAGTGACGGTGCTATGATACACTTCTTCCCAGTAGTAAGGTCATGTCCAACATGATCTATTGCTAATTGCACTAAACTCTACTCCTAAATCTCTTTCTGGTTCCATATAGGATCTGATCCCTAACTACTTAGTTACAAGTAATCTTCTGCCTAAATTCTACTAGTTTTGGTATAACCTTTGAAGTCTTCTAAGTGTTTGATGCGCTCAGATCAATGTAGAGCTTCGTTGGGAGACCCCAAGAGAAAGGTATGATGAGCACAGCAGCAAGTCTTTCCTCAGAAAGAAACCAAGGTTATTGAACCAGTAGGAGGAAGAAAATGACCCAAAGGTGTTGCTAGCAACTTGGAAACCCTACACAACACAAACTCAAGACTTTGCCCCAACAAACAGTGAGGTTGTCAATTTCACCGGTTTGCTGAAAACAAAGGATTAATCGTATGGTGTGAAAGGTAATAGTGGTTTGCAGTAAGTAAACAGGAACAGTGGAAGATGTATCAATGGTAAAGATTGGACCGGGGTTCATAGTTCACTATAGGTGTTCTCCTTAAGATAAACAAACATGGCATGCTGGGTAAACAAATTACAGCAGGGCAATTTACAGGATTAAGCAAGGCATAACAATGCAATACTAGACATTCATGATCCTATGGGATTTGATTGGGCAATACAACAAGATACATAGACTGCCATCCAACTACATCTATGAATAGTAATCCACCTTCAGGTTATCATCAAAGCTCCTCCGAGATTAAGTTGCAAGCGGATAAGCGCTTTAAGCAAAGTGTGTAAGATAAACAATCCACTTGTTCCATGAACAAGAGACCGTTGTTTTCTCCTAGTAGCAACAACACATCTACAACCTTAGAGATTTCTGTCACTTCCCTTAGATTAAATAGAGGCATGAATCCACTATCGAGCATAATACTCCCTCTTGGAGTCACTAGCATCTACTTGGCCAATATAGCTACTAGAAACGGAGAGCATGCAAGATCACAAACAACACCGACATGATAGAATCAATAAGACAAAACCATTAATCAATCTGATATAGTAATCTCAATATCCATCGGATCCCCGCAAGAACAACATGCATGATTACAAATATATGATCTTGATCATGAACGGAGCTCACAAGATCTAAACAAAGGAGGAGAGACAACCATCTAGCTACTACATGGACCCGTAGTCCAAGGTGGAACTATTCACGCATCATAACGGCAACTGGCATGGTGATAAAGAAGGCCTCCGGGTTGATCTCCCCTCCAGCAGGGTGCTGGGAAGAGCTTCATATCCCTCCCGATATAGGGACGATGGTGGTGGCGGCTACAGACTGTTTCATGGAAGATTCATCGGGTACTTAGGATTTTGGTATCGGGGAATTCTTATAGGTGAAGAGGCGATGTAGGGGGCACCCAGGGTGGCCGCACCCCTAGGCGCGAGCCAGGGCCTGGCCGCGCGGCCAGGGGGTGTGGCCCCCTGGTGGCTCTCCTCTGTCTCGTACTCTAGCTCCGTGTTCCCCATGGTAAAATATTGACTTTGGCTTTTGTCCCGTCCAATTCCGAGAATATTGATTTTCTGCCTTTTCTAGAACCAAAAACAGAAGAAAACATGCAACTGGCATTATGACATCTTGTTAATAGGTTAGTCCCAAAAAACATATAAAAATACCTCAAAGTGTAGACAAAGCAAAGCAAAGTAGATACTAAACAAACATGGAACATAAAAAAATATAGATACGTTTATGACGTATCAATGTTCATGTTGATGATGATCTCCTTCTCCTAGAGCATGTCGATATCCTCCAGCTGCTTGCCCTCGATCTTAATATTGGGTTTGTACCTCTCACTCAGCTCACTAGCCTGGGTGCGAGTCTTATAGAGATATGCTCTGTGGTTGTGTGATATCTACCCCTAGGTTTTGGTTGTTATTTATAGGGTTTTTGGTTTGCTATCATCTTGAAAATATAGTTTTACATGTATGACTGAGCTTCTTGGGTGTTCCAAACCATATATGTACTTCGGATTGTAGTGTAGATTCATAGGATTCAGTGGTTACTTAATTATTTCATAATTTGTTGTGATTTTTCCTAATTAGGCAGGTCGGTTTGTGACTGGCTTTTTGTCATGGTTCAAATTGTACAATGCAAAGTGCCATTTCTTTCATGAATTATTTACGTGAATTGCTTATTCACTTATGATTTTATCTTGCTAGCTTAACACTACTAACCAAGACTTGTTTACTTAAATTTTGGCTCATAATAACCTGATGAATCTCTAGTATCATTAAGTTATTCTATTTGGTTATTCTAAAGAATCCAATAGTTTGGTGTACTTGTTATTCTATTGTGTACCTCTTAGCTATTGCAGATGCTTAATCAATGGCTATTTGGGTTGTGGTTCTTTTACTAATGCATAAGTAAAAGGATACGGATGTCGCCTAGAGGGGGGGTGAATAGGCGATTAAAACTTTTTCTAGAGTGGCTCAACAAAGGCGGAATAAAACTAGTGTTTATTTTGTTAAGCACAACCTAGAACAACTAAGGTTCACCTATGTTCACCAACAACTTATGCTAAGCAATACAAGCAACAAAGTGATAGCAAGATATATATTACTTCAAGAACGAAGGCTATCACAATGTAAAGTGCATAAGTAAAGAGCTCGGGTATAGAGATAACCGAGGCACGCGGGGACACCGATATTTTACCGAGTTCCTCCCAACATGGAGTACATCTCGTTTGGAGAGGGGGTGGTATCAAACCACCAACGCCACAAAAGGCCTCCCTTATTCTCCGGTGAATCTCACCCCAATGGGATCGATCCACGCTCCCACTATCGGTGCACTTGTCGGTGGCAACCGAAACCTGTCACAAGGTTGGGGCACTTCTCCACAACTTAATTGGAGGCTCCCAACAAACGCCACCAAGGCCACAATACCACCAAGGCCACGAAACTGTCTAGGGTTCCAAGAACCCAAGAGGGACAAGCTCCAATGAGTAACTCAAACCAAATCCTCCGAGGAGAACACAAACCGATGCACCAAATGCAAATGGTAAGAAAACCACAAAGGTGTTCAAATCCTTCTCTCCCAAATTCCACCTAAGCTACAAAAGCTTATGGGGGAATAAGAGAGGAAGAACAATGGAGGAAATCCACAAAAGACTCCAAGATCTAGATCCCAATATGTTCCCCTCACTTAGAGGAGAGATTGATTGGTGGGATTGTAGATCTAGATCTCCTCTTTCAAATCCCTCAATAATATGCAAGAATCATCGGAGGGATTGAGAGAAAGCAAGCTCAAGAAGGTAAACAATGGAGGGGAGAACTTGCAATAATGGTTAAGGAACCATTGGGGAAGAAGGCCCCTTATATAGGTCCCTCCAAAATCCAACCGTTGTAGCCCAAAAACGCGATTCCCGATACTACCGGACTTTTTCCCGGTACTACCGGACTTTCTCGGCACTACCGGACATTCCCTGGGATTCCTGGGGCGCCAGACGCATTTTTCTCTGTTCTCCCCGGTACCAAAATGCGGTACTACCGGATCCAGGTCCGGTAGTACCGATCATCACAGAACGAAAACAACCATAACTTTTGCATCCGGACTCCGATTTCGATGATATTGGGCTCGTTTCGAAGAGGACAACAACCTCTACAATATCATGCAAAGAAACATCATATTCCAGCAAGGGAGGATAGATCCAAATGACGAAGTCAAAAACCTTCTGCCGCGCTAGGTACTAAAATGCGGTACTACCGCTTTTTGGTACCTAGCCCGACAGTGGCTTTTGGCAAATTGTCAACACCTACTGCCGCGCTAGGTACTAAAATGCGGTACACCGCATTTTGGTACCTAGGAAAATTCAAACCGCTATAACTTTTGATTGGTAACTCCGATCGACCCGATTCCAATTGCGTTGGAAAGAGGACGACATGAGCTACCCTATAAGAGGTGAAAATATTTGTTATCACCAAGTGAGAATGTATCATGTATAATAATGTGAGATACCTCACTTGGTGAGAAACCGAAAAGCCGCCAAGATCAAAATCGCAACAAGATACAAACGGAAGATCCGATTTTGATGAACAAGAGCTTGTTATGGAGATTACCACAAGCTCTATATCCTCACATGGATAAGACCAAATAATAACCAAATATGATGATGCAAATATGCAAAGGATTGAGCTCTCTCCGAACGATGTGACTGAGTTACTCATTCGAGAGCCTCTCTTGATAGTACGGTTATCTATCCTAAACCTGGTCTCTCACACACAACATGAGACCGGCAAAAGGGAAAACCTATCAGGACTATACCTTTGCCTTGAGCGTTCCACTTGATCTCGATGTAGACAAACTTGACCTTCTCAAGATGGAACGCCTTTCTTGATTTCTCATCATTGATCCATGATCACCGGGGATGGCAAGGATCAAACATGAGATCTTCTATAGATGGCACATTTTGAGCTTGCACATCACATCTTCTTCTCATTTCATCGACCTTGAAGCCAACACATGCTCCAAGCGATGTCAATGGACAAATCCAACACATGGCTTCATTCAAAACAAGCACTAGAGGAGATGGAAGCATTTTTATCATGGCAACAAGACAACACAAGCATATCATCATGAGATTTATCCAAGTCATTTCTACATGATATGCAAGGACTATTAACACAAGCATGTAAGAAGTTTGTAGTGCTAGAAGTGTTGAAGTCCAAAGATAGATCATTGCAACTAGAAAGAGATGAGGGATTACAAATAGTAAGCACACTATCCAAATTGCAATTTCTATCACCACTCACCATATCATTACCTAGTGAAAAGTCACATGTTGGTGAAGTGGTAGAGGATGAGAACGCATCTCGACCGGAAGTGGAAGCAACACAATCATCCTCAATAATGTTGGACACAACATATTTATCTTGAAGTTTTATCCATAACTCATGAGCGCTCCAAAAATGTAACACCCTCAGAATCGGCCCTATGCAAGTTTCAGCGATTCCCGCCAAACCCGCATAGAAACGATTCAAAGGTGCCCACCAGGCACTTTCGTGCGGGTGGAAAACGAAGTAATACCATTACACAATAGTCCACGATGGAACCCACAGAACAGATATATACAACAACGACTCAAAGAGTCAATAATGCAGATATACAGTACAAAGATCCAAATCACCTTGAAAATGATACAGCGTCCGACTACGGACAAGATGCAAATGGGGCTAAGAGCCCTGAAGAATAACCAATGGCGTCCATAACCACCTTGGCCAAGCGGAAGGTAACCACGCTAACGACGTCGATCTCAAAACCTGCTTAAACAAAAGGGTGCCGACAAAGGGCAAAGGAAAAGAGAAGCGGTCGATCGAGGCGATGCATGAGGCTAGAATTCGGTCCTCGCCTACATAGGTATGGTGGATGAAAGCAGTAGCAAAGATGCACTAAACAACCTATAGAGACTCGATATAACGCCGGCTATCGAGAGAGGATAAGAAAGACCTATTCGAACCAACACGATACTACCACCAAACATACCCATCCCGTATTTCCTCGAGACCAAACGAGGAAGTCAATCGAGGAACTCACACGTTGGCGGTTTTATTTATTCGCTATCGTTGCAGCAATTACTAGTCAGTTTAGCCAATCATCCCGATAAAGTAAGCATGGGCACTTTAGTTAATCATTCCGTGATAGTTGCAACACTTACTAGTCGATACAATTAGCATGAGATAACCCAAAACCCAAAGCTTGTTGGAACTTTTATTTAGCCATTCCGTTGTGGTGAAGCGATTACTAGTCATATCGGATACAAGTCAATTAATAACATAAACTTTAGTTATAGTTGTCTATGATCAAGACACCTGCTCCAAGTCGTCCTTAACGCGGACACGGCTTCGAAAAGATTTAACCTGCGGTGCACCAAAGTATCCACAAGCACTTCACCCTTTTGCGGTCGGTTAACATACACCCATCGGTATGTGGGGCCTAAGTCATGATGTTCCCGCACCCAAAGCAAGCACGGGGCCACCCACTAAGTACACCATTAAGTCGGCCGGTCTCGAGACGGACTTAGGGTTTCTGCGACGATGGTATAAACGACAAATCCCAAAGCTGGACTGTCGATACCGAAAACACTCGCTCCTTAAGCGATGCGGTGTGCTCCTCGCAAACGTAAATAAAGCGAGAGTATGGCATAATTACAGAACGTAAATAAAACCTCAAACTAGTTTGGCCCCAAAGACAATACTTTGAAATCAGGTAATAATCAATGGGGCCCATATCTCCCCACTGTGGTTAGCGCCTCGATCTAACAGGTGTCAAGAACTCGGGTCCTCACGGACACAAGTGGCGATCGGAAACCAACATTATCTATCACCCACCGATGCCTCCTTACTTACTTCAATTTTAGTTGTTAAACAGTGGTTAAAGTGAGCGAAAAGTAAAGCCATGATCATCTCCAACATCAACATGCGGCAATTACTCCAACATTGTGGTTCTTGGCGACCATAGCAACACTTGAGCAAGCGACTACGACCGCAAGTCCAGCTATCTACCAAACAACGGGTAATAGGATGTGTCCAAGGCAATATACTGGCGCAAGGGATTTCAGATGCGGAAACTAGAGCATCGCAACACGTATAGCAATAGATCAACAGGAGGAATAAATACTAGAAAAGTAAGATAGGTAGAAAGGGAGATGCTGCTTTGAAAACATTGCGAAGGTTCATCCAAGATCGGTGACTCACATCAACTCAACGGCCTTATCCGCGAAGAAGCAAAGCACTAGAATAAACACCGGATGCACGATTTAAGACAACGGCAGAAGATCGGCATGATGCATGTATGATGTATGGCATGGCAAAGGTGCAATGCAATTAGGTCATGTTAAGCGGAACCGGGGGTCCCGACAATTAATTAAACGGTACAAGTTATTTAGCTACCCCGCAAATTAAATGTTGCATTAGCAAGACAAAAGATGGCACCGGTTCGCTACACAAATTTAAATGAGGCCAATATAAGGCTAGATTTTCCCGCATATGGGCCCCATATTTAATTATATGGTGAATCGGCATAAGGCCCCCAAACCACAAATATGCATGCGAGTATGACAATTTAATATGCAACAGGTTTTATGTTTAGCATTTATAAAAATAGGGGTTCGGATAAGGGTCACACATTAGGGGGTCGCGACGAACTTGAGGTTCCGGAGTTCGGGGTCGGTCTCAGGGTCCAGGGTTCGACGGGTCGGTCTCGGCAGGAACGTTCTCGAACAACGGGGCAGATCTTGTCGTGCTTCAGGTTCGGGTGCGGTTCTCGTGGAATCGGTTCTGTCGGAGGTCTTGGCGCTTCGGATCGGTCTTCGGTTCGGGGCCTCAGGGTCTTGGGGTTCGCGTCCGTGTGGCGGTCTTGTTGTTCCGTGTAGGCGTTCTCGAGGTCGATGGCGAACTTGTCCGGTACCGGGTTTTCGGAGATCTTGGCGCGGCATCGGTTCGGGGTGTCGAGGCTTGGTCTTTGCATCCATGTCGGCGTTCTTCGGACTCCGGGAAGAAGTCCTTGAGGTTTCCTGTCGACGACTTCTTTGGGAGTGGCAAGTCCGTGTTGGAGAGCTTGGTACTTGGTCATCGAACACCACATATCTAGTACCACGTTAACCTCAGTTTGCACACCGGAGCTGACAGCGGAGGGGACATGACCTGCGACGGTTGCCGCGCGGCCGGGGCTGGCATCGGGAGGGCCTGAGGCCGGCGGTGGCGAAGCTAGAGGGGCGGGGAGCGCCGGAGATGGCCACGGCGGCCGCGACGAGGAGGAGGGCGGTGAGGGCGCTCGACGGAGGAGGCTATGGCATCCCGCAAAACCACTACTAGAAAATCGCGTTGTTTTGTGCATTGCATCGTCATGACCGCATGCTTATGTCATAATGCCACATTGCATTTGAGCATCGTCATCATCTTGCATTTGCTTGCATAAAACTATTTGCAGAAAAACCTGTCTTTATTTTCTAAACGCCTGCCTTGTTTTCAAAATGCAAACCCGGGTCTCTAATATTTTTGTTTGTCTGCTATCGGTTTTGCGGTGCATTTAGAATTAAATAAAATATTTCATTATTTTAGTGGGCGGTCGAGAGGCGATTCAACGACCACCCCCTCCAAACAATCGGTCCGCCTAAAATACCTAAGCTACCCAACCTAATCTACCCACCCTCCGCCACCTCATCCCACCCAATCCCCACCGACACCTCACTCTCCTTCCCCCACCCACTCCCACACCGCCACCTCACCCCACTCTCACCTCCACTCCACAGTACACACACACCCCACACGACGCCAGCACGCAACGCTGCCTCTCCCCCCTCTCCGTCCCCTCCACCCCGCCTCCTCTCCCTGCTCGCTCCCCGGCAGCTCTGCAGCCTCGGCCAGCACCTCATGGCGCCCGTCGCGCCGCCGCCTCGACCTCCCTCTGCCCGTCCGCCTGGCCAGAAGCCCTTGTCTGCCGCCGTCCTCTCCCGAGGCACCGAGCCTGTCCTCTGCCACGGCTGCCGCCCTTGCCCTCGCAACCGCGCGTGCTCCGGGCCCCGCCTCAGACCCCTCCCACCGCCTCCTCGCCGGCCCCGCTCCCACAGCTCTTCCTGGCTCGCCCCGGCAAGCTGCCGCCCACCGCGTCCCTCCGTCGACCGCTGTTGCTCCTCCGCCCGGCTCGCCTCTGTCGACCCCGCCGTGGCTGCCCTCCTCTCCATCCTACGGCGTCTCCGCCCGTGAGCGAGCCCCGCCGCCTGGGCGTCCGCGTCGGCCGCGCCACACCGTGCATCCTCGTCTCCGACGCCACCGCGCCCCTGTCCCGGCTCTGCATCGGGCGCCACTCTGCCCCTGCCGAGCTGCCATCACCGCCGGGCCCATCCCTCTGCACGCTCGCGCCATGCATGTTCTTCTCCGTGTGTCCCCGCTCATCCCGTGGCCCCCCATGCTTGATCGCTTTGCATAATGTTGGTGTTGAAGTTGTTTGGCGATGTGCCGATAAGGTGTTTGTGTTGGGGTGTCCGCAAAGTTGACGTGAAGACCATGTGCTACAGCCATTCCGCGGCTCCCTTGTGGTGCTTAATGTTCATCTACGACGCCTACAAAACAACAAGATGCATCCGTATGTGTGTGTGCCGAGACAACCGTCGGTGTTCCCCAAAACACCCGCGGCCAATACAAATCGACATCGACAAACCAAGGGGAACCACAAGATCTCCGAGAGAGAACATCAAGAACTTCGACGTTAAATCCAAGCTCGTCGACCACACTCGCAACTGGAAACATGAAGTGGATAACGCCGCACTCCCAGAACTCCATCATGGAATCGCCAAGATCTTCTAGTGCCGAGACCCAAGTCCGTCACCGACACCCGAAACCTCAACCAAGAAATTCCAAGGCCTCCATCACGGATGCGACAAGATCTCCCACGGACCAAGACCGTCTCGTCATGAACGACATGATCTTCCTGGACGCCAAGGTCTAACCCTCGGACCCGAAGACCGCGATGATGTTGAACCAAGATCCCCATCGGACAAGATCGTCACCAAGACCTGCCATGCTGAGATCCGAAGACCGATCCCGGAGTCCGAGGACGTTTCCGTCGAACCCTGAGCCCCTGTCGAACCCTGAGGCCGACCCCGAACCCCGGACCAAGATCTCCGAACCCTAATGTGTGAACCCTTCCCAAAACCCTATTTTATAACATAATATAACTTGTTGCATATTGAATTGTCCATGCATGCATCCTTGTCTGTGGTTTGGGGGCCTTATGCCGATTCACCTAATAATTAAATATGGGGCCCATATGCGGGCAAATCTAGTCTCATATTGGCCTCATTTAAATTTGTGTAGCGAACCCGGTGCTATCTCCTGCCATGTTAAAACAACATCTAAATTTGCGGGGTAGATAAACAACTAGAACCATATATTTAATTGTCGGGACCCGGTTCCGCTTAATATGACCCAATTGCATCGCACCTTGCCATGCCATACATCATACATGCATCATGCCCGATCTTTTGCCGTAGTATTAAATATTGCATCCGGTGTTTATTCTAGTGTTTTGCTTCTTCACGGATAAGGCCGTTGAGTCGATGTGAGCTTCGCCCCGATCTTCGTATGAACCTTCGGCAATGTTTTCAGGCGAGCATCTCCCCCCTTTCTACCTATCTTACTTTTATAGTATTTATTCCCTCCTGTTGATCTATTGCTATCTGTGATGCGATGCTCTAGTTTTCGTACCCGTGATATCCTTGCAGCCTTCTATTGCCTTGGACACATCCTAATACCTGTGTTTGGTAGATAGTTGGACTTGCGCGTCGTAGTCGCTTGCTCTAGTGTTGTTGCGTCGTCAATTGCCACAGCTTGTTGGAGCCTTGCCGCATGTTTGATGTTGGAGATGATCATGGCTTTACTTATCGCTCACTTTAAATTCTGTTTAACAACTAAAATTGAAGTAAGGAGGCATCGGTGGGTGATAGATAATATTTGGTTTCCGAACGCCCACTTGTGTCCCGTAGGACCCCGAGTACTTGATACTGTTCCTTGATTTATCGCGCTATCCACATCCGGAGGATTATGGGACCCCCGAGCGAGCTTGATTCATTTTATTTCTTGGGGCCACAAACTAGTTTGAGGTTTTATTTACTATCCTGTACTTATGCCATGCTATCGTTTATTTACGACAGCGAGGAGCACACTGCATCGCTTAGGTAAGCGGAATGTTTTCATGGTATCGACAAGCCCAGCCACACTTTTGGGTTCCCGATGCATACCCATTGTCGCAAACCTTGAGTCCGTCTCGAGTCACCGGCTTCGCTATGGTCTACTCAATGGGGTGGCCCCTCAAATATTTCAATCCTGTGATTGCTTTGTCGTGAAGGCCTCGTGGGTTTTGATTTGGTTTTTCCGAGGTTGATCGAGCGTGTGTTGCTATTGGTGCACCCGGCCGGTAAAACTTTCTCAAAGCCGTGTCCATGGTTATGGACGACTTGGAGCATGATTCTCGATCATAGACAAGCATAACTAAAGTAGTGCTATAAATTTTACTTTATAATGACTAGTAATCAGCTTCACTATAATGGAATGGCTAAATAATACTGCCCACAATTGCTTGTTTGGAGTGTCGCTTGCGGCCATTGTACCTGACTAGTAAGTATGGCAACTACAACGGAATGGCTAAATAAAAGTACCGACAACTGCTGGGTTTTGGGTTTATCTCATGCCATCTGTATCTGATTAGTAATTGTTGCAACTAAAAGGGCCCACTGCTTCTTTTATCAGGACGATTATCTAAACCTGACTAGTAATTGCTGCAATGATAACTGAATAAATAAAACTGCCAACGGTGTGAGTTCCTCGGTTGACTTCCTCGTTTGGTCTCGAGGGGGAAACACCAGGATGGGTTTGTTTGATGGTAGTACCATGTTGGATCCGAATAGGTCTTTCTTACCCCTCTCTGATAGCCGCCAGTTGTATCGAGTCTCTATAGGTTGTTTAGTGCATGCTGTCGCTGCCGCTTCAGTCCACCATACCTATGTAGGCGAGGACCGCCGAATTCTAGTCTCGCCGTGTACTGGCCTCGATCGACGCCTTCTTTTCCTTTGCCTTTGTCGGCACCCTTTGTTTAGCGTGTTTGAGATCGACGTCGTTAAGGGGTTACCCTTCCTTGGCCTCGGCAGGTTATGGACGCCATTGGTTATTCTTCGTGGCTCTTAGCCCCATTTGCATCTTGTCCGTAGTCCTGGACGTATCTTTCAAGGTGATTTGGATCTCATCAGATATCTGTATTCTTGACTCATGGAGTCGTGTTATATATATATATATATATGTTCTGTGGGTCCCATCGAGGACTGTTGTGTAATGTTATTACTTCGTTTTCCACCCGCATTTAAAGTGCTCGGTGGCACCTTTGAATCGCTTTATGCGGGTGGCGGTTTCGCTAAAACTTGCATAGGTCCGATTCTCGAGGGTGTTACAGGCCTCGCGGCCGGGCGAGGGGTCGTCGGCCTGGGAAGGTGCGGAGGGCAAAGGCCGCGAGCGCTGCCGGGAGAGGGGCGACGCTCCAGCGATGAGGCGGAGGCGCAGCAGAGGTCACGGGTCATGGCGAAGGAGGGCAACCGCGAGGTGGCGACGGAGCTCGAGGTTGGGGAGGCGCAAGGCGGGCGCCACGGAGGGAGGCAAGGAGGCGGAGCTGCATCGCGCGGGCGACGGAGGGGCGACGGCGACCTGGCCGAGGGGGCCTTGCGCGCGGGATGGAGGGAGGCGGTCATGAGCTCATGCGGGGGCTGTGACTTCAGGACGGCCGGCTGCGGGCAGTGCGGAACTCGGGCGGCGGGCGCCGAGGTTGGGACGGGAGGTGACGCCACGGACGCGAGGCGAGGAGGAGGCGCAGAGGGACGCCGGGAGGGGGGCCGGTGATGCGGGAGAGGTCGGGCTAGCCGAGGAGAGGCGGGCCGAGGCGAGGGGTGGTCGGCAAGGGACTGATTTGAGGAGGCTTGAGGCCGGGGTGGGAGGATGGGACGACGAGGTCGGGGTGGGCCAGTGGTGAGCAGGGTGGGGCGTCGTGGACGTGTGTGTGTTTTGGGGAGGGTGGGACCCAGGAGAGAGAGGGGAGAGAGAGAGAGGCTGTGGCTGCGTGGGATAGGGAGTAGGGAGAGGTGATGTGTCGCTTGGGATTGGCCAAAGTGAGGTGGAGGAGGTGGGTAGAATAGGACCGGTAGTTTTAGGATTTCGGCGAACTGTTTTATCAGGGGTGGTCAATCGATTCGCCTGACCGCCTCCACTAAAATAATTAAATGTTTTATTTATTTAAAACAGGGCCTTTGCAACCCGATAACAGACAAAACAAATAATCCGGAGTCCCGGGTTTGAATTTGAAAACAAGACGGGGCGTTTTAGAAAACAAAAACAGGCTTTGCGAAAATAGTTTTAGACAAACAATGCATGATGATGACGATGCAATGCACAAATTCAACGCGATTTTCTAGTAGTGGTTTTGCGGGATGCCACAAAAAAGGAATGATTGAAGAGGTAACTACATAGCTCAAAGCATTAACAAGCACATTAGAAGCTTGATCATCGAGATATAAGTTTTTCTCATCCTCACAAGATAGATTTTTGAAATCCATAGGAGGAGAAAAACCTATATCTACAATATGCTCCAAATTTGGGTCCATGTCCCGAAAATGAATGAGCATGCGATTTTTCCATATATCATAATTTGTGCCATCGAATGTGAACATATCATTGTGCACTAATCCTCTAGCCGACATCTTTACTCTCAAGGCGGTGAAGCCTAAAATGAGAGACCGGGCTCTGATACCAATTGAAAGGATATGGATGTCGCCTAGAGGGGGGTGGATAGGTGATTAAAACTTTTCCTAGAGTGGCTCAACAAAGGAGGAATAAAACTAGTGTTTACTTTGTTAAGCACAACCTAGAACAACTAAGGTTCACCTATGTGCACCAACAACTTATACCAAGCAATACAAGCAACAAAGTGATAGAAAGATATATATTACTTCAAGCACGAAGGCTATCATAATGTAAAGTGCATAAGTAAAGAGCTCGGGTATAGAGATAACCGAGGCACTCGGGGACACCGATATTTTACGAGTTCCTCCCAACATGGAGTACATATCGTTTGGAGAGGGGGTGGTATCAAACCACCAACGCCACAAAAGGCCTCCCTTATTCTCCGGTGAATCTCACCCCAATGGGATCGATCCACGCTTCCACTATCGGTGCACTTGTCAGTGGCAACCGGAACCTCTCACAAGGTTGGGGCACTTCTCCACAACTTAATTGGAGGCTCCCAATAAACGCCACCAAGGCCACAATGCCACCAAGGCCACAAAACCGTCTAGGGTTCCAAGAACCCAAGAGGGACAAGCTCCAATGAGTAACTCAAACCAAATCCTCCGAGGAGAACACAAACCAATGCACCAAATGCAAATGGTAAGAACACCACAAAGGTGTTCAAATCCTTCTCTCCCAAATTCCACCTAAGTTACAAAAGCTTATGGGGGAATAAGAGAGGAAGAACAATGGAGGAAATCCACAAAAGACTCCAAGATCTAGATCCCAATATGTTCCCCTCACTTAGAGGAGAGATTGATTGGTGGGATTGTAGATCTAGATCTCCTCTTTAAAATCCCTCAAGAATATGCAAGAATCATCGGAGGGATTGAGAGAAATCAAGCTCAAGAAGGACAACAATGGAGGGGAGAACTTGCAAGAATGGTTAAGGAACCATTGGGGAAGAAGTCCCCTTATATAGGTCCCTCCAAAATCCAACCGTTACATCCCAAAAACGCGATTCCCGGTACTACCGGACTTTCCCGGCACTACCGGATATTCCCTGGGATTACTGGGGCGCCAGACGCATTTTTCTCTGTGCTCCCCGGTACCAAAATGCGGTACTACCGGATCCAGGTCCGGTACTACCGGTCATCACAGAATGAAAACAACCATAACCTTTGCATCCGAAATCCGATTTCGATGATCTTGGGCTCGTTTCGAAGAGGACAACAACCTCTACAATATCATGCAAAGAAACATCATATTCCAGCAAGGGAGGATAGATCCAAATGACGAAGTCAAAAACCTTTGCCGCTTAGGTACTAAAATGCAGATTACATTTTGGTACCCAGTCCGCAAAGGGCTTTTTTCAACTTGTCAACACCTACTGCCGCGCTAGGTACTACCGCATTTTGGTACCTAGGAAAATTCAAACCGCTAAATTTTTTGATTGGTAACTCCGATCGATCCGATTCCAATTGCGTTGAAAGAGGACGAGATGAGCTACCCTATAAGAGGTGAAAATATTGGTTATCACCAAGTGAGAATGTATCATGTATAATAATGTGAGATACCTCACTTGGTGAGAAACAGAAAAACCGCCAAGATCAAAATCGCAACAAGATACAAACGTAAGATCCGATTTTGATGAACAAGATCTTGTTATGGAGATTACCACAAGCTCTATATCCTCACATGGATAAGACCAAATAACAACCAAATATGATGATGTAAATATGCAAAGGATTGAGCTCTCTCCGAACGATGTGACTGAGTTACTCATTCGAGAGCCTCTCTTGATAGTACGGTTATCTATCCTAAACCCGGTCTCCCACACACAACATGAGACCGGCAAAAGGGAAAACCTATCAAGACTATACCTTTGCCTTGAGCGTTCCACTTGAGCTCGATGTATACGAACTTGACCTTCTCAAGATGGAACGCCTTTCTTGATTTCTCATCATTGATCCATGATCACCGGGGATGGCAAGCATCAAACATGAGATCTTCTATAGATGGCGCATTTTGAGCTTGCACATCACATCTTCTTCTCATTTCATCGACCTTGAAGCCAACACATGCTCCAAGCGATGTCAATGGACAAATCCTACAAGTATACACACATTAGTCCATAAAGATTGTCATTAATTACCAAAACCACACATGGGGGCCCACATGTTCTTTCAATAAGGTTTATTTACTATTGATACTTGATGATGATCTAATAATGATCTAATGCGTTGTCAATTGCCTCATTTTTTTATGCCCTAAGCACCTCTTAATTTTCTTAAATCCTCAAGTTGCAAAGGGTTCGGACGGTTTCTAGAATCTTTGATTGATTCTAAATCAAATGGTTTCACGGATAGGTGGAACCAACATTTTAATCACTATAAAAGTAGTTTCCATTTGTTTTTGTTGTGCTGGTCAAGAAGAAGATAAGAAGAGAAAGAAATATATAGGATTTATTCTATTCTCATTTAGTTTGTATTAGGATTTCCTATTCTTGTAACTTTTTTGTTTGATTCATCTTGTAATGAATCTTGAATTGATGTTATTATAAATAATAATTTAACTCTAAACATTTTCATATTTTTCTTGAGTTAATCTGAATTTGTCATGAATTACTGATTTTGAACTCAAGTTTGACTAATTCAAACCTTCAATTTGAATTTGAATATGTATATAAGATTCTAGTTTTAGAATCTAGTTTCATGTATATGTGATTATGAGTCATTGACTCTTTTATTTGTGTTAATTAATTTTGAATTCCCAAATTTGAAAATAGAAATGTCATTTTGAATTTTGATTTCAAATCCTAGAGTGGACCTTGATCAAATTAAACACTAGAGTTTGATCCCAATTACTTTGTCACTTCAAAACAAAATTTGAAAATTTCCCTTTTCAAATTTATGCAATGCAAATGCACAAACCTAAAATCTAGCCCTAAGCATTTCCTATTCTTTGGATGTTACATCCTCTCCCTTATAAGACCTTCGACCAGAAGTTATAGAACTATTTTTTTGACATGGAAATGATCTTTCATTAACGAGTGCTCAAAGACCTCACCGCAACTAAATCAAACATAAAATCTGGGGCAACATCAGCCCAACCCACACACTCTTCCTTAATATGACCTCCAAACCTAGCTAGAGTGTGAGCAACTTTATTACAATCCCTTCGGCAGTGGACAAACTCCCATGAGGAGAACGAAGTAAAGCACAAGCTTCTAATCTCTCGGAGTAGAACACCAATCTCCGACAACTCGTGGATTTCCGAGTGCTGTGCCTTTACCAGGGTTTCGGCATCTTATTCGAAGATAACCGAGGACAGGACAAGTGCCGAAGCACCCACCACAGCGGCGACACACGCCTCCGTCTCATCCTAAAGAGCAGATCGCATGTGTCTCAGTTTGCCTGCTGCTGCGGCGACAAAATCGCCATCATGATCCCTTGCGACAAAGCCCCAAGCCCCACGTCTATCAGGCTCCTAATAGGAGGCATCCACATTTACTTTGATCATTCCCTCCCGCGGTTTCTTCCATAACGCCACCGCTGGTGTCGCCGAAGCTTGCTCTTGAGAGGTATGTGCGTCGCTTAAGACGCAATCAGTAGCTGCAATTCCACAACATGTTTATGGATGATGTTGCACACCTCATTGCCGTCCTCTCCAATTCTCTTGCTCGCTTGTTTTGTGTCGCACAGTCCCATAGCAAAGCATATGAGAGCTCTTTATTCTCGTAAAGCAAGGATATCCTCCATCATTACACCTGTTTGGGGCTTTCATGAGTTTCTCTTGAACCTCCTCCAGTTCCATCCTCTCCAAATCTGCTTGATTTTTTGCATTTGAGAAACAAATGGCCACCGTCTTCATCGAGCAAACTATAGCACATCGGGCAGGTATCAAGCTCCACTTTCCTCCGATCGATATTCATCCTCGTGGGAGGCTATTATGGCTAAGGCGCCAAAGAAAACGCGACCTTAGCAGTGTTTTAATTCAAATCCTGCTCCACATCGGATGGAACATAGCAGAGTCCCCACGTCAAGCATCCTGAATTGCTTCGATCTCATAGCCTCACACGAGCCGATAGCACGATTTCACCGAGAACACCCCCTTTTTATCTGGGTGCCAAGCAGGAGTGTCCTCCATCCCCTGCCGTAGAGGGATTGAGAGGATATCCCTCACATCGGCTTCATAAATCTTCCTCTTTCTGCCAAGTAGCTTCCCTCTACGGGTGATGTTTTTGCTAAACCTTAAAATCCCTACTTGTTTCTATTTATTAACTGCTTCCAATTCTTACCGAATTTTGGACTTGTTCCTCAGGTAAGATCTGACTATAACTCTAATTTTGTATAATTCAAATGTTCTTCTAGTGATTTTAAACACTTGTGTAGTTAAGATACGTGGAACACGTTATGTACTTTGGATAATCCTTCCGGTGATTCCAGTTTCTAAGCTAGAGGTCCTCTTTGTCCTAGAATTCTAAATGATTCAATATATCTTGGACTTCACTTTCCTTTTACTTCAAATCTCTTTACTTCTCTAGTGTGACTAACTCCTAAATATATTGTATCTCCGACTTGTGGTTTCCAAGTTCTTTTTAGACTAGCATCGTTTTTCTGCCTATTCTAAGCTATTTTTTATCTATTTCAAATAATATAAATCAGTTTCTATTGTTGTTATTTTAAAAAAGGGAAAAGAAAAGAAACATCAGAAAAAATAAAAAGGAAAAAAAACAGAAGAACCAAAAGGAACCAAATCGGTGGTTTAAAAAATAACCGAAAAAAACCCCGAAAATAAAATTGGACCGACCCGGTTCTAGTGCTAGTTAAGGAGGGGGTGCGCCTAGGGATGCTACCCTTTGCATGAAGCATAGAATAGAGATTGTCATGATCGAACGGAAATGATTGCCCGGGTCTCCATCCTATGGGATGGTCTAGTCTTTTCTTTTTTCCGTTTTCCTTTTCCCTACTTTTTTTATTAAAGTTTGGAATTTGATTAATTGTTCATGCTTTTAGGAAAATGTTCATTGTTCATGATTTTTTTAGAAAAAGTTCATGTTTTTAAATTTTTGGTTCATGGATTTTAAATTTTCTTCATGATTTTCGAAAATTGTTCATGACTTTTCAAAAATTGGTTCATGATTTTAGAAAAATGTTCAAATTTTTTGTTCTTAATTTTTGAAATTTTGTTCATACTTTCCAAAAATTATTCATAATATTTAAAAAATCTTCAAGAATATCTGAAAATCTTCACAGCTATTAAATCATTTATTATAGATATATTCAGAGTTTAAAATAAAATAAAATAAAAAAAATAAAAAGTAAAAAGGGCCGGTCCAGTTACCACGCCATCAGGCTGTCCGTGCGGGTTGGGCTGCTTGAAGGGGCGTATAGCTGCCCCGACCTCCCTAAATGGGCCAGTCATTGTCATGGTTGGGGCTGCTGCCAGTAAGCGCAATGTGGGCTCTACTCGTCTGGCACATGGGAATATGGTATGGCCCCTATGAACGAGAGAACCCATGGGCTCATCATTGCTCCTGCTGGGTACCGCATCGGTTAGCCCTCGCTTTATTTTCTCTCTCGAAAAAAAAAGAGCCCCTCGCTTTGCTTCGTCTAATTCCCTCGCCGAGGACGTTCAGGTTTTTCGCTTTGTTTCGTCTGATGTGGTGATCCACATTGATATGGATGGATGCACATTCAGGTTTTTCTCTTCCTTTTTAGGAACGTCACCAGGATGATGACCGATCGGCCTTCCTTCGTCGTGCCACCTGCCGACGAGCCTGTAGCCCGTCTCTGCAGGTGGCGTCAGGCTTCAAATATTACGCTGAAGATGCTGAAATGGATTGGATCACAAGACATTCAGTCGTACATGCCACAACTGTGAATATATTGGTAAACAAGCAGCCCATGTTGCTCTGCTATTCGTCCGGGCTTTCTTTTTTATCTATCACAAGGTCTTGCTATCACCACAGGTAGCGAGGAATGAAGTACCAGATGGAAGGTAACTGAAAATAAATTAGTGTTCTGTCAACACAAGAAAAATACAGAGGTAGCACACTGGTAGTGGTTACTGGTCTTCTTGTTCCAAGGAGTTAGACGCTGAAACTTCCTTTCCATGAGCACTATTGTAGCCTGCTATCAAAATTTGTGTTGTCCTTTAGGCATTTATTATTGATTCCATAACCTCTTACTCTGAACTGGAACCATTTTCTCCATAATACCGCCGAACTATCTGTGCTTATCAGGCTTTATCTTTATCATTATCTTTCGTTCAACTAATTAATCTGGAACTTGCAGCACTTGCAGGTGATTCGGTACAAGCTGCTTACAGGGTTTTGCCTCCTTCCACACTGAACTTCTTTAGCTTCCCGAAGAACAGGAGAAGAAGGAGGATGAGTTTGCCAGAAATCGCTCCACCGTCCTACCAACCCGGTCCACCTGTCAGTGCATAACTGGTCCCGGTTGAGGTTGATCTGTCTACTAGTACAACCGTAGCCCGTGCAGAACCTCACACTTCCATGAGCAATGCATACAAAATGTGACTAAAATACGTCAGAGCTTCCTTTAAGGAAATGCAAGAAATTTGTTTGGTGCGAATGATAAATGTGTTACTATTTTGAATCGCTTAGAATGGCTTGCCTGATGACCTCGACAACAATGCTGAGCAAGTTGAAGTTGATTGGATCTTCCTAGTTTTGTCCTCCTCTCAGTAATGCAGACGGCGATGGCAAAGATAGTCAGGTAGGAGAGTTGTGACAAAACTGTGCTCTTGAGAAGTTCCTTTATGGTGAGATGATCCTTTATGGTGGAGTTCTCTTCAAATGGAAACCATGTTGTGCATGGAGGTAGGTACCTGGAAGCAAGAACCTTTAGAACCTAAGATAACAAATACTACAAGTCTGCAAGTCTGCAAATGCATCACAAGATATGCTGTGATGTCACCTTTTTTTTGGGTGTAATCCATGCAATCACCATTGTTGTAGGAAGATCAGAAAATTCTGAATGCAACCGAAGTGCTTACTAAAGATGATCAGAAATCTTTGTGCAATACTCTATTAAAATTAATCAGTATATCAGCACACTTCCGATGACGTGCAATGCAAGAACATTGTGGTGAGTGGTGACGAGGCCTTGTTGATTTGCAGCTTGGGTGACATGGACTACCGACACAAATGGAAATTAGAAGATTATACGACTCTCTTATCAATTCCTGGCCTGCAAAATTATGGGTGCTGACCGGGCATGCGAATGATCGGCACGATACGGAACAATCTCGAGGCTAGCTTCAGACAGACATGAGGCCATTTCTAGATGCTCTGGTTTCGTGGCTACCATGAGCACACGGGAAAACTGACTGTTATCTTCCGGAAATTGCTAACCACCTAGCAATTGATCGCTGACCCAGTGGCAGCAGCGTGTGTGCTCCTGCCGATATTTCTTCAAAAAGGGCGCACTCGGCCTCTGCATCAATCGATGCATATGACCTTTTATTAGCAAGATATTTCTTGTCTGCAAGATAAACCCTTTAAATACCAATATTCGTTCTGCGAAACCAGATGTCATTTTCACTTTAGGGTGGCCATTTTGGAACGATTTAGGTTACTCGAATATGACGGCGCGGGTCTGCCTCAGATTTCTCTCTAATGGCACGTCCGCACGTGAGTGATGTGTGAAGCAGTGAAGGTACGTTCATCTCCTAGGGATTATATTTGCTGATGAGGACGCGAAGTTCATTTCCCAGTTAGGTGGGAATGTAATGCATGGGCCTAGTTTTGAACGCAGGACTTGGAATATCAATCGGCCTCGTTCGATTCTGGTGATCTTGGAAGCCGAAATGGAATGCAGTTATGTGGTTCTCTGAAGCTAGATTCCTGTTATTTGTCTTAGAATATCAATGACCCAATTTTAGCAACAGAAAACTGAAAGCGAGTGATATAGGGCTCGCAATATTTTTTTTAAAAAATCTAAAGAAGAAGTGTATATTCCTTGAGTCATTTCGAGGCAACCTAAAATTCTCAAAAATATATAATAAAAGTTGTGGTTGTTCGTGCATTCGATTGAGCCAAGTACCCATGGATCAAAGATGTGCACGCACTATCGGAATTTAGCCGTTTGCCAAGTGTCATCATCTTTGCTGAGATCATTCGATTGGGCACATGACAAAGACAGACTTTGCCGAGTGGCAGAATTAGAAAAAACCGTGGACAAAGAAAGACACCTGCAAAGAAAGGAAAAACCCCGTGGCAAAGAAATACTCTTGGCAAAGCTTCCGGAGACGTGTCCCTTCCGGCCTCTGTTAACGGAGAGGAAACAATGTGTTAGCTTTGCCAAGAGCCCCCGTCAAGTCCTTACCAAAGTCTCCCCATGCCGAGAGAAGCACTCCATATTAAAAACATATTTTTTTTCCATTTACATTGCCTAGTTCATTACAATGTGTCAAATTTAGCACATAGGTCCATCCTGACTATTTTTTTTAAATAATATATTTTTTATTGAATTGCACAAATAATACATAAAATGGACAAATTGCAAATCTGTTTACCGGCCGCTCGACAACGACAGATCGCTTCGTCTGTTCAACGGACAAACATCGCCGTCTGCTCAACGGACGACACACCGCTGTCACCGTTTGGTAAAGGAGGGCGTGTCGTCTGCTGAACGGACGAAGTGTTCGTCCGCTGAATGTTTAAAGGCATTCGTTGAACGGCAATTCCACCAATGACGGTAATTTGCCCGTTTTGTGTATTATTTGTGAAATTCAATAAAAAAAATGTATTATTAAAAAAAATTTAGCTGCATCTTGTCATGTCAAACAATATCGCCAAAAGAAATTTCTAATGTTTTTGATTAAAATGATAATTATCTATTAATTAAATACCAAAATGATTTTTTGTGAACCAAGTGCACAAATTATGGCGCAAAATGGGACCTCTCCAATTTGAACACAAAGTAGACCATATTTGACTTAAGTTTCTCAACTTTTATGAAATTACAAGCTTTATAGATGCTTTCGCCCATTTAAATTATATCCATTTCTTGAAAGTAATACAAATTTGAAATGCAAATGTGTTAGCTTGGTCATAAAAATCCACAAACAAAATTAAGGTTCATAAGTAGTCATTCAATCCCTTAATTTGAATAACGATGTCACGATTTAAAAAAAAGAAAATGCATAATGTTTTTTTAAAATATCAATCCTTAAGCATGGAGCCCTTTTATACGTACTATTTGCAAGAGAGAGAAAATACCAAACTTGGGATATGACAATTTTAAATAAAAATGATCATGGAATGGCCTATCATGTATGAAAATTAATTTCTAAGCCAAATGAACAAAGGTGAACACGAATGTCGTGGAATACACGATTTCCCCACCGCTCTCGTGAACAGTAGGGTTGAGAGCCGTCTCGTCGGTTTTGGCTCCTCTCTCCCTCTCCTCCGGCAGCCTTGCCGTCCGGAGTGGGGGGGAGTGGGGGGGGGGGGCTAGTCTTCCTCTGTAGATAGTAGAGTAGTAGTAGCTTGTCCTCCCATCGTGGAGTGTTGGAGTAGGGTGTCGGGGCTTTCTGGTTTCCCCTGGCGCATCGGAAGATGTCATGCCGTCTGAGGCAAGCTCCGACTGTTAGAGCGACATGCGACCATGACCTAGTCTCTGGGATCTTCGTAATAAAAACTAGGTCGTTTGCTTCCTATGGATCTGTGCTATCTTAGGTTGCTTCTCCTTTCCCCGGCCGTGGAGGAGAAGGGGTGAAGGGAAAAGCTCGGTGATGGCTAGATCTAGTGAGGGTGGTTCTTCCTATGGTGCTCGAGAACGGCTCACATCAATCACAACTAGGGTGCTTTATTTTGCTTCCATGGAGGATGTGTTTGAGTCCGCTCGCTAGTGTGGCCCCCAAATAAGCGTCACTACTAGGATTTGCAACGTTGCTGCTTGTTGAAAAGTCTTTTCAGGTCGGACGTGGAGGCGATGGGAGGAGACCTTCTTCTTTCAATTCTTGATATTTCCGTGGTGGCGTGTCATGTTTACTACATTGATGAGCTTCGGAAGCGATGGCCAAGATCGTCACCGCTATCTGCCGTCGCAAGAGTGACCCTGTCAGACGCTAAGACGGTGTTTCTGCTCAACCTCCAGTGTGGAGGCCCTTTTCTAAGCTTCTCGTTGGAGTCATCGCGTTCTGCAGACAAGTGGTTCCCGTCGGCTTCGATGGCGGCGACTGAAGTTTTCTGCAGGTGGAGAGGGCCGAGGAGTCGATTGCTTTATTTCCAGTATTTTCAAGGTCCTTTGTGCAAAAGTTTAGGCCTAAGTTGTTTCCTCTTTTCCTAAGGGGCCTACTTGTAAAATGTACCCACCGCATTTAATATGAGTTGCAACATCATGGTCCTTCGCGATCCCTCCCTCGTTCAGAAAAGCCAAATGACCAAGATGATAGCCATAATTTAGCACAGAGGTTTGTCTTGTTGAGCCAAACAATATTTCCAAAAGGATTTTTCATCACAAAATTATTTTCCATTTTCTAAGAGTCAAAAATGAGCTTTTTCTGAAGCAAGTACAACAAATATGGTGCAAAATGGCACCACCCAATTTTTCACACAAATTAGACCATATTGGATGAAAAATTCTGAACTTCTATGAATTCTCGAGCATTCTAACTGCTTTCACTAATTTCAATGACTTTATGCCAGCTTATAGAAAGTAAATCAAATGTGAGATGCAAATTGTGTGATAGCTTGGTAATAAAAATTCACAAAAAAATTGAAGTACATATATGTTTATTAAAGGGAAAATCATTTAAAATGGTCATAAGAGGAACAAAATAGAGAAAAAAGCGAAAAATAGTTTGTGAGTGTCATATTTTCAACACTCACAACACATGAGTGCATGGCATATCCCGAAGGATTTTCAGATGAGCAACAAAAAGTGGCCTCCGCATTTGGGACATATAGGCTTTTCACGACAACTAGTAAGGAAAACACAAAGTTTTGTGACGAGGGAAGGTATCCTGGCCTCAGGAGAGCTCAGATCAACAAAAGTTTTGTGACGAGGGAAGGTATCTTGGTCTTAGGAGAGCTCAGATCAAAAAGGGGAGGGGGGGGGGGGGGGGTCAAACACTGTTTCCCGAGCCCTGAACAATTATAAACATGTGTGCTACTGATGCCTGCAAGAGTACACATTCGTTTTAAGTATGTTTTCGTGAAATTATTATTTTTGGTTTTTATATCGATCCTAACGAAGAGCCTTAGCAAGTGTTTATCAGTGGTGTTTCTGTCATACCCAAAGTGTCACAAGTTTTTAAGAGAACTCATTGCAAATATTGAAGGTGAAAAGGTGGTGAGTAGGTTTGAGTGTAAATGGGAAATTGAACAAAGAGTAGATAACATAAAAGTAAAAAGTATAAGGATTTATTAAAGTTCTTATAGATGAAAGATTAGACGTAGAGAGACTCAGTTTATGATAATAATAAATATGCCAGGTTGAGTAAATAGAATACATAATTTTAATTTTTCATATAGATGTGCAAGTACGCGAGCAACCCATTCTTTTGCATGTTACCACCAGCCATGGTTCACGCAACAATTAAGGTCGTGAGACCGAATCAAGACTTTATACTTTGTGGTTTCTCGTCCCTCTCGAGTTATACTAGATCCTATTTGATATCAGCTGTGTCATTAGGAGGTCGTCGATTCTCTAGCAAACATGTTCTTATCTATGTGGTTCTATGGATCATGTTGCATAGGACTTTAAATTAGACTAGGTGGATAGGCGGGCTTCGCCCCGCCGTCTACAATGTGGTTTGACACACACAATTAGGTGTGGCGAGTTTTTATGTACATTCGCCGAGTTATTTGTGCAAGGTAAAACTGTTATTTATTTATTTTGGTAATGCCCCTAAAATAAAAGAGCTAGACACCCAAGGCACCAATTAGAGATAGAGAGAACAGGAAGGGATTGTATACCAAATGAAGATTAAACAATTGGTCCCAACTCAAATAGTCTTTTGTGGGCAAAACAAACTGATTGCATGAATCATGTTTGTTAACAACAAAAGAAACTTAACCAACATGTAGACCTACACTCAATGGCATGGAAAGAAAAAATTCAACACACAATTGCCACCAAGATATCTTTATCACAAAGATGTAAATTCAATCTATTAGAAACAGATGGTGAATGGAAATATGTGACACGATATGGTGATATTCACAATGCAAGACCACCAAATAAGAGTTCGAAAAATTATAGCAGCTGCTCCTGCCTTCAGCCAAGCAGTATGATTATGGCACCCCAAAGTCGACATACTGGCAAACCAATCTTCAACAAGTTTTCCTAGTTCAGCACACAGTCATTAGTATCTTTTAATGGAAAACCTAACATGTGCACCTTCTGCAAAAAGAGATGAAAGTAAAATAACCATTCAATGAACATATGAAGTGTGCACTGCTAAGGCAACCAAAAATCACAAGATGGACGGGTTATATTTATTTGCCTCTTGTTAGCGTCAGCAAGTTGACCATGCAGAAGAAACACAATCTAAAATGGAAGCCACAGCATAGTTATGATCATCAATATTATGATTGCACAATATGGAGAACAACATATTAACAAATGAGAGAAACCGGTAGCTCCAATCGTGCCAATAGGGCCAGCCACAACACCGTTGGATTTGTCTACACATTGCGATGTTTGTGCGAAGAATACTTTAGACACTATAACAAAAAACAATTCTTTAGCCTTGACAAAAACTCTTATTGCTGGAAGGATCGAGGTGTAAAAGAGTATAATAAATTTTTGGATATAGAGGAACATACCATTAACTGTGCACACACTCAAGCAGTGCTTAGTTGATTTGTAGGAGATTTCTCTCGTCTGTTTGAATTATGTGGCATGTAAAATATGCATCTATTTTTTGCAAGTACAAACAGTCGGGGCACCACGAAGGCAACTGGCCAATATTCTAAAAAATATATGCAAACAACATAATAATCTGATGGTAGAAGCCAGGAGGAGCTGCCTAGATGGATCGTAGTTCAGCAACAAATAATAGGCTATCAGGCTCGTTCACTGATACTTCTGTAGATCGAACCTGCAAGGATGAGCACAACTTCATTATTTAGATTAACCTATTATATTACCACGTGGTTGAGAGAGCGTATGTCATACTATTTGGAATAGGCAAAACTAACTAATGCAGAGGCTGCATGGAAGCAATTACAAAACAAACAGAGCCGGAGAACATGAGCAGATTATATATAGATGATAACAACAAAGAGAGGAAGGCAAGGTTTGATGAGATCAAAAAACTGTGAGAAGATCAGATTGATGCGGGATTTTTTTCACATCCGGCAACACCAGCAGGCGCATGCGCGAAATGGTTATTCAGGAAGAGGCAACTCAGGGTCTTCGAGAAGAGGCAACCGATGAGATCAAATAGTGGACGCGCCAGAGCAGGCAGCCGATAGAAACCATTGAAATCCAATGACCGCCCTTTCGCATTGTCGTGCGGGAGATGTCATGTCAGCGGGCATTACAGATCCAGTTTAAATAGGATTAAGAGCCGCTACATGCAACACCAAAGGGAATCCAACAATCTACGGTTGTTGGCAAAGTGAACATCAATTTGCGACGGCACAGCCGCCAATTGATGCAGCGGCGACATATCTCTCTTCCTGGTCACACGATATATATATTTTTATATGATATATTCTTTTCTTTGGGGTGCAGCTTTAGAAGAAAGGGAGAAGGACCGAAGCATTTTGGCAGTCAAGTATCGAGCTGGGGCGCTGCAGCAAAGAAGCGGGCTAGTAGAGTGAGGTTGGGACATGTGGGTTGGACCTGATGATCCAACTGGTATTTGTTGGAGCGAACGGAGCTGAGCCAGTCGCTAGGGGCTTGATACCCCGCATGCTGCTACAAAAAAATGTTGTAGTTTTTCTGAATGGTACTCTTGTAACCAACAAGATGAACCCCATTGCTGCAAGACATTGGCATGCCATACAACCTATAGGCTTGCATAATAAAAGAAACAAAAAATATAAGAGCATAAAATAAATAATGGGAGATTGACACAATTATCGATTTGTAGAGAATTTAGTCGACACGACTAATATGTCCATTCTTTTTTGCAAGAAATTCAACTGGGTATTGTCCAATAAGCTAACTTTCTTGTTCATATATCATCTTACAAATGTGAGAAGGTAAAGAGAATAAAACATATAACACTTTGCATCGCAAAAGCTATAAACTAATCCTTAACTTATTTATACTGAGCTTAAAACGACCTTCCCTATTCTACTTACTATAAATAGCTTACACAGAAAAAGGTCTACCTACTATTACATATATGCGGATGGAAAATATGCCGGTAATAATTTATAAGTAGTAGCTAAAGTGGAATTTAGCAAAGGTTATATGTGCCTTCTGACAGGTTTTATTTCGTGCATTGCTTCACTTCATATAGAAAATAGAAGGTTATCCTATACGCTAATAATATGATACAACCATAGTAAATTGGTAGCTCCAAAAAATAATTGGAGTGATATGGAATTGTTGTCATCACCCCGGTACGAATTGGCAGCATGTTCAAAGTGCACTTTGTTAGACAACACTTGAGTAGAGCAAACACAGATATAGTGTAAAAAGCATAGCACAATAACCACTACGTGCAATTTCATACAAAAATCACCTCACCCATAGGCACGCTCATCGAGACACGGGCATTGACATAGCTGTCTCTATTAGATCTTTATAGACAAAAGCATTGCCCTAACTTATTGAAATAGCCTATTTCTAAATAAGAAAAAAATTAGTGAATTTGTAACTGTTGTCGAGATTTACAGGACCATGAAAAGAATAACATATAATAGAGCGTAGATAAAAGATCAGAACACGTGGGCACATCAGCAATTCAATTATGGATTTTACTTTAACACTATATACAGAGCAAGAAAAGAAAAACGCAAATTATATTTAGAACATGCAAGACATACAAATATTAAAAACTGCAAAGAAAAAAGGCAAGTGAAGATAAATGACCATCGCGCTTACCACTCACACTTTATCTACAATAGGAAATATAACAGTGAATCTGATAAGCCTTTTGGTATGCGAACAACTTCGCTTTTCCAATACCTGTAGTAATGTAACATTGGCTTAAAATTATTAAGAAAATAAATGTAAGTGACGGTGAATTCTCATTAATTTCTAATGCCTCAAGACTATAACACATCTAGATCAAGAGAGAGGTGCTTTCCTACGAAAAGCACATTTAATTTTTCTCATAAACATTCACTTGACCCCTAAAAAAGAAATCAATTATATACTCTAGCTTCCTACAATCATTTTGTGGTATTTGTAAATAATGCCTACCTTGAAAAGAAATGCATCTGGTTGGGTAAAAATCTAGATATCCATATTAAGAGAGATGAAACCCGAGTGTGCCCAGGCATTGTCAGAATGTGAGAAGGTACTTTAGTTCACCCGACCAAAAAAAAGATACGGTGTATGTGTGAATGAAATAGGATAATCACTTCCAAATATTCATAATTTGGTAGTATATGGAAAAATCATAAAGGAAGAGAGCATGTACGTATAAAGAGACAAGGGGGTAATAAATACACCATCAGACTTATGAGATCTCATAGGCAAGGATAGTATATTCACCCTCAAAAAGAAAAAGGGAAGGGGAGTATACTGATCGGGGCTGCAATTTTATTGAACATGCCAACCATGATGGCATCATGGTGTGCTCTCGACAACCACCTACATTGTAGAACTCGTGATGTTGAATCAAAGCAGGCAAGAGCCATGAATGAAAGCAGATCCAACCAAAGAATCCCTCGCTGATGTGTGTTGACCTCGTCCTAGAAGAGCCGTTCGTTACGGCAAGATATGACAACGAGGTTGACCTTGGATCCGGGCGTCCATGTGATGATCCGGGAGGATGCCGCCGCTGCTCCTGTCCCCCAGCGACAAAGAAGGATAGGGAGGCGCCGGCATTCATCCCCGAGGACAGCATGGGAGCACGGGAGGGCAGATGGGGGCAGGGAGGCAGCTTTGAGAGTGTGCTATCTACTCGACCGGATGAAGCACGGGAGGCTGCCGGCGGTAGAAGTAGGCAAATGGTAGAATACTATATAACACGGCCAATACGGCTTCTTGCAGGATATGGTAGTACCGAGAATTAAAGGCATGTTGCACAAGAAAGAAAAGCTCTGGGGCAGAGAACAGGACTCCTAATTGCCACCGAATCAATTAAAATAGATAGAAGGAATACATATTGGGGAGGTAATCGAATAAAAACCGCACCTTTTTATTTACTGGTAGTCGAAATATGGAATCAGAGGGCTGGGCAAATCAAAGCTCTCCAAGATCTCTGACTTGCCCCCACTTCCACTGGGCTTCTTCTCCTCCTCCTTCTTGTCGAACAGGCTCCGGAGCCAGCTGCCACCACCGCCGGAGTTCCCGACCTTAGGAGGGATAACGGCTGGCTGGGGCATGCCTGGGAAACCACCCATGCCTTGGAATCCGCGGCGGGAGGTTCTGCGGCATGGCGAGGACGCGGTTGAGCATGAGGCCGACGCCCTTGATGAGCGCGAGGAGCCAGATGCCTATGAGCACGGAGCGTCTGGCGGTGCCGACTCCCTGCCGCATGGAGAGGAACCCTCCGGTGGCGGCGCCCACGATGATGGAGTTCCAGGGGTCCTCCTTCTGGCGCACAAAGACCATGGTACAGTCAAAGGCGGAGAAGAGGCCGCCCCAGACGGCGAAGATCCCGCCGAGGCGCGACGCGTTCATGCGGACAGCCTGGGACCCGCCCATGAGGCGCTCGCCATTGCCCGTTGGAGGAGTTGTAGGTGCCCTTGAGGAAGTGGAAGATGGAGCCGCCCACCGCGCCCATCCTGAACGCGCCGCCCACGTCGTCCGGATGCGGTCCGGGCACGGCTCCCACGAGGTCTCGGGCGTGCCCATCTCCTCTCCTCCTCCGGCGATTTGGCGGCGGCGTGAACGCAGCCTAGGGTTGAGAGCAGGGGGATTTTCTCTATCGGGAGTTTAGGATGGAATCGACAATACGAGTGCCGGTGTACCTAATGACCGGTTCACTGGTTTTTTTATAATTTACTGTAGACGAGGGCGTGAGCCGGTGCTCAGCGTGCTGGTCTTCCCTCGAGCGTAAGCTATAGAATAATAACAAGCGGTACGCATGGCATAGATAATCATTCTTGCACAAAATAATAATAACAACAATCACGTATGGATAGGGGATTTTGCGGAGATGTATGCCGTGTGACCTCTTTTTCAAAAAAAATATCATTTAGAAATGTGTTTTGTTTCGGAAAAAAAGTACACCAACATTTCTATGCTAAATACTACTTTCTCCGTTTTAAAATATAAGATGTTTTAGATTTGAGAGTACTTCTCATGCCGTGTTTTGTTTCGAGAAAAAGAAAACGTGCACCAGCTTCAGCTGGCCAATATAAGGAGCCACGCTCGTCCCCCTACCTAGACACCAGCTCCTCTGTATTTAAACGATCGCCACGGTGTTAAGGCTACTAGGTCGACCGCTTCCTAGTCTCTACCCTCCAATACGGAGCTGATCGAGTTGTACAAGGTGCTACTGCTACCTTGGATCCGTTGATGGAGAACAGGGAGGACCCGCGTGAGGACAGTGTGATTGGCGGCGATGTAGGAGTTCAGGGAGAAGAAGAGGAGGTGGGGTTTGGGCGGCGGTTGCTGGAGGAGAACCGGAAGCTGTGGAAGGTGGCGGGGCCGTCCATCTGCACGCGCTTCTTCACCTTCGGGGTCACCGTCGTCAGCCAGGCCTTCATCGGCCACATTGGCCCCACCGAGCTCGCCGCCTACGCCCTCGTCTCCACCGTCCTCATGCGTTTCAGCAACGGCATACTGGTAACTATCCAGGATCACTTACCTGGATTCCTAATTAGCTGCCGACACTACTTCTCCTACGTGTTCTTCACCAGTTCAGAGATTCCTAATTTGATTAGTGTGTGTAAACCGAGTGCAGCTGGGCATGGCAAGCGCGCTGGAGACGCTGTGCGGGCAGTCGTACGGGGCGAAGCAGTACCACATGATGGGCATCTACCTGCAGCGCTCCTGGATCATCGTCAGCACCTGCGCCGTGCTCATGCTCCCCATCTTCCTCTTCACCGAGCCGCTCCTCGTCCTCATCGGCCAGGACCCCAGGATCTCCGCCGTCGCCGGGATCATCTCGGTCTGGTACATCCCGGCCACCTTCGCCAACGTCTGCAACTTCACGCTCCAGATGTACCTGCAGGCGCAGAGCAAGAACATAGTCACCACCTACCTCGCGATCCTCAACCTCGGCACACATCTCTTCCTGTCGTGGCTCTTCACCGTCAAGCTCCACCTTGGGCTCGCTGGGGTCATGGCCTCGATGGTCGTCGCCATGTGGATTCCTGCTTTGGGGCAGCTCCTCTTTGTGTTATGCGGTGCCTGCCCTCTCACGTGGACGGGCTTCTCCTCTCAGGCGCTCACCGGCCTCTTCCCTGCCCTCAAGCTCTCTCTCTCCTCTGGTGTCATGCTCTGGTAAGAACAAACCTAAGTCTTTATATATGCAATTTCAATAGTTTCAGAAAGAAAGGAAAACATATTTATGTCCTTAACAAAACAACAAATGTACTTACTGTACTTTTCTTTGCTTGTCTCTTCAGTTTAATGTCCATGTCAAAATTTCGGATGCAGCTATATAGCAATGATACATGTCTTTTCTCTGCTTGTCTCTTCAGTTTGGAAGTGTGGTACAGCACCATATTGGTGCTCCTAACTGGGTACATGAAGAATCCAGAGGTTGCACTTGACGCTCTTTCAATATGGTAAATATATACCTGCTGTACTTTACTTCACGGTTCACTATGAAATAGCTCCTGAAGTTTACTGCACATAAGATTTGTTCTCCACTCTGGACATTCCTTGTAGTAGTTCAAAAAAGGTAGCTAGTCACTAGCACATATATGTCACTGCATAAATTCATAGTGTTTCCCTGCCGCTGAGTATATATGAACTAATTAAGTATTGTGGTTTCTATATGTGAAATCTGCAGCCTTAACATAAATGGTTGGGAGATCATGATTTCTATCGGCTTTTTGGCTGCAGCAGGGTAACTTCTTGATCGACGAGCTCGTTCTTACCATACCACGTGATCGAATCAGTTTCGGAAATTTGATTATAATGATTTGTTGTGTTATAGAGTGCGTGTATCAAATGAGCTCGGAGCTGGAAGTGCAAGAAAGGCAAAGTTCGCCATCGCAAACGTCGTCACCACTTCTTTCTCTATAGGCCTTGTGTTGTTCATGTTCTTCCTTTTTTTCCGAGGAAAGCTTTCCTACATGTTTACCACCAGCGAAGAAGTAGCTGCGGCAGTTGCTGACCTGTCACCTCTTCTCGCCGTCTCCATCTTGTTGAACAGTGTTCAACCAGTGCTATCAGGTTTAATTCAGCATTTAACTATGTATATAATAAATTTGTTTGATTTGGATTAAAATTTTAACAGATGCAAATATTATATTCGTTTGGTTTTACTGATCAATAAACTCGTTTGATCATCACGTAGGCGTCGCTGTTGGCGCGGGTTGGCAAAGTGTAGTTGCGTATGTTAACATCACAACATATTACTTGATTGGGATCCCCCTTGGAGCAATCCTAGGTTATGTTCTTGGATATCATGTGAAGGTAAGATGATACTGCTATATCAGTCAGTCAGATACTAAACTCAGTAAGATGATACTCTCGTTGGTTGCTGCTGTAGGGCATTTGGATTGGCATCCTTCTCGGAACATTTTTCCAAACAATTGTACTTTTGTTCATAACAATTAGGACTGATTGGAATAAACAGGTAAGCTTCGTTAACTGTTCAATCATTACCGTGAGCAAAAAAATTATGACATATACCTAATTTAAAAAGTTTATCATATAAGATATACTCAATTATGCATTATATTCTAATTTTTCAGGTAGTGGTTACTCGGCAGAGATTGAATAAATGGATTATCGATGGGAACAAAGAAAGGGCAGATTCAAGTGGAACTCCATGATTTACCAAAAATAAGAAGTAGAAGTCCATGAGATTAGAAAATTTGTCACAAGCAACGGGATAAATACATTTTTTATTTTCTTTTTGAGAATCTTGCACAGACCATCACCATCAAAGTAGAACATGTATAATATTTTTTATCAGAATTTGTAACCCTACAGAGAATAGTATAACTTTTTTCCTTTTTGAGTTGAAAAGGATTTTTTGTACTTATCCTCTGAAGGGATGCAAACTCTGATCAAGAATAGTATACAATATCTGCATTGACGGCGATCCATTACTTGTGTCAGATTTTTAAATCTCATGGAACTCAAAAAAAAAAAAAATTATCCTCTGGAAGGTTGCAAACTCCGATCAAGAGAAGTATACAAGTTTTACCTTAACTCTGATCCATTGCCTGTGCCAAATTTTGTAATCTCATGGACTTGAATCGATGGGACAATGGTAGTCGCAGACGTGTGAGTTGTTCATCAAGATCGAGGGAACACGTAGTCCACCAGAGGAGGAAAAAGGAAATTACCCACTTGATTGCATGTAATCTCTGCCACTACAATAGATGCCTTTAATTTCATCGCCGTGAGCTAAGTGGCGGAAGCGTTGCTCTGTTTTTATCTCTTCTTTTTTTGCAACGATTTATTTTGGTTGTGGTGTGCTAGTTGTGATTAGCAAAATTTGTTCTTTGCAGATTGTCGTCCTCCATCTTTTCGCCTGTACAAAACAATCAGTTTTGACGGTAGAATCACAGCTAGAAGTTGAGATGAATCTGCCGCAGAATATGGTGATAGTGCACCACGGGACGAGGACGAGACTTAGCTTCCCCGAGTATTGAGCCTCCCGCGCGGCAACGTGCGCCCAATGAGATGTGGTTCGTCACAATGGCCTAGCAGAGGTAGCACCACCATGTCGAGCGGTAGCTGGCGCTCAAGCGCTACCAGGAGAAAGAGGGAGAGGCGTTGTCGGAGATTCTTCACCAGGATCCACATGTGATGGCTAGTCTGCGAGGATCTTCTTCCTTGATAGAGATGTCATCACCTACTTCCATACATGCCACCAACAACTCAGATGAATCTGGTGGAGACTCTTCAGACCACGACCCGCGGTTGAGTGTGAGATGAGTCTGGTGGAGATTCTTCACCAGGACCCCTATGCTACTAGTAGCAAAAAAATCTCTTGCCACCTTTAGCCTTTCTTATACTAGTGTGAGATGATCACATCCTCCGGCTCATGCGTGTTACACATGTCCCCTCGGTAGCAGAAAATAGGAAACCATCGCTAACCATGAAACAGAGAGTCTTGCAGGCCGCCACCGGAGAAAGATTGGAGGGGGAACCACTCCCGAAATCGTCTCTGGTAGACTCTCATCTTTCACCAATGCCTCCTAATCGCTCTCACCATGAGAGGGGAGTAGTCCACCCCATGGCTATGGGTTTGTGGTTGTAACTTCATCCAATCTCTCTATGTATGATCATTGTTGAAGTCCATATTATGTGTCTTGCATGATTATGGATCTATCTATCTAATTTCTATGGTGGATATTATGGTATGAGATGATATTTGTTATGCATTTACCATTGTGTTGGGACTTTATGGTTTGTCATACTTTGGAGATAATTCTATGATACATGTAATAGTTTTTATTCATAATGCCTTGTTTACCCATGTCATAAGGTGATTGACAACGCCAAGTGTAGATAGATGGAAGAGGTGCGATAATGCGCATAATAAATAAATCATTGCACTAGTGTTTAGAGTGTTTACCATTAAGGAGTATGATGTATGCATAAAAGGTATGGCTGAGCGACAGACGACATATGCGTTGAGTGACAGCAATGCAGCCAACCATCCTTTATCTAGGGGTAAAAAGGGGAGAAGTATGACATAGTGGAGTGACAATAACGACATGTTGGCCTTACGAGGGTGACACAACAACACATACGAGTGATTCTTTCAACTATGTGTTTTAGGACATATAACCATCATAAAAGTTACCATAAACACATGACAATTGTGTGTAATTTTATTATCTATAACATGATCACCACCATAGATGAAGAGAGAATTGAGTGAACCCATGAACCTAGATCCATTGTTCCTATAAGAGTAAACCACCGTCTTTCCCTCTTGTAATTATACGATTGTGACACTTTTATATTCATTGTTTTGTTACTTTTTTACTTTCTTGTATTAAATCAACCTCCTTATTCCTATAACTTGTTTAATGCATAAACAAATAAAACTTGTGACAATTTAGTTGGAGAGAATAAATAGCCTTTTCTTTTTTCTCATGCGGATCGACACCCTACTTTCACATTGAAAGGTACTACAGTAATCTGCTCTTGGGGGCTATCAAGTACTTTTCTGGCATCATTTCCTAGGAGCATAGCGCTAAGGCTTTTATTCTTATGTGCACTAGACATTAGATTTACTTTTAGTTTTGTACCTAGTTTTATTTCTAGTTTATTTTATATCTTGCAATCATCTAAGCTTGGGGAGGTTTAACTTGCCTCGTTGTGAGTTTTTCTTTAGTTTACTTTCAACATTGCACCTTAATTTAGTTTACTTTCAGTTTTGTACGTACTTTTCTTATATCAAATACACATAAAAATTAGTGTTACTTTTACTATGGATAACATGGATGAGCTTTCATATGAGGAACATAGATTATTAAAATAAGATGGTTATATATTTTCTCAAGAAAGATCACATATGGAAGGATTTAGTGACTATTTAAATAAGATTGCTAAACAACTACGTGAGTTACATAATGTGTGTTGCTGCCCAAAATAAAATGATAAGAATCTCTTCTATCAATGCAAATGTAGTAATAGCTTTATAATTGCCTCATACCATGAGAAGCATCATTATTACTTTGACATGAGACTACTTTACCAATTTGCTGCCTTCATGGGACCTCATGAGGCGGATTCCCTTATTAATAAAAAGTATGAATCTTGTGTTGTAGCTCGTGATCTTAAAGAAATAAGTTATATTATTCTTACACATTGCAAAGAAAACTTTTGTGATAATTCTTATGTCATTGACTATGCTAAAGATATTCTTGCTTCCATGATAAGTACTAATGTTCTGCAGGATAAAGATGCAAAATTCTAAGCTTGTGGATGCCCATGCACCCCTAAGAAGAGGAGAAGGACGAGAAAGAAGAAGATGGTGAAAACATAAGTTTGGGGATGTCCATGCATCCCCAAGAAAAGGAAATAGATAATGAAAAGCAAATAGAGCAAGAAAAAGAAGAATGGGAACCCCTCAAAGATGATAGTAAATCTCAAACCCAAAACTCATTGGTATTTTATGGAACTTATTATTATGATGATGATATGCGCATTATTGATTATGGTTCCAAACAATAACTTTGATAATAAGTATGATTTAGATATGCAATATGATAATGCTTTAGATGATGGTCCTGTTCTATCTATTAATCCTCCATGCTTAGAAGTTACTACTATCTTACGGGAGGATAAAAATGATAAACTTATTGGTTGTGATGATACTCTCATTATGATAGACGTGGGGGGGATATTTGGGGAGGCACAACCAGAGAGAATTGACGGCGTAGGAATCCTAGCCGCCTTGTATGCTCGGGTCTAGGGAATTGGGGACGGTTGCCCGGGGCTATTTTTAAAGGTTTATTCTTCTATCTAGACGATGGCATTTCAGCGTAATTGACCCAAACATTAGGAGCACTGTCCATGTACCTATTCGGTTTTGAGTTGGAAGCTACGGAAAGTACCTTGAGGATGTTCTTTTAGTGCAGTGTAAATTGAACCAACGATTTGGGGCGTGTTTGGTTGATCGGCCCTATATTTCTTATTTTTTGTCACTTGGCTCGTTGGGTGTTGCATGTGGTGAGATTTAGCTTGGGCCAACTTTATCACTTTATTTGGTAGCCCGCATGGTGGTTTCTCCAATAGAAGGCCCGATGTTTGGTTGTTCGGTGCAAAAAGAGGCAATGAAATGTTTTGTGTTTAACTAACATGTTTTTCTTAATCCTCTCAATCCAGTGGTGTCTCTATTCGAGATAATGTCTAGATGAAAAAGATGCTTCTTGATATTACGAATCCATAACCGCAAAATTTCGTTGAGTGTTTGAAACGCTGCATTGTTTTCCCTTTTAGAGTTTTTGAACAAATTTTGTCAAATTCGTCATACACAGTTGATCATTTGAAATTTCTTTTGAGGGGAAGCTTCAGTTAATCATTCCACACGACTTTGATGTTGTAAGTTTTATGATTTGATATTCCTATAATAGTAGATCTATGTGTATGTACGTATAATACGATAGTTTATATCTACTCTTTTATGAATGTCAAAACAAAAAACTTACAACACGAAAGTTGTTGAAAGGTGAGTCGAAGCTACATTTCAAAGAAAATTTCAAATCGGTCGCCCGTGTTCGATGAATTTGGCAAAATTCATTCATAAAATGTATAAACATGAACACGAAATAGACCCCTAAAAAGACAATGAAACTAGGAGCCGATCGTCGAAATGGATTCGCATTTTTCATGTACAACTTATTTTGAGTCGGAGAATTAAGTTAACCACGTTTAGGGAGAAAAGTTTACATGTCTAGGTTGCAGCGGGAAGATTTTTGCACCGGCGGGTCTGTCCGCGTGAAAACGTCCAAAATCAACGTTCCTAACGAGTCAATTTTTGGTCTACTTTAAATTTCGTGTCATGCAAAAAAATTATACGACCAACAGACTAAATAGAATTATTTTTTGCCGCTCGTGTAAAATTTGGGCAAGTAGTGTAGAAGCCCTACTCTAAAAGTTAGGTATTTGTTTATGCTTGTACTTTTGAGGACCCAAAAGCTGTAGAAGCTCCAGCCCTAGCCCAAAAAACAGGCCCTTAAGCCGCCAAAGAACTGGGCCTAATTTTCTCTGGGGAGCTCCCTAAAAACAAAAACAAAAAACCGAAGCCACCCTCGGCCCATTCAGAAAGAAAGCAGACCACCGCGACGGCGATCCCGGCGGCGGAACGCGGGGTCGCTGCACCCCACCTCCGCGACAGGGTCGCTGCACTGCACCCCACCCCGCGGGAGCTTGGTCTCCCTCGCCGAGGACGTTCTCTACTCTGGTTCGCGCCCAATCCATCCACAGCCTCCTCTTCCTTAGGTGCTAGCATACCACCACCGCCTACAGGCTACAGTTATCCAGGTGACGAGAAAATCTAATACATTCCCTTTTTTCTCAATGCGCTGGGATCCAGCCGATTTACACACTCAAGAATCGGTCTTATGCAAGTTTCTAATTTCCAGCCACTTCTTCTGCCCTCTGATGGGGTGATCCACATGGATGCACATTCAGGTTTTTCTTCCGTTTGAGTGTGGACGTTTTGAACCTTCCGAGGAACATCACCAGGATGATGACCATCCTTCCTTCGTCGGACCACCTGCCGACGAGCCCGTAGGAAGCGTCTCTGCAGGTGGCGTCAGGCTTCAGTAACTTGTCGCAGCTGTACCCCAGTGAGTACCCGACATTGCCGTACGCACTGCAAATGAGAAATGTGCATCATTGATTGGAAGCAGCACATATGATGTTCATAAGCTTGATTGTACTTCCCTATCTCTGCGGTCGGTCAACATAGTTCAATTTTTTTCTTATGCAGCATAGTTCTTATTTAGTCATGCATAACTTCTTAGTATCGACATGGAAATTTGTTTAAGGATTCCAACTTGCCTGATCACTTCGAATATTATGCTGAAGATGCTGAAGTTGAGTGGATCATGGACATCGACTTCCTTTCAGTTATACATGCCAAAACTATGAATATTGCTAAACAAGCAGGCTTGGTAATGACAAATTTCTCCCATGTTGCTCTGCTATTCGGACTTTCTTTTTTATCTGTCAAGGTTTGGCTATCACCAAAGGTAGAGAAGAATGAAGTACTAGAAGGAAGGTACCTGCAAATAAGCTAGTGATATGTTAACACAAAAGCAAAATACAGAGGTAGAACACATGTAGTGGTTACTGGCCTTATTGTTCCAAGAAATTAGACACTCAACCTTCCTTTCATGAGCATTACTGTAGGGCTGTAGCCTGCTGTTGAAATTCGGTTGTCATTTAGGTGTTTATTGATTTTCTGTAAACTCGCACTCTATACTGGGACCATAATTCTGTCCTTGCAAGCTCTGCCTAGAAGATTTCTATGATTGTTTTGGTTGCGGTCTAGGTGCATAAGCTGTTTTGAATGCACCTTTTATGATTTTGGTCTAGGTAGCATACTGGCATGAGACATGTTTTCGCATTTTTGCAAGCTGAGACAACTAGTTTTGCTCTACTTTGTCAACAATTGCTATTTTCAACTTCATACATGACTAACTGCAACCTGAGATAATTAGCTTGGAACTATTTGTGCCGTTTTGGTTGCTAAAATATGCTTTCTATGTATTCTCTGCCATTTTTACTGTTCAAACAAGCACAGTTTTCAATTTATGACAATGCTCCAGGTAATATGCTGTCAATAAGAGATAACCTCAGTGTAGTACTGAACTTAGTTAAAGTCACCCTGAATAGGTGCTAGAGGGGGATACTTACATGACAAGTGCAAATATCACCAAAATCGGCGGAGAAAGGGTTGATATGTTAATGACAGTTTCACCGGCATGTCTTGAACTGGCACTCTGGAACACTGAGACTACCGATTTCTGGAACCATTTCATTCCCTCAAAGGCCTTCGAATCTGACTCAAAATAACAAAGAGCCATTGATTGCAGCAGAATTAGCAACACTCCTGTCAGAACCAAGCAGACAGAATTCTTATGTGTTTGCAAATGCCTATATCCAATCTCCTTGGGGTGCTGAAGGATGTAAGCATATTCTTTTTTTGCTGACCTTTCCCAAGGCCCATATGCTTAACCTCAACATTGGTGCAAACAAAGTGTTGCCTACTAGAATCTGTGGGATAATTAGAAGCAGGAAAGTGGGTTTATTTCTGAAAATCGCCATGTTATCATTTACCGGAGTGAAGCCACAGTTTGCAAATGAAGATATTGCTGTGAAGGCTGAGAAGGTCCACATCTTGATATCTTTACTCTTCAGTAGATCTCTTGTATTGGAGTCAATCCACAGGCAGATGACAATGACTACAGACCATAAACAATTGCTGCTATGAAGTAGCCTGCCACTACATGAGCTAAAATATTGCGAGAGTTCTGATTCACCTCTTTGTGTTCCTGTACCTGATTGTCTGTCATGGTTGCCTCTGACTGGATGCCTTCCATATTATTCTGACTGCTGTTGTTGAAAACATCAGAGGATTCAATGTCCCTGCTTATGAAAGCCAATCTTCTCTGGCGGGCATAATCAGTGTTGGCCCGAGCATTTTGAAGTGCAGACCTAGCATTGAGGTGAACACTTCCCCTCCTAATATCATCAGTATGATCAAAACCCAGAGCTGCTGGTCGGAGAAGTCCTCCATCTCAACTGTTGCCATGCTTGACACTGTCACTGTGGAAACAGAGGTGAACATCAAATCCAAGTTCCTTGGAGTTGGCTTATTCAGGGACTTGAGATTCTTCAGGGAAAGAAAACCAGTAAAAGATATTGACATGAAGTAAATAATCTGGACTATCAAAGGATTGCTTTTGAAGATCAGAAAAAAGTAAGAGCGCCTGAACAAGTTTGTTGTACACTTGGAGATAGAACCAAGCCTTCTGGACACAAACTCGTGGAAATGCCTCACTTTCTCCTTACTGATTCTAAGCGCTTCGAAATTGGATATTGCGAACTTCATGGCTATGTGAGATGGAAGATCCCACAAGCTAACTACAACTGATCTGAATTGATGCATCGAGGTTTGTGGGCTTTTGAGTTCCAACTTACAAGTGTTGGAGTTGATCACTGGAGCTTGATCCCCTGCAAGCGCTGCCAGTTTTATCAAGTTCTGGAGCTCAATATGAAGGGTGGAGTAAGACAAGTGTGTCCACATGTATAGTTATGATGCTGAGGTGTCTACAAAGGCCCAGTCTCGAGTATAATTGATTAATGGACCAGCATGTGCTTCTGTTATTATAATAAATGGCCAACTACTTATGAGCTGATTGAAAGGATTTTCGGCAATTATCGTCCTTCATTTAACATTTTCTGCATCTGAGGATATCCTTGATTTGATTTAGCAGTTCATCTTCACTAGCAAACCTAATACATGCCAATAGTTGACAGACCTGATTTGATCCTGCAAAGTAGCAGTAGCATTATTCTGGTTTAGCACAAAATCTATCTATAGAGTACTCACTACTGTGATACTGAAATTGACTACCTTGTGAATTTACTGCTGCAAAATGGTGCATTTGGTCCATCTTCCGGGCTGCTCCATGCAAGAGACACATCCGTAGTATCAGATTCCACTAGATTGGATACATATATTTGGTATATATCCTGTTGGAATAAATGTGCAAGCATGCCCGCAAGGTGCGTAGTGGAACTTTTCTTTTCCTTTTATTTCCTTTTCTTCCAGTGTGGCACAATCTAGCTGCACATGTGTGCTACGTCTCTTTATCTCGGAGAAAATTCTGTGGCTAGTGATGTTTGTGATGATATAGCAATATAATGCTTTTCCATAAAGCAGTACTTGTGGCCTCAGATACTTCTGGACATAAATATGAACTCACCTCCACTTGATTGGAGTCTTTATATACACGCCTACACGTGTGTTTGTATGTCCAGATCTGTGACAGCCATCTTCTTGGCAGCAGCTAGTTGTGAGAGACTACTTGCAAGATATCTCTTCTTATCCGGCTAATCGGCATATCTTAACACTCCCTCAGTTCCAAATTATAAGACGTATAGCCTAGCAAAACATTTTATATTTTGGGACAGAGGTAGTACTATTTTATCATCAACTTTCAATTAATTAATCTGAAACTTGCAGCACTTGCAGATGATTCTGTACGAGGTGATTCTACATCTAAATGAGTGCTGAAGGGGGAAGAGAAGAGACAAAAATGGGGAAGCTATTCTTTTTGTTTTAGAACTAAAAATGGATTCACCAGTCCCTAACTTCTTTAGCCCCCCCGCCCAAGAACATGAAAAGACTGAGGATGAGTTTGCCAGAATCGCTCCACCATCCTACCAACCCAGTCCACCTGTCAGTGCATAACTGGTACGGGTTGATCTGTCTATTACAACTGTAGCCCATGGAAATTCCACATTTCCATAAGCACTACATAAAAAATACTTCAGCTTCCTTGAAGGAAATCAAGAGTTATGAAAGAAATTTATTTGGTATGAATGATAAATGTGTTATTTCTTTTCAGGTTTTAAATCGTATAGAGTAAGTTGCCTGATGACCTCGACAACAATGCTAAGCAAGTTGAAGTTGAGGGGATCTTCCTTGAGTTTTGCCCTCTGGGTATGGTGATGACTTAGATAGTCAGGTAGGAGATTTGTGGCAAAACTGTGCTCTTCAGCAGTCTGACCCCTGGCTCTCGGTGAGATGGTCCTTTATGCTGGAGTTCTTTTCAAATGGAAACCATGTTGTGTATGGAGGTAGGTACCTGGAAGCAAGAACCTTTAGAACGTGAGACAACAAAGACTACAAGTCTGCAAATACAGCAAGATACACTGTGATGTCACTATTTTTGGTGTAATCCATGCAATCATCATTGTTCTAGGAATGAAGTCAGCATGGAAAATTCTGAATACAACCAGAAGTGCTTATAGATGATCAGAAACCCTTGGGCAATACTCTATTAATAAGTACATCAACACACACCAGGATAGCAGTTGCAGTTCTGTGTGTCTTTGTTCTCCCGTTTTGGATAACGTGCGAGAACATTGTGGTGAGTGGTGACTAGGCCCTGTTCGTAATGATGGTGCAAGAAAAGACATAAATTGCTACAGTGAAGTTGATGATTTGCAGCTTGGGTGGCATGGACCACTGATACGATTGGAAATTAGAGGATTGTACGACTCTCTTATCAATTTCTGGTCTGCAAAATTATCAGTGCTGACTGGGCATGTGGATGATTGGCACGAGATGGAATAATCGTGGCTTTGCTTCAGCCAGACATGAGGCCGTTTCTAGATGCTCTGGTTTCGTGAATACCATGAGCACACGGAAAAGCCGACTGTTAACTTCTGGTGGTTTCTATTGCTAACCACAAACAGGAGCCCATCCATTTCGTGGAATGAAGAATGATGTGCCATTTGCTCCTGTCGCCCCGAGAATGATCCAATCCGTCGATGTCAGTGAGTGATCAGGCATTACACCTCCAGGGATGCGTCGATGTCAGTGAGTGATCGGGCATTACACCTCCAGGGATGGCGTGTGAGTGAGTGATGTGTAAGCAGTGAAGGTACGTTTCACCTCCAGGGATCTGCTGATGAGGACGCTAAGGGCATATTCTCTGTTAGGTGGGCATGTGATGCATGGCCCTAGTTTTGGACGGAGACTTGGAATATCATTCGGTCTCGTTCGAATCTGGTGATCTAGGAGGTCGAAATGGAATGCAGTTTTGTGGTTTTCTGAAGCTAGATTCCTGTTATTTTTCTTAGAATATCAGCTACCCAAATCTTAGCAGCAGGGAACTGGAAGAGTGTTAAGCTTGCAAAATGTTTTTTTTTTGTTCGGAATAAGTGGATATTTCCTAGGTCGTTTGAGCCACCTTAAAGGTTTCAAAAATATATACAAAAATAATGGTTACTGTGCATTTTATGACATGTATAATAGTAGTGAACTTTCATGAGAAGAAGTTTGACAATTGTGGCCTGCCCACAAGAAACAAAAACTCCAATATGATTTTCAAAAATATATCAAAAATAATGGCTGTTCTGCATTTTATAACATATATATTAGTAATCTTTCAGAAGAAATAGATGACCCTTTGCGGTGTCCAGATAAGAAACAAAAATTCCAGTATCATACTGGAGTTTTTTCTTCTTCTTTTGGTGCATTCCTCAACTGGTCATACTTTTGGCGAAACTTTGGAAGTTCACTTGTGAGACGGTTCAAAACAAAACAAGTTGTATTCTGAGTAAAACGCTTTTTGGCTGTAGCAAATTGGTGCTTGTCCGCTTCAATGTAAGAGAAACTCACACTTGAAGAATAATACATCGATGCCAGTTGTCAAATACTTAAAGCCAAATAAAATGTCGGTAGGAACAGAAGAGACACCTGGGGTCCTGACCAGCTGGAGGAATAAAAAACTAGCTGGAAGTATGGATATTTGCTTGGCTCGCATGTGCAAATGCACCCTATTGTGAGAAAATTTAAAAGAAAAATCAGTATATATATTTTATGTTGGTTCACAAGTTTGTTTTTAGGATGAAAGAATATTTTGACAAACTATGTCACAGGAATACGACTATTCATATGATATTTTTTGTCTTTTTATACACAACACATAAAATGTTCTTTCATCCTAAAAACTTGTGAACCAACATAAACTGTTTGAATGTATATGTAGAATTTATTTTTGAACTTTTTGACATTTCAAAATATGTTTTCTCATAATGGGTGCATTTGCACCTATAAGCCGAATTGCCGCCTCCCTGGAAGTATTGCATATTGATATCTTATTCCCTCTTCACTTAAAACTTCATTCGGAGTGTACTTCTTAAACTCGGAGCCGTTGTCAATTCTAATTGCCAATATAGGGACATTGTGTTGTCGCTGAACCTCGTTGGCAAAGTTGGCAAAGTCGATGACCGTTAGTTGAGTCTCACTTTTCTACTTGAAAAAGTAGACCCATGTATACTTTGATTAGTCATCAACAATGACGAGGCAATACTTCTTCCCACCGATACTTGCATGAGATAAAGGACCAAAAAAATCCACATGAAGGAGCTCCAAAATCCTCTTTGATGAAATAATCGTCTTCCTTTGATGGGAGAATTATGCATCTTTCCTTCAACACAAACCATGCAAAGACGATCTTTCGCAAAGAAAATATTTTCTTTTAGTCCAAGAATGTGGTCACCCTTGTGAAGACTTTACAAAGTTCTCACGTGGGCTAGACAGCGATGCCATAATCAGCCCGCGTTGGCCTTTCCGAATAAACACATCGGACCTGTAGTGTTTTTTTCCGAAAAGTTCACCACATACAAGTCATTTTTGATGTACCCAACGAAAGCGATATTTAGAGACTTGCTCCACAAGAGTACCACTAAATCATCATCAATGAAAAATGCAAATCCCATATTACCAAAGGCACAAACAAAAAGTAAATTATAACCAAGGGTCTCAACAAGCATGATGTCCACGAGAGAAATATCATGAGCAACCACAACCTTGCCAAGATCCAATACCTTTGACTTTGATTTATCACCATAGGAGTCTGTTATTTGATCATGATTAGGCCTCATCTCCCTGATGATATCCTTTGCTTCCGGTCATATGAATTGTGCATCAGCTATCAAGCATCCATTTCGGCCCACCAGAAGCATAGCACTACAAGAAAATTACTTTATGGTTTTAGATACCCATTTTTCAATGGGTCCTCCCATGTTAGTGACAGGGGTCTTTGGAACCCAAATAGACCAAGCAATGTAATTGTCATAAGGACCAACATAACTAGCATAAACATCACCATAATAACCATGAAATAACTCATAGTGAGGAATATTAGACCCTGTAAAACCATCATAATCAGTTTTGTCCTTCGTGATATTCTTTTCAGTGGTTCTTGTCTTTGCTTGAGCATTCTTGGCCTTCTTCTTCATGTTCTTCTTCTTGGTTTTGAGAACATAGCTAAGTCCTTCCTTACTATTGTTTGTCCTTTGCTTGCTCATGACCTCATCAAGAACTTACATACCTTTGGGAAGTGAAGACTTGGCAAGTTCATGTTTCAACCTAGAATTTTCTTCAATAATCTCTTCATGAGAACACATGGAAGTAGAGGTGCTAGGAACTTCATACTTGGTTAATCGAGTTTGGATCTGACCATAAGACTCATTGAGAATAGAGTATTCACTCTCCAATGCATTGTGAGCAATGTCAAGTTTCTCTAGTTTCTGGAAAGTCTAGCATGAGCACCCCAAATTAAACCTTCTCCTTTTTTTAATTTATTTGCCTTGGCAATGGCATGGTCACGTTCCTTTACAAGTTTGGCCACAAGCTCATCATGCGACTCCTCAATAGACTCAAATCTCTCCTCAAGAGAAGCCCAAATCTCTTCTTCTTTTTCTAGAGAATTCTTCAAGGATGCTATCTCCATTGCATCATCCTCTCTTTCAATTCTGCCCTTCTCTTCAAAGAGCTCTTCCGAGTGAACAAGTTGGCCCATGAGGGCCTCTAAATGCATCTTGTGCTCACCTTTCAAGTTAGTGATAAAATGGTCCAAACCAATAACTTCTTCCTTAACCTTAAGACTAGTGGAATCATCCATATCGGCATTCATATTAGTCTTAGGAAAGGAAGTGGTAGAAGGTGATACCTCGGAACCTCTTGACATAAGGCAAGTGACGTTCTTATTGATGTATGCTCATTTGTAGATTCGAAGAGCGAAGTAGTAGGTGTAGATGTGGTGGCTATGGAAGCCATCCCGTGAGTATCATCATACTCTTCGTCTTCACTTGCGGGCGAGTATTTCTCTTGAGCTACCAACACTATCTTTGGTTGCTTCTTGTAAGGAACATTCTTCTTGACAAATGGCTTCTTACGAGGTGCCTTTGACTTCTCCTTGAGAACCAACCTACCCCCATGATCTTATTGACTTTGATAGGGGCACTCAACTACAAAGTTCAAACGGTCTCCACAATTGTAGCACGATCTCAGTTTTGGACCATTTTCCTCCTTCCATTTGCTTTGTTCTTGCATTCAAGTTCTGATTTTGCTTTGGCGGGGTCCTTCCAAAAGTTTCTTGCATAGAAGGCCATGTACTCACCATGTGCCCGCTTGACCTCCTCGGGGAAGTTCATGGCAACAATTTCCTCATCTTCTTGCTCAACAACATTTTCTTTCAATGCCACATTGACACCTTTTTGCATTCCAATAGCTCGTGCACGAGCATATTCAACATTCTTGGCGGTGACTTTGAATGCAACCATTTCTTGCATGACTTCGTTGGAAGTCATTTGGTGATAGTTGTGTATTCCTTGAAGGCTCTTAAAATCTATGGGCTCAAATGGCATAAGAGCACTAACATATTTTCTTTTGAACCAAGCACCATCAACATGAGTTGCACCATGGTTTCTAAATGTAGTGGCAATGGACTTGAGTCTTCTATACATGTATTAATGGCCCTCACCATCCATCATTAGAATCCTTCTGCTTGGTTGCTTAGAGCATCATACATATTCCTTCTCATGCTCTCATTTCCAATGAATAACTCGGTGAGGGCATCCCAAGATTCCTTAGCAGGGCTAATATGTTCAATATGTGGCATGTCCTTGGTATCCACACCAAGATGAATCATGTGTAAGGTCGTTGCATTGAGTTAGCTATCCACAACTTCTCATATTTTCAAGTTGTTTGGGTCTCCAATATGAAGACCATTCTCGATCATTTTCCATAACTCAATGGACGAGCTGCACACATGAGAGTTTATAAAAAATTGACATTGATTAAAAGGAGATGCAGTAAGCTTTGGTGGATCACGCCTATTGTTTATATGAGGGTGAGGGATTAGTGGATCAGGTGAGTATAAGTGATAAACCTCACTATAATTCTACTTAACACTTCCCTTTTTTGAGGAGGAGTTTTTACTATTATCGTCACCCTCCAACTCTTCTTCCTTAGAGTTAGGATTATCTTTATCCTTAGAATAGGAGTGGCAGCCTGAGAGGAAGATGGAGGAGGGGTTGTAGGTAGAGATATACGCGCTATCATTTCACGCATCTCTTCCATTTTGGTCTCCATGGATTTAATCAAGGTTGTTTCGAACGTCTTGAGATCATTTATGGTGACCTTGTCCACAGCCCCACTGCCATCTCCCTTAGTACACATACTATCTTAGGCGGTAAAGCCCGAATAATGAGCCGAAGCTATCATACTAATTTAAATGGACTATATGGGCACCTAGAGGAGGTGAATAGGTGCTACTCAAAATTTTAATTCTTTTTTAGATTTTAGGTTTGACACAAAGGTAAATTCTCTAGATATGCAAATACGGAGAATTTCCCTATATGCAAACCTATCTACTAAGCGAGTAAAGGTGAGGAACGAGGTAACAGTAGTGGGCACACAGAGACACATGATTTGTTTGTTCGTAGTTTCTTCCTTGTTAAGGGAAGTACACTTGTGTTTGAGGGGTGGGCGGTACTAAGACCACCACGCCACAATAGGCCTCATCCTGTTCTCCGATGGATCTCGCCACCAAAGGATTGATCCACCTTTCCACTATTTGGTACCCTTCAAGGCGGGAACCGGTGCCTTTACAACACTATAGGGGCACACATCCATAACTGAATGGGAGGCTTCCGTGATGACAACAAGCCGTCACAAGAACAATTTAATCAACCGAAATGGAGATCTAGATATTTGCAATAAATACTAGATGATCAAGAATCCTCCAAGTGAATGGAGGGGAATTGAAGACCTTGATTGGTGTCGATGTAGATCGAAGCCTCCTCCTTCAATTCCCCAGATATTAGAGCCTTTGGGTGGTTGAATGTGGAGATCTCGGATTTGAATCAGATAAAAAACACATCACTTTTTTGAATGAATCAAGAGTTCTGACAGGAGGAAGCAATTGGAGTATTTATACCCCTTGTCAAAACCAGCCGTTGGAACAATCTGGAGCCGGATCCAAGTGGGGGTGGATTATCCGGCCGGGACAAACATCCGGTCTAGAGTCGGACAATCCGGGCCAAATGTCCACCCCCTCTATGAGGGTCGCGCCTTGGCCTCCTTTGAAAATGCATCGACCATGGCTGCAATCCGGCAAAAATCGCCCATCTTTGGGGGTTGCGCCTTGGTTGCCTTTGGAGAAATTCTTTGGGCGGATTATCCGGCCCAGGAAAATGCACCTGCCCTGGCTAGACAATCTGAGGAAAAAATATGCCCTCTCTCTGGGAGACGCGCCTTGGCTCCTTTGTGGAAGGGGGAAGGGGCGGATAATTCGTCCCTTGGCAGGGGCGGATAATCCGCCCCCCAAAACACTGGTTTAACTTAAGGATGGCAATTTTATCCATGGATCCGGGTATCCACGGATATCCGACCCGGTGGGGAAGGTTATGGAGGCCTAATTATATCCATAGATTTCATGAGACGGATATCCGCTAATTCATGGGGCGGGCATGGGTAGTGTTTTTGCTCCATGGATATCCAGCGGATACCCGACAGACTCGTGGGACCCACATGTCAGTGAGATTGTTTTTTACATATGCAATATTTACTCAATAGAAGCCCCAACTTCCAAGCCACATGCCCCAATATTTTCTAATATGCATTGCTATATCTATTGAATATATGAGATGTTGTTTTGGAAACTTGTAACAAAAGGCATTCTCTAAGATTCTTATGAGACATCTATGTACTCTGTGATGTTATCATGTAAGATTTAACATATTTTAAGTACTATATGGTTAAAATATTGTTTCTTTGATATTTCTATGTATTATTATTCATATAATATTTGCTAAAATGTTGTCGAAAATTGCTATTATATCGTAGTTATACTAAATGTTTTATGATTATTGTATATAGTATGTAAACCAATGGACATGGATATCCGTCGGGTTTGGATCTGGAGCGACATCCATGTCCATGAATATCTTCGTGGGCAGGCTAGAGTGAGGTTCATGGATTTGGATTTGGATTTTGTTTTGGTATATACATCCAAACCCGCTCCATTGCCACTTTAACTGCATTTTGAGTGAGCAATAATCTACAGAAGTAACCACACATTAAATAATCCTTAATATTATTATCTAACACATAAAACACTAGGGATCATTAAATGTTCCTTCAGACATAAACATTAGATTTATCGTAAAACCATGAAAATAAGCACATGAGATATTTTCCATCAACACGAAAGAAGTCCTTATGATCTTATAAGAAGAGAATATGGAAATATCATAACATACGTGTGTATTGGCGCCCGTGTCTATCCATCATTTAGGGGATTGATATACTGAAGGAATAGTAGGGAAAATATCGTACCCAACATCCTTCATTTCAGTATCACTAATAACAACATTTGAGGTCTTGCCTTTGTTCTCATATTAAATCTTCTCAAAACAATTAGGAAATCTAGGAGCCCAATGATCAAGATCACCATAGATGTGGCAAGAGCTTTTCTTCTTATCATTCTTCTTTTGACGTTGGTTAAGTGTGTAGCCTTATTCTTGCCATCAAACTCCCCTTTGTCTTTAGATTTGTTCTTATTCATGAACTTGTGGAATGAGAAGTTTTTCTTCAGTACCAATTTGGCACTAGAGGCTCTCTCCAATCCTCGAGCACGTGTGCCTTTTTTTCTCGCCTTCTCTTTCACATGAAGATATCCAATGAGATATGTAATGGAAAAATCTTATCTCTTTTGTTTCAGAAAAGTAGAAATTTTTCTCCATGTGGGAGGAAGCTTGGAAAGATGCCTCCGATAACGAACTTGTCCGATAACACACACTTGAGTTTCTCAAGTTTTTTGGCAAGTTACTATATCTCAGGATATTTCTCAATAGCCATCTTGTAGTCGTAGAATTTCTCCATAACATACAACTCCGTACCAGTGTCCGAGACCCCAAACTTGGCATCAAGTGCATCCCACGTATTCTTGCCATTATCAAATGACATATACAAATCAAAAAATAATCTTCATGAACATTGAAAAGAACCACCATAAACATGGTATCGGCTTTCTTAAAAGCCTCCTTTCGAGAAGCAGAAAGATCCCCCTCGGGTTTGCCAAGAATGGCGCTATAGGAGTTCAAAATTTGAATCTAGAGAACTTGTCTCGTGCGACATCTCTTATAGCGCATACCATCAAAAGGAGGTGGCTGCGTAGCCACGGCTATACAAGTGAAATTTAGTTTCCTATAATTAGATTTTTGGATTGTTAAAAATATAAGAAATAATCCACATAATTTAATTTGAATAATAAACTGATATTAACACGATTATAGAAATAGTAATTAAACTAATCATGCTTACTAGCAGAGCATATGAACAAATTGCATTTAAACAGGATAAACTAACCACTTCTACTTCAAATGCTGGAACTAAAAAATCTAACAAAATCTTAAAGAGAAAGTTCAGGGTCACGTACGATGCAGCGTGAGCAGCAATCATGTAAGCAAATAGTAGCTGCATGATACGTCCAAAACGTATCTACTTTCCCGAACACTGTTGCTATTGTTTCTTCTCTAAACTTGTGTGATTTGGATACAACTAACACGAACTGACGTTGTTTTCAGCAGAATTACCTTGGTGTCTAGTTTTTTTTTGCAGAAAATCAACTATCAGGAAAAATCCTGGAAAATATGCCAAAAATCCTATTTTACCAGAGGACTCACGGAGCCAGAATATGATACGGAGGGGAGGCGTGAGGGGCCCACACCCCCTGCCGCGCGGGTGGGCCCAGGCCGCGCCTAGAGGGGTGTGGCTGCCCTAGGCACCCCCTCGGTCTCTCTCTTCCCCATAAGATGCCTTCTGACCTAAAAACTCAGGAGGGTTCGATGTTTTTCCAGAAAGAGTTCCGCTGCGCCGCCACCACCAGAAACCGCGATTCGGAACCAGAAACTCTGTTCTGGCACCCTGCCGAGACGGGTAATTTGGAGATGATCATCGCCATCGTCATCACCAACGTCTCTCCATCAACCATCCATGTTTCCCTCATCCATGAGTGAGTAATCCCCTGCTATAGGCTATGGGGATGGTAGGGATAGGATGAGTTCTATCATGTAATCGAATAAGATTGTTAGGGCATGGTGCCTAGTATCTCTATTAGTGCTATTTGACTTTGTTGCAACTTGTTGTGCTTAATGCTTGTCACTAGGGCCCGAGTGACATGATCTCAGATCTGAACTTATTATTGATTCATTATGATAGTATTGTTTGTGATCTTATCTGCAAGTTGTGTATACATATCATTTTCCGGATCCAAAGGCCTCGAAGTGACAGAAATTGGGACAACCAGAGGGGATGGTTGTGATGTGAGGATCACATGTGTTTACGGAGTGTTAATGCTTTTCTATGGTGCTCTATTAAAAGAAGCACCTTAATTACCAGTAGTTCCCTTGAGGCCCCGCTGTAATGGGCTGGCAGGACAAAAGATGTTGTGCAAGTTCTCATTGCGAGTATGCATGACTATTTATGGAGCACATGCCTATGATTGTTTAGTACTTGGATGCTTATTCTTATTTATCTGCAATTGCCCTAGATCTTGAAATTATATGTTTAGACTTGTCCATGCAACGCCCGTTCATCCATCCCTATGTCTACCGCGCTCATATCCTACTGTTTGCTACTACTGTTACTATTGCTCATGTTTTGCTGGTGTTGTTACTTTACTATTGCTACTACAAACTGTTGCTACTGATAAACTTTTGTGAGCAAGAACTATTTCCAGGTACAGCTGAATTGACAACTCAGTTGTTAAGGCTTGCAAGTATTCTTTGGCTCCCCTTGTATCGAATCAATAAATTGGGTAATACTATCCTCGAAGACTGTTGCGATCCTCTATACTTGTGGGTCATCACCGCACTGGTAGCAGCATCGTTGGTGTTGTCGCCCATGTTGAGGTTACCGAAGAGGTCGCTTACGTCCGAGATGAAGTCGTCATTAGGAAACTCGTTGTCGAACGACGTTGTGGTTGATAGTAGTCATGCTAGAGCGCTCCCCAAAAATCTGATCGCCCCTCATCTATAGAGGTTCATGAGGGGCGGGGTTCCGGAGACCTATAGTCCCGATCTGTGGTGCATGCCGCAAGTCGGTATGGGGAAGATGAAGGCGGCAACACAAGGTTCTAGAAGTATAAGTATTGATTGGACAACGTTGTGTTACCGGTAGTCACGTTGGAGCTCTTCCCAAAAATATGATCGCCCCTCACTCATACAAGTTCACGATAATCGGGGTTCCGGAGGCCTACTATCCAGATCTATGATGCACCCCTGATGCATGTAAAATGCATACATAAACTTTGTAGTTTATTGATGCATATTCCCACATATTTGCATCATATCATTAGTTGTTATCAATTTTCTTAACGATTTTGTGTTTTTCTAAACAATTCCCTCTCCTCTGGTTCTAACTTTGTTTGGCACAATATACCTTCTGTTAGTATTTTTGATATTACAGGAGCTATGGGATTCCAAAAAGGGCAAGGTCAGATGCCACGGTTCACAAATTTCAAGATGCATCCAGCATGACAAAAAAGGACCAAAGGAGGTCAATGGGCTGGAAACTAGGCCTAGTGGCGCAGCCCCCTAGGCTTGGCGGGGCACCTATGCTCTTTACCCGTCGACCGTTTGATTCGCCTCAACCTTTCACCCACGGACGTGTTTTGACATAAAAACATCTATATATACCCCTTATTGGCTGTTCTCGAGACTCACCAAGGTGAAGATCAAAAACATCAAAACAGAGAGTCTACAGGCCACCGCCGGAGGAAGATTAGAGGGGGAACTGCTGCCGGAATCGCCTCCGGCCGCCTCTACTCCTTCACCAATGCCTCCTCTTCACTCTCCATGATCATAGGAGACTAGTCCACCTCTGGATTATGGGTTTGTGTTGGTAACTTGATCTAATCTCTCTATGTATGATCATTGTTGAAGTCCATATGATGTGTCTTGCATGACTATGGATCTATCTATGTAATTCCTATGGTGAATATGGTAGTATGAGATAATACTTGTTATTCATTTACCATTGTGTTGGATATTTTTGTTGGAGATATGCCCAAGAGGCAATAATAAAGAGGTTATTATCATATCTTCATGCTTATGATAAATGTTTACATACCATGCTATAATTATATTAACCGGAAACATTAATTCTTGTGTGATTTGTAAACATAAAAGAGTCCCTAGTAAAGCCTCTTGTTAAACTAGCTTGTTGGTTAATATATGATCATGGTTTCCTGATCATGAACATTGAGATGTTATTAACAACAAGATCATATCATTAGGAGAATGGTGTCATGGCTTTCAGATACATAGTAACCTAAATACTTCGACCATGAGATCATGCTAATCACCATCACCGGATGGATGCTTTGATGACATCAAACACCACACCATAACTGGGTGGCTATAAAGGTGGCATTGAGTGTTCAGAAAGTATGTATTGAGGCACATGGATCAAGAGTGGGATTTGTCCATCCATATGATGGATAGATATACTCTAGGCCCTCTCGATGGAATGTCATACAATTAGCTTGCAAGCATGTGACTGGCTCACAAGGGATCACATATCACAGGAACGAGAAAAGAGTACTTATCGGTAACGAGGTTGAACTAGGTATGCAGAGATACCGACGATCAAACCTCGGATAAGTAAACTATCGCGAGACAAAGGGAAATTGGTATCGTATGTAAGTGGTTCATTCGATCGCAAATTAATCGTAGAAATATGTGGTAGCCATATGAATTTCCAGATTCCTCTATTGGTTATTGATCGGAGAAGTGTCTCGGTCATGTCTGCGTAATTCACGAACCGTAGGGAGACACACTTAAGGATTCGATGTTGTTTAGTATATATGGAATGTAAGTAGGGAGACCGAATGTTTTTCGGAGTCTCAAATGGAATCCGGGGTATCACGAGGAGATCCGGAATGGTTCGGATAATAAGATTCATATAAGGAAAGTCCAATCCCGGAGTTCGGGAATGATTCCGATGATTTCATCGGAGAGGTTCTAGAAGGGTCTAGAAGGTTCACCAGACTGGAAGGGGAAGGGAACATGAATGTGTCATGGATAAGTGGAATGATTGGATCTTGTCCTAGGTCACTTGGTTGTGAATTAGCAAAAAGAAATCAAGCCCCAAATTGAAAGTCAAAAGGCAAGTTTGAAAAGTCAAACTGGAACAATGTGTCCTGGTGGAGGAAGGAAAGAATCCTTCTTTCCCTCCACCACAAGCCAACAAGAAGAGGGAGTTGGGGATGGATTCAAACTACCCTCTCCCAAGCTGCCCTCCCTCTCATAAATAGAGGGGAGGGGGTGCCCCAAGGCCACACAACACCAGCCCCTCCCCATCGCGTCGTCGCCACCACCGCCCCAGCGCCGCCGCTTGCCGCCGCCGCCTCACGCTGCCGTCGGACACGCATCCTACTCTCCGGCCCTCTAAACCCAAGATCACCGGAAATCCTAGATCCACCATAACCTGCTCTGGCTTAGGCAAAGCCCTGCAGGATTTTCCCTCTACTTCCAACACCATGACGTCGTGCTGCCGGAATCGCGAGGGGAGAACTACAACCTCCGCTACCTGTTGGAACAAGGGAGAGGATGGTCTTCATCGAAAATCCAACGTGACCGATCGGAAGCGCCTACCGAACGCAGCGTCGAAGGATCGTCTACGCGATCTTGAGATCGACAAGTGTACGACTACATCACCCACGAGAATCTGCTCTCTTTAACCACTTTGGAATCTTTGAGGGTGAGTATTCTAATCGACTCGTTGCTACAATCTAGTAGATAGATCTTGGCTTGTTTGTGTGCATGTGATAGAATTTTTTTGTTTTCCATGCTACGAACCCCTATAGTGGTATCAGAGTCGTGTCTATATGTAGATCTGTTGCACAAGTATAACACAATGGTCATTGTGGGCGTTGATGCTTTTGTTGTCGATTGCTTCTTGTGTACTTTGCATCTTGCTGGATGGTGGGATGAAGCGGGCCGGGATAACCTTACATGACATCGTTCATGAGACTTGCTCCACGCTTGACATGCAACTTGTATTGCATAAGTGGATTTGCGGGTGACTGTTTCTCCCAACATAGTGAAGATTCAATTTACAACGGGTGATTGAAAATACTAGTATCAACGTTGTGGTTCTTGTTCATAATTTAGAAGGACACTTGATGAAAGCCCCAAACCACGTAAAACATGCAAAGAAAATTAGAGGCGTCTAACTTTGTTTTGCAGGGGTGTGCTGTGATGTGATATGGCCATGATTGTGATTATATATGATGTATGTGTAACATCCCAGCATTAGAGCTTAGAAATAAGCTGAACCCAGATGTGTGCATTGCATTCATGCATAGAAAATCCGAATAATTTTCGCGCTTTTAAAAAAAAATTGTCAAAGTGATTGAAGCTCCTCTCAACTTGATGGAATTAAAGTAGATCATCAAGTTGACTGTGATAAGTTTCAATATAACCTTTGCTAAAACCTTATTTGGGTAAACATGATTTGATCTAAGGGTAGATCAGATATAATAAAATGTTACTCATAATATATTGCTTAAATAATTAATATCTGATCCTTAAGGGATCATACCATAATATTTAGCACAACAACTCATAATGCCAAGTTAAGATTACAACTTAAGTAATAAGAATGTAATAACTAATCCTGACCTATCTTATTCTTAACTATTCTTACTATGGGTATCATGGTAATACCAAACCTTAACTCTTTAGTGAGTTTGAGTAGGAAAGAAACTAAGTCTAGATCATTCACCATATATCTTTCTTTCCATATCAATCTTTATGGAACCTATCTTAATATCTGTTGTTCATCAATGATTGAGTAATCAACCATTGATTCACAAATTCTTTAACTATCAATACTTGATCTACTACTTCTTGATCTTATCATAGCATCTACTTAAATCTTTTAAAGAGGGAGGTAAGGGAAGGTAAATAGTAATGCTAGATTCAAATATCATCTATAGGATGGGAGTGTTGGAAGTAAAGTAGATCAACAAGATTATTTGAGGAGTTAAATCACTCCTGGATGAATAGAAGAGTAATTTATAACATATAATTGTATAGTAGTAAAAAGGATTACAAGGATGAAACCTGAAGAGAGTTACCAGTGGTAATTCTATTGGATCAAGAGGGCATAGTCCATGAATAACCCTTAATCCAATATGAGATACTAAGAAGATAATTTCAATACAAATGTAAGGATTGTATTAATGAAGTCTTGATTAGCCAATTGGAAACCTAAGCTATAAATGATTAAAGGATTATAATGATCATACTTGCTCACCAAAATTGGATACTTATATCAAGTATAAGTGATATTGGTGTGTAGAACATGATTAAAACCCTAGTATAGATATATTAGTGATGGATGATTAAGGAAGATTATGAGTGGAGTTTGAAGGAACTACTTGTTGGATGGAAGGTTATCAACAGTAGAGTAGTGGATATAACCAAGTATGGATATGAGGAAATTATAAAAGCTTCAATGCCAAGCTCATTGGATTTATCAATGAGTTTAGAAGAATTATAGGTGCATAAGAACATTTTTGCGAAGTAAAGCTCATCATGTTAACCATGATGATAGATAGGAAGAAGTAGTATATCTAGGAAAGGAATTCCTTAATTAGAAATCCAGAATTGTGAATTATAGAAAATAGACATTCTTGGAAAACATCCAACTTTAAATCTTAAACAAAACACAATATCTATTTCATATTATGAATTCCTCATCTTATATCTATATCACTTAATAGGAATATTTTCTTATAGCAAATTACATAAGCACATCTCTAACAATTCCAATTATCATAATTATATGTGCTTAAGAGTATCTTTATCAATTCTTCTCCATAAAACATTTTAGATGTAACTTTCTATTTTAAAAGGTGTTATCATTAAAGATCACAAACAGAAGACAATATGCTTAGCTATTAAACCTTTACTCACATCAATAAGGGAATATAAGTAAATTAAGAATCTTAAACTCTAGAGTAAGCACTTCCAATTCAAACCCTAACTTCTATGTTAATTATAATAAAATATATATCCATTGTTATTTCCTAAATTCAGGGGAATAATATTAATCATATTAATTCCCTAGAAATTTTATTTGTCAAATAAAAATAAAGGATCACCATACAAAAATCTCCTAAATATTATGAGTTAATGAGAATCAAATCTCATGAGTTAATATTAATGCATCCTATAATAAGTTTATAGATATTAGCTCAATTAATGCATATTAAAAGACTTAAAAATAATAATAGAAGAAGTATATACATAAAGAAAATAAAGAAACATAACATTATACAATAAAAGTTCACAAATGATACTAAATACATTTTAGTATTATTAAAATTATCCAGCAAATTAATTCTACAAAGAAAAGTTCAAATTAAAGATTATATACAAATCTGAAAAGGAAAACAGATAATAGAAAAAGGGAAAACAAATAAAAAAACTGGCCGTGGTCTAACCTCTTTGCTTACTGTGCCAGGCAAATTTACAAAAGCCCAACAAATTCAGATCATTCTCTTCTCAGGATCGACGGGTGGGACCAAGGAAGGATCGCGTGTTGAGAGTAAAGAAGTGCCAGGGGGTGTTCTGCAAAACTGTCATCGTCGTCTTCCTCCAGCTGGAAGCAGCTTGGTGGCGATGCTGAGGCCGTCCGCCATCGTCCTTGCGCCAAGATCCACGTCGTCGTCGCCAGGAGAGGATAAGGAGTCCACCCCGACGCCTCTGCTCATCCGCATCCCCATTTCCCCCCTCTTAAACCCTCTCTATCTCATTCCGCAACCATGCCGAAACCCTAGCTCGTCGGTGTTCAACACTCCGGCCATGTCCGACCACCTTGTGCCTCGCTAAGGCCACCGTTAGAAGCTCCATAGTGGACTCGTTCGATTAGGACCAAGAACGGGGGTTGGCGTGTCGGGAATCAAGCAGAATCGAGCGTTCCCTTTTAGCAGTCACCGTGACCATCATCGACGATTCGTCGTCTACACGTCTCCTCTCACTTCTCCAAGCACTCCATCGCAACCAGGGTAAGCTCCTCTATCTTCCAGGGGACTTCGTTGATTCAATTGCGTCCTGTATCGAGGTCTCGCCGTGCGCCGTCGTGCACCGCCGTGGATCGTTCTCCGGTGACCATTTAGGGGCGGCGCGACCCTAGTTTAACTCGCCAGCGCATGCTTGTTCCAACGCACCTAGCCACAACCCCGTGCGCGCACTAGATCGATCGATCCTCAACCAGTGAAGATCAACTCATGTGACGTCATGCCTACGTCAGGTTCGAACCACGTCAGCTAGTTTGACTAGTCCTTGCTAGCGTGGCGTGTGACGTGGCCCAGGGCCCATATGTCATTCTCTGGGGGTAGCAATTCAGTCGGTAACAAACACATTTATTAAATCTAAGAGCTGAGGTGGTCACTGGCCCACTGGTCAGTGACTAGGGCTAGGTATGGGTACGGTGTATAAAGTTATTTCCTGTTTAAGAAATAAATAAAATGTTATAAGCTCAATTATTAATATTCCAGAAATCAAATAAATGATTAAATCTTGTTAAATTAATAACTTTTGATTTATAGTTCAGAAAAATATGTATAACATATGAAAATGTTTAGAAAAATAAAATCTATAGCTTTAAACTATTATTAAATATTATTATGTTAACAATTTAAATAATTATTCTATAATAAAGATTTTAAAGGTAATAAAACTTTGATAATTCCTTTTTTAATAATAGTAAATGTTAAGAATAGAAATAAATACCAAAAATCTTGGAAAAACAAAAAAACAATATTTTCAAAAACTATACTCATGTATTATTATTTCAGTTAATTAAATATTTATTATTTATTAAGTAATTATAAAGTAATAAGAATTGTCAAAATCATATCTTATTATTTATAAATCACAAAAATAAATGTAATATACCAAAATAATCACAAAAATAATATCTACATATTAAAAATATAATATTAAACTTTTGAGTTAAATAAAAATTCAAATACTTAAATAACTCAAATTTAAACTTATTTACTTATTTGATAATTCATATAAGGGTAAATAAAAATTGCTAATATGTCTAAAAATTAACCAATTGAGTCTAATAAATAGTATTAGTCTTCAACATTAATAATATGAAGTCAAAATAGTTTAACACATTTTAATTACAATTTTATTGAATTCTCCTCAACCATAGGTGTGTAATATTTTCAAAAAAGAATCCTTATCAAATATAAAATCATCAAGAATAATTTGTAGTTAAATAAAAACTTATTTCATTTACCTTAACCACAAGTTTATCAACATACTAAAACACTATAGTGAACTCATAAGAAATTAAGTAACATTACTCCATGGTTTAAAAACTATAACCACTCATCCATAAAAGGGTAAGTGATACTATTCCATTATAAAATCAAGAAAACCACCACATCAAAGAAAAATATAACCATTCTTAAGTAACCTTAAGGCAACATTACCAAGTACAGAAAGTACAAATGTTATAATCATTATAATTTCAAACTATTTATGTTTTAAGTTAACTTTAATCTACAAGACTCTAAATATAATACTATAAACATTTTAGACGTTTTATAGTTAACTTTGGTCTGATATAGTTAAGTCATAAAGCATCTCAAGCCCAAACTATTCAAGCAAGCACAAATAACATCAACCAGACTCAACTAACCACAAAGGTTGTTTAGACCTTAGAAAAGAAATCTTTTCTTCAAATGTTATTCTTTTTGCAACTTCAAACAAGAACTCTTATATAAGCAATATTGAGTAGCATCTCACATTTGTGTGTGTCCTATAGTTTTAGGATATTGTAATTATATGATTGTTTCACACACACTCACAAGCCTTAATAAGAAGCACGAGTATAAAACTCATCCAAAAGTACAACACATTTCAAATACATCATTTCTAGTACCCAAACACTAAAACAACGTTATCCCCGAGATTCGCGTTTATAAAATGCATCACATTACTTATGCATAAGAACATATTGCTTCTTTAAACATTAGTCCTTACCGGACCAATGATGCTGATTTTAGATATTGGATCTTATATCATCTTGAAGACCGTGAGTGCATAATCTTGCAATCACAAAAGGCAAGTTCACACTTGCTCATGTCCTTTGGTTATTCTCTGTAAAGTATTTTACAAATCCAATGTGGACATCACCTGCACTTGAAAAAGGTCTAAAAACAATATTTTCATAATAATGTGATTATAGGTTATTACCATGAGGTAATAACTTACTATAAAAGTTCCGGTGGTAAAGGAACATATTATCTAGGACTTAACAAACAATGTTGCCAGTGATTCTTGCGCCGTATATTACACGTTAACCATGAGATTTGGAATGGGACGGAGAAGTCAACTATATCTTCTTCCTCTCGCATGAAGCCGGATGTGCAAGTCATGGCTGTTATCCTCGTAGCGTGCATATTAATTGGTAATTCGTAGAGGATATGCAGCATATGGGTGGGAACCCTCAACGTCCCATGATAGTTCTGGCATCTAACGGTTTGTACAAACCACTGCCGTAATCCAATATGTGGGCATGGTGTACACCAAGGAGGCATGCGAGGTCGCGAAGGGGGCAGTGATTGGCTTGGATCCTCTTATGGGCCCCACATCATGGAATTGTGGACGGGAATAAGCTGCTCGGTTGTGCAACAAAGAGTTGATCTCTCATGGGTAAAGTAACACCTCTCAGAGTGTAAGAATCAGAACACATTACTCCTGTTCGGGAAGGAGCTGAACGACAGCGGAAAGGAACTCCATGAAAGTTCGTAAACCCATGAAGGTCGGACATAGTCTTTCGTAATAAAAGCAACCTTTGAAGAAATGTTTTATGAAAATTGCATTGCCTAAGACCTACGTGCATGGCTGTAGTTATAGTGCATCAAACACTCCTTTTCTAGTGAATTTGCTGAGTACGCTCTTGCTAGATTCTGAAGCCGGGATAGACAACATCTACATCAAGTTATGCTCCAGGAATCATCATCCCAAGCTAAAGATCTTCAACAAAGACAAGGAAGTCAACAAATACCTCAACTCAAGTGAAGAAGAAGTTACTGATTAAATGGGAATATACCCTCTAGCCAAGAACCTAATTCTGTAGTGTATTGCAATAGCAGAAATACCAACCCCTTAGTTGAAATACTAGTCTTAATAGTATAGTAGTTCTTGTGTTGTTTATCTTTGATTCTCCTTCGTAAGAAGTTCTTTCTCTCTCTTTAACCTAGAGTATTCTCTGGATCTTGTGTAAAGAGTGAGTTGTAACCTTTAGCCATGTATTGGACCTGTTGTGTTTCTGTTGTGCCATTCTGAGGGATGTAATACTAGTGAACGGTGTTTTATTGGTGTTATGTCAACGACTATAGTATACTACATCATGCAATGGTATGTTGGGTCACCGTAGTTGGTATCAGAGCATATTCTTTGACCTTAGGTTGTAAACCTAGTAAATGGGTAGAACATGTAGGACACATCCTAGCAATAATAAAGAGTTCTCTAGTGATATGAGGGATATTCACTTGAGAATAATCCTGTTATGTTACTAGTGCGATAATTATTTACTATGATTGTGTTGCCTGCCAAAACCCACCGGCGAGCAGCGACTGACAACACGGAGAGCCGGGAGGCTCCCAGGACTGCTGGTGGGCCCTGGTCCCTCGACGACCCATAAAAGCTCGCACACGTCACGGCTTGGTTCGAGGCGTGCCACCACCTATACCGATCGGAAGGTGAAGGATTGCTCCGATTGATTTCTGCATGATAAACAAGTATCGTAAAATTCGAGCCGTAATCGGGTTTCCACAAATCGGCTCCTAAAGCCGATTGCCCCATGGTTCTCGTTAGATTTATAATAACATGGGGTTTTGCTTGATCACTACAAGTTAAATCGATCTACGATAGTTTAATGTTTTCACTACGAATCGAACGTCCTCACGCGTAATTGAGCCTAATGCGTAAAAAGATGAAGAATATCAACCCTAGAGGAGGCCTAATAACCAACATAAAGCCAATTACCTAACATCTTCTCTAGAACGAATAAGCCACGTCCTTATGCATTACGGATCGTTCAACCCGTTTGTAAGGCCTGATTACGTAGATATTAAACTAAACCTTGGTGAACAAGGTACAACTATAACAGATCGAATCGACTAAATAAAGATCAAGCATAAGATGCTACCCTTGCACTTTGGGAAAAGGTGCAAGGGTAGCGGATAGCTAGAGGTAGCATAAATTGACGATAGTAATGAAAAAGCACCGATGCTAGCCTCAAACAATCTATGATAATAGTATTACTGCCATCAACAACGCTTCAAGATGCAGTAAAACCAGGTAACGAATAAGTAAATCGCCTAGATCGCGAGATGCGATCTAGGCAACATAACTACCGAAAGAAACCCTAGAAACAAGGGGTGGCGATGCTTGAGATTGTGTTTGTTGTGAACGTGGTTGTTGTTTTCTTTCAATAACCCTAGGTACATATTTATAGTCCGGAGACTCCCTACTTTTGGAATAACTCTACAACTCTATCTTTACCTAAACATAAACGGAACCTAAACAAACACGAATCCTACTATGATACAAGATACACGGGCAATTCAGCCCAAATCTACGCACTAGGCCGATCCAACAACACCTTGAATATATGTATCTTCCAAGCCCATCTTGATCACGGCCCATCTCCGTCTTTGGCCAAAATATGGTGATAACACATGCCCCCCTGGTTTTGGCAATGATAATTCCAAAACCACTCTGTGCGTTTTTTTCCTCTTCTTCTCCTGTTTTTTTATATCGGGTCTTGGCGTCGTGAATCGTGGCGAATAGCACCGCATCACGCTACCCTTCATCATGATGCCTGTCTTCTCAACTCCTGCAATGCGTGATTTGACGATTTTGGCGGTAACTGGGAAACGCTATGGCATTGAACCGTCATCCACTATTCCCTTATTTAAATCAGCTGAGCAGTTCCACTCCCCATCTTCCTCCGGTTGCTATAAAACCCTCTTCCTTCGCCAAAAACCCTTTCTCGCCATGGCCTCCTCTGCTTCCCCGTGCTCTTCCCATGCCTCCAACTCGATGAGCGACCGAGAGCGACGCGGAGCATCCACCGATGGCGGCGACAACACTCGCCCCACAATGGTGGGACGAGAGGGTTGAGACTTTGTCTGGTGGAGGATGACGCATCCATGACCGTGGCGAGGAGGACTTGCGATTCCTCGCCGATGGGAACCTGAACTGAGGTGGACAGCCCGATGACGCCATGTCACGGGGCGCCGACTCCTCCGAAGAGGAAGAAGAGGACACTTCCTCCGAGGAGTACCAGCCGGTGAAGTACTTCCGCACGGGTCTAGCGAGGCAACGACGACGACGAGGAGGCCCTGCCGACTTCTTCGGTGATGCAAGTGAAGACTACGCGGTAGCGATCTTGAGGATAGCGCACAAGACGACGGGCGGCAATGACGACCTCGGCCTCGATTAGGAATCGATAGTAGCCGTAGTAGTGGTAGATCCCCTTTAGTAATCCATCAGTCGCTTGTAAGCCATCTGCTTTTGAATGAATGAATGAAAAAACCATTTCTCGCAGATTATCCTTCCGCCCCAATCTTGTCGATAACATAAATAAGTCGATTTTCCAGTAGCCCATAGCAACGCATCGCTTTTACTAACCATGTTCCCGATCAACAAGCTACAACTCAAAGAGCCGATGCACATTGGTTTTCCCAAAATTGTTGACAAGGTCAAACTCACGCCTATTTAGGCAAGCCTAAACGGCCACCTCTAAGTTCAAAAGTAACCTGCGACTCTCTTCAAAAGGGCGGCCTAGATCCCCAACTGCCTACCGACCAGATCGAGCTCCTAGCAACAAGAACCCTCGCTCCTTACTCCGCACAGATCCATCTCCGCCGGCCAACCAAATGGCAGAATCGTCCAACACCAATCCAGAGGTCTCCGGTCTGAAGGTACGCCTACCCTTCGCAGATTGATCCCCGAACATCTGAATTAATGCCTTTACTCTGTTATTAAATTTTCTAGGTTTCAGACATCCTGCTGCCGCATCCTTCTCTCCCAAATTCCCTCTGTCTTGGCCCTCGTACAGATTCCAGCCCTACCCATCTGATTTCTTGCGAAGCAAATAGAATCCTTAAGTAAGCCAAGACCTAGATCTGAACTCTTGGGCCATTTGTTGCAGCCTAGCCTAATCCCCTGAACATTGGGTTTCTTGGTTTAGTAGAGTAGCTAGAGCTTACCAATCCCAATGGGAAACTTTGGGAATAGCCGATGCCTTGCATCTATCGTTGTCTCCTCTTGAGAAACGAGAATCTTCTCAAAACCATCGGCTACTTCGTGCGATGCTCAATTGTTTTATGTTTGGCCATGGCCCTATGTCACCAACCTTACTAGGCGTGGTGATGATTACTGGTCGATGTCACATCACCCAGCCCTTCCGCTTTCAAAGCGACCACAGTCCCTACAAATGTCCTCCAAAGCAATTTGTACCAGTTGGGGTGCTTATCTCCACCGTCATATGAAAACAAAGGGCCTGTTTGGAGAAAGAACATACTGACCTTCCTCAACTTCTGGTTAGAGCATTTCATCTTCATGGCCCTTCCTGGCTCCCACCAAGAACTATCTCTCCTTGGCCTCTGAATCGCCAAAGGTACTCAACTTGGCATCGAAACTGTTCCTTGGAGAGGTCTATCGATATCTCCAGTTGATGTCTGTTAAGCTGTTTTCAGGCATAGCAATCAGAACAGGTGGACCTTGGTGGTTCATCCAGCTGTGGGCTCAGCTGTACTTCCAAAACCGCATCCCAGACTTCCCCCTTCTGGCGAGCTGTTCTTTCCCCGATGTTAAAGGGAAGCAAATCCGATGCACCAGCTGTGGCCAAGCTTTGTATCGACTGCCAGCGATAAAGACCCCAAGAGGCATCAAAATGGTTCGATATCTTTTCCAAGGCACAGACAACCCCAACTTCTTCCCTACATGGAAGAAGCGAACATTTGAGAATCCACTCTCCTTGAGCTGGACAATTTTGATGACACCAAAGCTCGGCAACTCTTTTCCACCGTTATTCGTCCTGTTTCCTTCCGGTTGGCATGAGCACATCCAACGGATAATCAAACAGGTACGAATTCTACCAACCATCGTGGTGGCTCGCCAATTCGGCCTTGGGCAAGTAGCTCCCACTTCTTTCTTCATCAACTTACGGAGTGTAGAGCCGACCGCTGATCCTCTCACCGATCGGAGGTGTTACTCTTTCTTCGATGCTGCCCATCCCTATTCCAAACGACCTCACCTTTTCTTCGTCAACCGGCTTCAAGACCGGTGGATGATGTGGAAAACTCATGCCTTGAGAGGGCTCTGGGACCGCTCTTGAAACAACTTGGCGACTACGATATCCCGTGGAGCAGTACTACTACGCAAATCCCGGATGCAGCTTGCAATTGATCCATTACTAATTCATTCTTCTTCTAGCAGCAACAAGAGGGTCTGAGCCAACACATAGCGACGGATCCCTCTTGAGTTCTTCCTCCAGCTCTGTGGTTCTTTTACGCAAAGACTACTTCGCCTCGAAAAAGGTTATAATGCGAAACAGCCGATAGCCGCCATCGGCTTCAAGAAACCAGCAATTCCTAAGTCATTGCCCCTCGAGTCCCGACTAAAACTAGGGACGGTGAGAAAGGTAGCTGCTAGGAAGACTTTGAGGCGCGAGCCCTTCCCGAACAGCTCGCATGTAAGCTAATTTCAGGCATTGATCGAACCTCGTCACTCTTCCATTCTTGCAAAATGTTTACACTTCTTGGTTCCCCTCTTATACAGGCCTCATTGAAGATACCTCCAATAAGGATACTCAGATTAGTCGAGGAGAACTGGCCCAACTGATTCGAGAAAACCATCACACCGAACCAGCAGATTCACCACCATCGGCTTCAGAAACGGTCGGCTCACGGACTGCCCCGACCCCGGTGAGGGGTCATCTGCGAGTCCTAAGAGAGCTCGTAAGGACAACGAGCTTCTTCGTCGAGCCAGAGGTTTCAATAACCACCGCCCCTCCGTCCTTCAATTCTTCCCTTGTTCCTTTTAAATGCCAATTTACTTATCTTCTGAGACCACTCTTCGTGCAGATGATGGCGTCTTGGCTGAGACAATGAGGCGATTAACGCCGGATCTGGGCACCTCCGGCGTGATGAAACGGCTACCAATCTCGCCCAGCCTCGGCAACCACATGACCCGATGGTCTCCTCCTCGATATCCCCTTGACTTTAGGAGAATGCGTTCGAGTTCTTTTGGCTCGTTTTAACATGTTTAGACGAGATACTAACGCTTTTCGGCTGCGGAGTTGCGATCCTTCAAGTTTGCTGTTGTTTGACCACGAATCCATCGAACCAACTCCCTCTGTTGCTCCCATCGAGCCACAAGCCGGGCCGCTCTACCCCAATTTGGCGCCTTCAAACCTTCTGTCCTCCCCGTCGAGGAGTTGATCGAGGCTCTGAGGAGTGAAGAGTGCCCTTGCGAACTCAGGCCATCTCCCAAAGTAGTTTTGCGGTGAAGCTTTGGGCGGTTGCAAATTTGTCCTTCTTGCCACCCGGGTGAGGTCGGCTCGTGAAAGGATCAACTGCGCCATGCCCAACTTCCGTTGAAGGCCGACATTGCGGGCGGATGTCGGCGCTCAACGAGAAGAAGGCGTCCTAGATGCTAAAATGGACACCTCTCCGTCGACGCCGAGCTCGCATCCTTGAAAAGGAGTTGGAAGATCTTGAGGAGAAGGTCCGGTGACCAAACAGCTCATCCGTGACAAGGAAGAATCCATAGCCCGTTCCCAAAGCGAGGCGGAAGGCCTTAAAGCTCAATCAAGACCGACCGCGGATATCGTGCCTGAGCAAGCAGGTGGTGAAGGGTAGGCGAAGATGACGGCCGAGATCGCCGAGGTGGATCGTGTCGTCTCGACGCCCTTCATGCCTTGAAGAATTTCTTCAACAATGAACTAACATCTGTTTGTACCATGTGAGTCGATGACCGTGCGTCGACTATGACTATGTATTTTGTTTTTTATTCGGCCGATTTTCCGTATCGGCCCCCATATTTTTACTGTCCATCGTTTCTCGTGCCTTCACCCAGCCGATTTCATGCATCGGCCCCTCAAGTTTTACCCCCCAACATCCCACATGTTTGGGACCGTTGACCCTCCTGGAATTTCACGCGTTCGACTCTCGAGCATGTACGTCCTTTGGGAACTTCGCACGCATCCCCGTGGAACTCCTTGGAACTCCTTTCTTATCCGTTTAGGTGCCCCTTGGCGAATCCTTCAAGTAATTGGAGATATCGGCTCTTTGGTCGTCCGCTCCCAGGAAAGCACATTCTTGCTTGATAGATGTTGGTCGTGACTTATCCCCAGGACCAATGTCGATTTCTTCTAGCTCATCAGCTGATGTAAACCCATACCCTAGCTTTCCGTCACCTGTCAAATCGACGCTAAACACAGGGCAAACGGTGGGTGAGGGCAACAAAAGTAATTTGGGCCGATCGCCTGAATCGGCCCCCTTTTTGCTTGCATCTGTCAAGGACGGTTTACACCTTATTATTTTACAGTGGCAGAGCATCTCTCTGCTACGACTACATGAACTGCTTGTCGTATGATCGCTGCCTTTTTTTGTGGCGATCGCGGGGATCGGCCGTGCCACCTGATGATCGTGGGCTCTTCTACTCTGTAAGGCGGTGGATAAGACCAGCCTCACCCGTTTTTATAGCTTCAATACGCCGCAGCCGTCTAGATTGATTCGAGATCGGCTCTTGGTCTTCGCTTCCGGATGTTCATGCCAGCTATGGAGATCTCGATAGAATCGTCTGCGTGGATGACCTCCACCGTCTCCATCCCTTTGGATCGTGCATCGATGCATTGTGGACGGATGCAGCAATTAGCGTGAATCCAATCCCTTCCTAGTAAGACGGTGTAAGTGCTCTTCTGTCCCACGACGAAGAATGACGTGGGTGCGGTTTTCCTGCTGTCAAGTCCACGTTCGATACACCTTGTGTTCCCGAGACCATTGAAGTCGCTCACGTGGCGTTGGTTTTGATCGGATCTGCGGTGGGCGTCCCAAGCGTCGTAGCATGGGTATGGCATGATGTTGTTGCCGCTCGGTGTCCACCAACATCTTCTTGACAGTTGCCCATTGATGTAACCTCGCAGTGCAGGGCTTTCGGATGTTTGTAACCCTTCTCACGTGGCTTCTCAAAGATAACGGTGTGGGCGCGATCAAGCGTGCCACGGTAGCTCGGTTCTTGGTGCGCGAATTACGGCGGAGTATGAACACCATGTTTGTGCCGACGTCTTTGCATCGGCTTTTATCGGTTTAGCGCCACTCTTTCTGGTCGGGCGGTCTTCCGTTTCCACACTGCCTTACTTTGACGGCGATCAGGCCGTGCTTTCTTCAAAGCGTGGAATCTGCGCTTGACTTCCTCTAAGTTACATAGCCTGCACTCACTTACGGGTGTGTCGAGTCCGTCAGGCACCACCTTGGCGTTGATACATCTTCGCCCTTGCCATCCTTTGGCTCCTCGAGGTCTTACTCGGCGGACTCCTGTGGCCCTTGGGCTGAAGAGGCCCTAGACGTTTGAATCACGACCGGCCTCGTGTCTTCCTTTTTCGACCGTGCAGGCGGTTGTCGATTGTAGGCAATCGGCTCATTCCTGCCTTGACAATACGAAGAAAGGACAATCCCAATGCTGTCTGCGCCCTCCTTCTCTTCGACGGTCCCCTAGCAAGGTGCTCATATCTTCCGTCTCTGCATGGCGGCGTTGGTCATCTTGGCGCTCATACTTGTTAAGGAGATGCGTAGAATATGGCTTCGATATCGCACTTTCCTCACTTGTTCCTCATTAAGTCTGCTTTACATCATTGTGGTGGGCGGTCATGGACTAGCCTCCTTTCTTTCCTTGCCCGAGAGCGACCACCGTCCTCCTTATGCGTCATGGTGGTACCTGCACCGCCATATTAACGCCGAGCAGAAATCCAGCTTACGCCTCACGGGCCGAGTTCTACCATGTTGACGCTGGAAATGGGTTTGTGTCCACTTTCATGGCGAATGCCCAAGGATCGACGCCTTGTTCTATCGCCATCTGGATTTGGCGGCGAAGCTCTTGCACTCGTTGGTGGTGTGAGTGAGCGAGTGATGCCACTTGATATGGTCTCCGTTCATTTCTGAGCCGTAGGGATTTTGTGGCCTTGGGCAACCTCACCGCTTCTCCTTCAAGATAGATCGAATATCTGCTCAGCTTTGCTCACATCAAGTCGAACCCTTTCGCAGCCCTTGTTTCACCCATTTGCGAGCCAGGATGCCCCGAGCCCATTCAGCTCGGCCACCTCCACGGTCTGCGTAGGATCTTCTTCTTCGCATCGACCGGGCTTATCGGACGCTTGAATTTGTCTTGGTACAACTCGGTGGCGCTGCTCATACATCGGTTTAGGCCATGTCGCCAATGAGTTGTACTCTACGAACGTCAGTCCTTGATGGGTCTTGAGACCCAACACCGCCATCGACCGCTTCCTTCTCGCTTAAACAGCCGAGTAACATCGGTTCTTGGCGATCTGGCCTGGATGTACTCGCTGATTTCTCCTCGCTTACCTGCGCCAGTGCAATGCCTCATTAGCCTCTGAATGGTCTTGGATGTGGAACCGCTCTTCGGTTGCTTCGGTATGAATTGAATCGGTGGTAGTGAGGTGTACCACCCAAAGGCTGGTCTGTCGGAGATTGCAAAAGAATCTTACGCGCATCGATCCGGCGTCAAATCATGCCTAGTTGTGCGGTATCGGCTTATGTGCTCGATCGAGCTCGAACCTTCGACCCGCTAAACCTTGAGAACTCGGGAGCTTATACTTGGGTGGCGGAATTAGATCAAACTTCGTTGGGTACGGCTTTGAATAGCCGATTGTCCTTCTCTTGACGGCCGAACTCCCTCGTGATGGTGCCGATTTGCTCCACTGTTTGAGCAGGGGCTAGATTCTCATGACTTGTTCGATGGCATACTTGGCTAGCCACGCCTGTTTGTCAGCGTCCATCCCAACCATCGCTGCTCCAGACACGCCTGCCCCTGAAGATCCTGCCCCAGGAACTCCTGTCGCAGAAACTCCTGCGGTTGCAATCTGTTTGGTGCGTGTCAGGTTATTGCGATCCAAGCGTAGGCACATATATCCGTGTGGGATCTCCTTAGGTGGCTCAACAGGAATTGGCAATCGCTGGTCGCCTCACCTTGTAGACGACGTAAGCCGCTGCTCTGGCGGCTCGGCTAAGTCTGAGCAGGAGGCTGGCTGATGCAGGCGGTCTTTCTCCTGGTGAGTCCCTAAAGTAGGTCCCGACGAGAATCGATGCTTCATGATCTCTGGACTACGCGAACCGCAACCCTTCCGCCGAAGCGTTCACGGGCTCTCGTAATGGCGGTGCAAAGAATGAGCCACCATGTAGTTGACTTCACGTAGGGCTCGTGCGCTCCTCCGAGGAATGCATGATCCACCTCATTAAGGCGCCCTCGGAGAACCCTTTCCATCGGATGCCATGCGTCGGGTCCTCTCAAAAAACTGATGAGGTCTTCCTCAAGAGGGCCTTGATCGTCGTGCTTGGCCTTGTGCTCGTCAGGCGGATCGTTAAGTGGTGATCGAATTCTCCATCGCAGCGTCGGGTGTTGATGTAGACGTTGTTGAATGTCCCACTGGGCGTGCCAGAATGTGTTGCCTGCCAAAACCCACCGGCGAGCAGCGACTGACAACACGGAGAGCCGGGAGGCTCCAGGGACGCGGTGGGCCTGGTCCCTCGGCGGCGCAAAAGCTCCGCACCGTCACGGCTTGGTTCGAGTGCCACGACCTATACGATCAGAAGGTGAAGGATTGCTCGATTGATTTCTGCATGATAAACAAGTATACGTAAAATTCGAGCCGTAATCGGCTCCCAGGTTTCCCTGTAAATCGGCTCCTAAAGCCGATTGCCCCATGGTTCTGCGTTAGATTTATAATAACATGGGGTTTTGCTTGATCACTACAAGTTAAATCGATCTACGATAGTTTAATGTTTTCACTACGTAATCGGGCGTCCTACGCGTAATTGAGCCTAAATGCGTACAAAAGATGAAGAATATCAACCCTAGAGGAGGCCTAATAACCAACATAAAGCCAATTACCGGAACATCTTCTCTAGAACGAATAAGCCACGTCCTTATGCATTACCGGATCGTTCAACCCGTTTGTAAGGCCTGATTACGTAGATATTAAACTAAACCTTGGTGAACAAGGTACAACTATAACAGATCGAATCGACTAAATAAAGATCAAGAACGATGCTACCCTTGCACTTTGGGAAAAGGTGCAAGGGTAGCGAGATAAGAGGTAGCATAAATTCGACGATAGTAATGAAAAGCACCGATGCTAGCCTCAAACAATCTATGATAATAGTATTACTGCCATCAACAACGCTTCAAGACGAGTAAAACCGGTGTAATAAGTAAATATCGCCTAGATCGCGAGATGCGATCTAGGCAACATGGCACTTACCCGAAGAAACCCTAGAAACAAGGGTGGCGATCGGAGATTGTGTTTGTTGTGAACGTGGTTGTTGTTTTCTCTCAATAACCCTAGGTACATATTTATAGTCCGGAGACTCTCTACTTTTGGAATAACTCTACAACTCTATCTTTACCTAAACATAAACGGAACCTAAACAAACACGAATCCTACTATGATACAAGATACACGGGCAATTCAGCCCAAATCTACGCACTAGGCCGATCCAACAACACCTTGAATATATGTATCTTCCAAGCCCATCTTGATCACGGCCCATCTCCGTCTTTGGCCAAAATATGGTGATAACAGATTGCAATTCCGATCATTACCCAAGAGTTTTAACTCTATGTGAGTGATGATAATTTCTTATCTACAGTTCCACATGGCACCTCGATATCCACCCCGGAATTTTCAAGTGATGAACAGGACACTGAATGACTATGGAGGGGATTGGACAGATAATCTCCGGCAACTTCTATGGAGTTTGGATTGTGAATCAAGACTTTTGGTCAAGATTTACAGTTACTATGATGGGCATGTATTAGCTAAATACCGTGTCATGATCATGTTACCCAAGAAGTTAGGACTTAAGGGAGAAATGTCATTAGGAGAGGCAAGGTGCATGGCATCTGCATATGAGATTGCCGTAGCAGCAGCCATAACCATGATCCGAGAACAAAAGTCCCAAGCTCTAGAAGGTAGTACTCATACCATTATACCACATGAAACCTCAAACCCCGAGCATGAATTAGATCACTCTACTCTAGTCCAAACTAAACCTACTCTAGCTGTAGAGTATATGGATCGTTATCGGTCTTTGCTAAACACTTATCACAACACTCACCAAGTTTTAGTTCAGGAACTGGATACGGTCATTGAGGATTTTACTAATCCTGATAAAGCAATTGCTGTTGGAGATATGCCCAAGAGGCAATAATAAAGTGGTTGTTATCATATCTTCATACTTATGATAAATGTTTACATACCATGCTATAATTTTATTAACCGGAAACATTAATACTTGTGTGATTTGTAAACATAAAAGAGTCCCTAGTAAAGCCTCTTATTAAACTAGCTTGTTGGTTAATATATGATCATGGTTTCCTGATCATGAACATAGAGATGTTATTAACAACAGGGTCATATCATTAGGAGAATGATGTGATGGACATACTCCTATAGTTAAGCGTAGCATAAAGATCAAGTCATTTAATATAGTTCATTTGCTATAAGCTTTCTGATACATAGTAACCTAATTCCTTCGACCATGAGATCATGTTAATCACCATCACCGGAAGGATGCTTTGATGACATCAAACACCACACCGTAACTGGGTGGCTATAAAGGTGGCATTGAGTGTTCGGAAAGTATGTGTTGAGGCACATGGATCAAGAGTGGGATTTGTCCATCCATATGACGGATAGATATACTCTGGGCCCTCTCGGTGGAATGTCATCCAATTAGCTTGCAAGCATGTGACTGGATCACAAGGGATCACATACCACAAGAACGAGAAAAGAGTACTTATCGGTGAGGTTGAACTAGGTATGCAGATCTGACGATCAAAACCTCGGATAAGTAAACTATCGTGAGACAAAGGGAAATTGGTATCGTATGTAAGTGGTTCATTCGATCACAAAGTAATCGTAGAAATATGTAGAACCATATGAATTTCAGATTCCTCTATTGGTTATTGTTCGAGAAGTGTCTCGATCATGTCCGCATAATTCACGAACCGTGGAGACACATAAGGATTCGATGTTGTTGAATAGTTATGGAATGATGAGTAAGAGACCAAATGTTGTTGAGTCTCGAATGGGATCCGGATATCACGAGGAGATCCGGAATGGTCCGGAGAATAAGATTCATATAAGGAAAGTCCGTTTGAGTTGGAGAATGGTTCCGTGTTTTCATCGAATGTTCTAGAAGGTTCGGAATGTCCCACTCCGGAGGAAGGGTACATGAATGTGTCATTGCAAGTTGGAATGATTGCATCATGTACTAAGTGTCATCGCTGTTCCAAATAAAGGATTAATCGAATCCTAGTTTGAAAAGTCAAATAGCTAAATTGAAAAGTCAAACGGCTAAATTTGGAAAGTGGAAAAGAGGAGGAGGGGGTGAAACCGAGTTGGGGAGGGAGTCCTCCTCCCCAAGCCGGCGCACCACCCAAGCCGAGTTGGGGAGGGACTCCCCTCCCTCCCCTTGGCCGCCGGCCCCTCCACCTATATAAGGAGGGGCAGGGCTCCCTCCAAGACACACAAGATCCTCTCCTCTAAACCCTAATTTGGTGCCGCCACCTCCTACAGCTGCCGCCACCTCCTAGGGCTCCTCTAACCGTCGACTTGGTCAAACCCCAAGCCCTAGCCGCCGGCCTAGCACCTCTTCCTCGGCGTGTCTAAACCCTAGATTGTCGAGGGCTATCTCATAGTCCACCATACTCGCTCCGGCTTAAGTGACCTGAGATCTCCTCTACTTAGGTACGCCTTGTTGTCTTAGGAATCACGAGAGAGTGCTACAACCTCATTTTCTTGGAACAAGGAGAGGAAGGTCTTCGTTAGTACCGAGCGTGTGACCGATCAGGGAGCTTGGAAGGATCGTCTACGATCTTGAGATCGGCAAAATGCGACTACATCACCCACGAGAATCTGCTCTCGTTACGCTTTGGAATCTTCAGGGTGAGTTCCTCTATAAACTCGTTGCTACAATCTAGTAGATAGATCTTGGCTTGTTTGTTTGCGGTAGAAATTTTTGTTTTCCATGCTACGAACCCTCTACAAGGGTATCGAGTCGTGTCTACATGTAGATCTGTTGCGAGTAGAACACAATGGTCATTGTGGGCGTTGATGCTTTTATTGTCGATTGCTTCTTGTGTACTTTGCATCTTGCGGTATGTTGGGATGAAGCGGCCGGGCTAACCTTACATGACATCGTTCATGAGACTTGCTCCACGCTTGACATGCAACTTGTATTGCATAAGTGGCTTTATGGTGCCTGTTTCTCCTAGCATAGTTAAGATCCAATTTACAACGGGTGATTAACAATACTAGTATCAATGTTGTGGTTCTTGATCGTAAGTTAGAACGACACTTATTGAAAGCCCCAAACACGTAAAACATGCAAAAGAAAATTAGAGGCGTCTAACTTTGTTTTGCAGGGGTGTCTTGTGATGTGATATGGCCATGATTGTGATTATATATGATGTATGCAATGTTCCTTATTGTAAGTTGGCAACCGCGAGAGCCATATGGTTGTCTTTAAATTCTGTTAAGACCGTGTCTATTCAAAGTAGTTGTAATAGTTGAAGCTGGTGGGCGACAACCATGGAGAAGCGTCATTGACCTTGATGCAATGCGGTGATGATGGAGATCATGTTCGTGCTAGAAGATGGAGATCGGAAGCACAAAGAAGAAAGGCCATATCATATCACATAATATGAATTGCATGTGATGTTAATCCTTTATGCATCTTGTATTGCTTAGTAGGCAGCGGTAGCATTATAAGATGATCCCTCATGCACATGAATTTCAAGTCATAAAGTGTTCACCCTTAGTTAGCGTTGCTAAAGCTTGTTGTTTCAAGCACCACGTGATGATCGGGTGTGTTAGATTCCAGTGTATACAACATGGGCAAGCCAGATTTGCTCATGCAGAAACTAAGGTTGATCTTGACGAGCCTAGCATGTACAGACATGGTCTCGGAACACGGATCACCGAAAGGTAAAGCATGAGTCATATACTAGATATGATGAACATGTTGATTATTCGCCATTGAAGTTGCATCAACTCTCGTGATGATCGGTTTTGATGTGGTGGATTTGGTTCGTGTGATCACTAAAACAATGTGAGGGATATTGTTTTGAGTGGGAGTTCAACGGCAATATGATTAAAAGTTGAACACTATTTATCATAAATTAAATCAAAGTGAATTTGCATAGTTGTTGTAGTCATTGGCATCCGTTTACCACCTTGCGCTTAGTTATAATTGAGATGATAGAACTATAGAATTCTGGTTAAGTTACTTTACGAACTGGTATCGTATTGTTTTGAAGTGTTAATCTAAAGTTTAAAAGTCCCATTGCAAACTTTCAGTAAGTTTTAATTACTCCATGAAGTTTAATAGTTGGTATTAAATCAAGAGTAACAATTCCAATGTTAGTATATAAGTATCATGTTTGTCTCCATGATTCTTGATATTCAAAGGATTGTCTTAATATCAAGGTTATCTAGGATCTGAAAGAGTTGTTTGAAACCATGATGTGTGGAAGATATTGTGATATAAAAGCGAAGTTTTAGTTGCAACATGATAGAGTATAATATGGCAAAAGTCATGTTCTCATATTTGATGAGAATTTGCAAAAGGTTGGAGACACTAGTTGTCCTAAACCTCCAAAAGGTTTTGGAGAGCAACATTATACTCGCGATTCACTGGTACAAGCTAAAAGTATCTTGATCATGGATAATTCCATGATGAGGGTGAATATTTGATGTAGGTAAAATGTTTACTACACCAAGAGATTACTAAAGAAAGGAATTTGAAAGAACACCAAACATTTGATGATGGTAATCTACTTCAAAGAGCAAGTCCAAAGACATTGGTATATAACTATACACGCTTTGGACTATGTGTCATATGTATGACTCCACTATTGATGTTGATAGATTCTTTCAAACTGAAAAGTAAATACTGAAAGAGAATCTCATAAATATATGGCAGAAAAGAAAAGACTAGAATTGTTCAGTTTAAGTATATAGATGATATACATGTTATGGCTATATTCTTTGCTTATTAAACAATGTGGTTCTTAAGTATTTGATACTGAATTTGTTGGTGTGAATCGTCATACGAAACAACACAATTCATGAACTACAATGGCCTAAGTAACTAGCAAAAGAATATGTGATGATGTTCATCGAGAACAAATAAAGGGTTATTGTGTTGCTCGAAGCTTGCCTTCAAGATTTGTTTTATCAGGTATTATGAGAACAAAAGGGTTGTTCAAATAATTGCCGTAATCCATAAAAGATGGATGATTCACAAATCTTGTTGGAGAAATCACGTCCATAAAACTAGTGCTAAAAATGTCGAAAGACAAATTGATTGAAAGATCACTTCGGAAGTGACATCGCCGTTTAAATTATATTGGAAAGAAAACATGAAGAAACTCCATGTGGATGGAATTTTGGAGTCTTTTGATTTTTGATCAAATGACGCTTGTGAAAAATTCCTAGAGATAATTAAAACTTCGTTCATAGGCCTAAAAGGAATGAATGACTAGCTTATTGGAACTTGTACATATTGTTGTACGAAATCCATTATGTGTAGTCAAGAGCGATGGATTTCAACTTCATATGCTTTCTCCGAAAATTTGAGTGAATATATGAATATTAACTTAATAAGGATGAAGTGTGAAATATTTGAAAAGTTCAAAGATTTTCAAGATGAAGTGAAAAATCATTGTAACAAGAATATAAATAGTTTATGATAATATCATAAAGGAAGATATTTGAGTTACAAGTTTAGCATAATACCTAAGATTTAAGGAATCGTTCCGTGGATTTGCATTTTCCCGAAACACCATAAGAGTATGGAGCGTTCGAGATATGTAATTAAACCTTGTTTGACATGGTAAGATCGAAGGTGTAATTCATAAAAATGCCATTGTATTTTAAAGATTAAAAGCTTTAGAGATTACCGTTTTTCCACTGAATAGAGCTCCATCATAATCCGTTGAAATGACACCATATAAAGTTATGGTTTGGGATAAAACCCAAGTTGTCCTTTCTTAAACATTGGTATGCTATGCATAAGAAAGATGTTTGCAACCAAAGTCGGATGAACCTGTCTTTGTATGATATTTGAATAACTATTAAGTATTCCTCCATAAACAGGAGACAAAAGTGTTTGTCGCTTAGAACGTCAAGTTTCTTTGAGAAGGAATTTTTTGAAAATTTAAGTGGGAGGACAATAGAACTTTGATAAGGTTAAAGAACCTTAGCTATATGTGCAAAGTTGCGCAGAAAAGTGTTAGGAGGTAGCAACAATGCTCATGGCTCACGTACCTCAAAGGTTGTGGTCACGGAGATCCAAGTTCCTATTGAAACAAGTAGGTCGGATGAACAATCGAATACCAAGATTTGAGAGTTAAATCATTATTTGACAATAATGATCCGACTACATGCAAAGAAGCGATGATGAGCCCTGACTCCGTCAAATGGCTTGAAGCCATAAAATCCGTGATAGTTCCATACACGAGAAATCAAGTTTTGAACTTGAAGGACCCTCGATAAAGGTGTAAGACCTTACAGTCGTGTTTGGATCTATAAAGAAATAGACATGGATGTTTTACATCTATGAAATAGTCGACATGTTGGGAAAGAGTTCACAACAATGTTCAAAGGTTGACTATGACAAGATTTGATCTTTCATTAGCGATATTTAGTCTAGACGTATTAATGTAGCAACCACTACATATAATTTTGTTATATGGTAGTTGAATAAACAAAACAAGTTCTTCTAATAGAATTGTTACCTAGGACATGTGCATAACATGGTCCAAAGGGTTTTTGTTAATTCAAGGGATGCTAAAAGCATATGCAAACCTCAATGGTTGAAGTAAGCATTGCGGAGTTGGAATCTTCACCATGATGAAACTGTTAAAGGAGTTTAAATTCGTCGGAGACGATGAAGATACTTTCATTTGCAAGAAATTAAGTGGGAGCGCTAAGACATATTTATAATACATTATGTGGAAGACATATTGTTGATTGGAAATGATGTATCTTTTATTAACACATATTAAGAATTTCATCCTAATGAAAGGCTTAGCCAAAACCCAAATATTTGGCATCAATAGACGCTAATATGGTTGTGCCGAAAGTACATAGATGATGTATTGAATGAGTTCAATATAGAAACTACAAGAAAGGTTCTTGTCGCACAGAAAGGATTGAATGAGTTTAATATTGATGATATATTCAAGTGTATTGACATTTGGTAAGTGAAACAAAGATTCAAGTATAGATTGATACTTGATGTATGAAATCACAAAGAGTATTTATATCAATCATACTGTGATATGTACAAATCCAGATATGTCCTATACTCTAAATGTTATGAGCATATACCAGAATGGTTCATAAATTGATCATTGGACAATAGTAAGGATATCCTTATGATCTTTTGGAAGAACTAAGAGTATATTATATGTAGAAGTGACAAATAGATGGTTCGTTCATTGTAAAAGTACTACATTGATACTAGTTTTGTCGCAAAGTACAAATTAAGTTTGTCTCAATCTAAACTAAGGGTGGCACAATATAATGGAAAGTAAGTTCCATAATGGATTTGGATGAGTTCCAAAGTTAAGACATTGTGACAGATACTACAACAAAAGGCTAAGTATATGACTGCAATTATAGCGACAAAGAGGGCATTTGTGTCAAGTAGTTTGTTATCAAACTAGGTGTAGTTCACAAAGGATAGTACTATGAAGATATTATGCGACAATATTATCAACATGTTTTAAACCCAAAGAACTAAAGGTCACACCAAAGGACCAAATTAGTACAAGCCATCTCATTAGAGAATGAGTGATGCGTAGAGACGCAAAGACATGCAATTACACGGACACGGAAGTGTCGATCCGAGATCGAGTTGACCACTAGCAATCGTGTACATACAACACCAGAAAGCCATAGGTGTTGAATACACAAAGGTTTGAAACTAGATTATTGACTCTAGTGCAAGTGGGAGACTGTTGGAGATATGCCCAAGAGGCAATAATAAAGTGATTGTTATCATATCTTCATACTTATGATAAATGTTTACATACCATGCTATAATTGTATTAACCGGAAACATTAATACTTGTGTGATTTGTAAACATAAAAGAGTCCCTAGTAAAGCCTCTTGTTAAACTAGCTTGTTGGTTAATATATGATCATGGTTTCCTGATCATGAACATAGAGATGTTATTAACAACAGGGTCATATCATTAGGAGAATGATGTGATGGACATACTCCTATAGTTAAGCGTAGCATAAAGATCAAGTCATTTAGTATAGTTCATTTGTTATAAGCTTTCTGATACATAGTAACCTAATTCCTTCGACCATGAGATCATGTTAATCACCATCACCGGAAGGATGCTTTGATGACATCAAACACCACCGTAATGGGTGGCTATAAAGGTGGCATTGAGTGTTCGGAAAGTATGTGTTGAGGCACATGGATCAAGAGTGGGATTTGTCCATCCATATGACGGATAGATATACTCTGGGCCCTCTCGGTGGAATGTCATCCAATTAGCTTGCAAGCATGTGACTGGCTCACAGGATCACATACCACGGGAGCGAGAAAGAGTACTTATCGATGCGAGGTTGAACTAGGTATGCGGAGATACCGACGATCAAAACCTCGGATAAGTAAACTATCGTGAGACAAAGGGAAATTGGTATCGTATGTAAGTGGTTCATTCGATCATAAAGTAATCGTAGAAATATGTAGAATATATGAATTTCCAGATTCCTCTATTGGTTATTGTTCGGAGAAGTGTCTCGATCATGTCCGCATAATTCACGAACCGTAGGGAGACACACTTAAGGATTCGATGTTGTTGAATAGTTATGGAATGATGAGTAAGAGACCGAATGTTGTTAGGAGTCTCGAATGGGATCCGGGATATCACGAGGAGATCCGGAATGGTCCGGAGAATAAGATTCATATAAGGAAAGTCCCGTTTCGGAGTTGGAGAATGGTTCCGGTGTTTTCATCGGGAATGTCCGGCACTCCGGAGGGGAAGGGGTACATGAATGTGTCATTGCAAGTTGGAATGATTGCATCATGTACTAAGTGTCATCGTTGTTCCAAATAAAGGATTAATCGAATCCTAGTTTGAAAAGTCAAATAGCTAAATTGAAAAGTCAAACGGCTAAATTTGGAAAGTGGAAAAGAGGAGGAGGAGGTGAAACCGAGTTGGGGAGGGAGTCCTCCTCCCCAAGCCGGCGCACCACCCAAGCCGAGTTGGGGAGGGACTCCACTCCCTCCCCTTGGCCGCCGGCCCCTCCACCTATATAAGGAGGGGCAGGGCTCCCTCCAAGACACACAAGATCCTCTCCTCTAAACCCTAATTTGGTGCCGCCACCTCCTGCAGCTGCCGCCACCTCCTAGGGCTCCTCTAACTGTCGACTTGGGAAAACCCCAAGCCCTAGCCGCCGGCCTAGCACCTCTTCCTCGGCGTGTCTAAACCCTAGATCGTCGAGGGCTATCTCATAGTCCACCATACTCGCTCCGGCTTAAGGCGAAGCCCTGCGAGATCTCCCCTCTACTTCCGGTACCACGCCGTTGTGCTGCCGGAATGGCGAGGAGAGTGCTACAACCTCCGCTGCCTACTGGAACAAGGGAGAGGAAGGTCTTCGTCTAGTACCGAACGTGTGACCGATCATGGGAGCGCTTTAACGCAGCCTTGGGAAGGATCGTCTATGCGATCTTGAGATCGGTAAGAGTACGACTACATCACCCACGAGAATCTGCTCTCGTTAACCGCTTTGGAATCTTCGAGGGTGAGTTCCTCTATCGACTCGTTGCTACAATCTAGTAGATAGATCTTGTCTTGTTTGTTTGCATGCGGTAGAAAATTTTTGTTTTCCATGCTACGAACCCCTACAATTGCACGTAGGAAGAAGTTAGATAAAGAAGCTAGGCATCCCAAATACATACCTTCAGGAGAAGTGTATGAGGAAACTGAGTTTGATGACCCAAACTCGGAAAATTATGCCTACTACCAAAATGAATTCAAGCTAATTGAAGACCTATGGACCAAGTACAAATCCGAACAACAGGAATGGAATAGAGTTATTCCAAATAACCCTGAGCCAAACAAGTATGGACGGGGAGTGGAATCTCAAGGTCGAACCATAGGAAATCCTATACCTTGTGATACAGGTATTGGAGAAGAGACCAACAATAACCATAGAGAGCCTTATGGACCATATGGGGGTGATACCAATCCAATCGACTTAGAAGAGTATTCTGATAGCTATTATACCAATATGTACGACTGGATCCAAGAAAAAGCTAAGGATCCAACTTACTATGAGGAAGCGTTGCCGGAAAACCAGGAATATTCTATAGAGGATTACGCCAACTCTAGTCATTTTCAATGACTAATCTCAGTCTCGGTACTTCTAATCAAGAATACGCACCTCCTGGATGCTCTTATGATCTAGAAGGCGGTCGTAGGACTTCACGTCATCATGGACGGAACTCCAGGAAGCACTAGAGGAAGATGAATGTAAGAAAGGAACGACATCCCAAGGGATGAGAGCTTGAATAATGTATATAGAAGGTAATGCGTTTTGTAGTTTGAAAGGTTTGCCGAAATAAGTGAGGATATACTCACAAGAACAAGAAGTTCTTGTAAGATAGTTGTGTAAATAGGTGTGGAGTAAACCGTTGAGACATATAGTATAATTGTAAATTATTTAGAACCTATGTATAATACATTGTATATGTTTTGTTGTTTATCGACTTTTGTATCTTCTTGAATCTTCTTGATTGACTAGATCTATACATAAAGTTAACTAGGTGTGCAAATGCATGATGTAACATCCAGTTATGACTTGATGTTATAGATCTAGATATGAACGGGAATTCGTGTAAGGGAGTGACGAGTTTCAAAGATCAAAAGGAAGACTTATTTGAAGGATGAAGCAAGATATAAGGAGTATTAACACCATTTGGAGGATAGATAAAACATAGACTATTCTTAGTCAGATTCAAGAAAGAAATTTAGTGTAAAAGTTGTATGGAGCAACAAGAAGTAATAAACTTAAAGCTCGTTCAAAGTACGTAAGATGCTAAGAAGTTAATAAAGTAGTTATACCAAGTTCATGGGAGTATCATGAACTAGTACAAATATGAAGTTGTGGAGCAAAATGATATGTAAGCTCTGACAATTCAGAAAGAATGCCAGTAGTAGGTCGGAAATCGTAGGGTAATACATACAACCTAGGATGATCCGTAGCTGGTAATTTGATCCATAGTCGGCATTCCAATCCACAGTTGGTATCTTGTTTGCAGCCGGTGTGGTTGACATAGTTAACCAGATCATCTTAATGGTTGCATAAAGAGCATAAAATTTGGCCTAAAGTTAAATAAGACCTAAGGAAGTATAAACATTTAAGGCGATCGTGTTTCAAGATGCTTCGCAAAGTCAGACTTATCCCAGCAAAAATGTCCAATAGTAAGTACATCAGGTATGCTTCGGAGATCCACCACTATGTGGATACACCGTACAATCTTTCATCAGACCCTAATTAGGTAAAGTATAAACTAAACAGAAACCAACATTCTAGTTATAAAGCCAATAAATGCGATATATACAATTTAAAGACTATTAGTAAACCCTAAGGGGGAGAGTAGACATTATGAATGAAAGTTGAAGAAGTACTATAGGTAATAATGAAAGATTATCTAAAAACTTAATATAATAAAAGATTGAAGGTGATAAAGGTTAATCCTAACCGACTAATTCTAGAAGAAACAACTCTTAAGTAACCCTTAAAAAGTAATAGAGAACACCCAATTGGACAAGTATTGAGAATAACAAATTCCAATGGGTATGGACGAATTGAGTTCAAATCCAATCTTGGAAGGAGTACCAGTATCAACTATACTATGACAAGAATAGGAATATAGTCTTCTAACCACAAACACGGGCATATAGAAACTTAAAACTTGTTTTAGTAAGACTCTCTAGACTGTATTTAACATAGTAATAAAGTTTGATGATTAAATAAAAAGAATTGGATTAGGATATCTAATCAAGTTATAGAATACTACAAATAATTACATTTAAGTTCATCATGGAGTGGAGAAATGTAGCAACCACTACAAGTCAATTCCTTACTCCGAAATGTGAGAGTTTGCGAACTTCGAGGACGAAGTTTATTTTAAGGGGGAGAGTCTATAACATCCCAGCATTAGAGCTTAGAAATAAGCTGAACCCAGATGTGTGCATTGCATTCATGCATAGAAATTCCGAATAATTTTCGCGCTTTTAAACAAAATTTGTCAAAGTGATTGAAGCTCATCAATGGCGTCTCCCACCCATTCCCACCCCCTCCCACCACCTTCCTCCACCCCTACTGACGATCTTCCTTGTTGATTGCCATGGATGCGCTTCTTCTCTGAGATCTCTCCCCGGGTAGGGCTTTCTCTGCTCAGGTGCATCGCCGCTTTAAATCTACAGTTCACTTCTCTCCCTTGGGGTCCTCCAAGGAATTTTTTTTGGTGGTTGCGTTTCGATCTGCTTCGTTTGATCTGAATGAGGAATCAGTGGGTTTAGTTTTTCAATGTTGCCTGGGAGGTGATCCATCTGGGTTTAGAGTGATCAGATTAAATGAATATTTGTTCAGATTTTCTATGTCCTCAAATTTGGTGGGTCATTTTATTCATCGCCTTGAGTCCCGTATCTGGCCGGATTTCCATTGTACTTTCCATCTGTATCGTGGTCATTAGTTGAATTTTTTTGATTCTACTCCTCCTGAGAAAGGCTGGTCTAAGGTTCAAAGGTGTCCTAGAAAGGTTTCAAAGATCTTTATCCCTAAGCAAAGAGTTGATCCTCTGGCCTCAGTTGGTTTCAATCCTGATCTGAGTATTCTGAAGATGTCTTCTTCTCGATCTCTGTTGTGTTCCCGTCGCCGGCGACTCTCTCTGTCGGCAGTTTTGTGTTTCCGATAAAGCTGCGAAATTTGAATTTGAATCTTCCTAAACAGCCTATCCCGTCAGATTTGGAATTTGTGGATGTTTCTGGCCCAACTTTAGCTGTACTTCGAGATCTACGCGAGGCGAATTTTTCGGATGAGGAAATCATGCGTGAGGCGGGACTTTCCTTTATGCCTGATATTTCTGACTCGCAATTTGCTTGTCCACTGTGCCTTGGGCCAGGCTGCTTTTGTCATCATAATGGGCCAGTCTGCGTAATTGGGCTTCGCTGTAAGTTTTGTCATCTTTTGGGTCATGTTAAACGAGACTGTTTGCAGCAAGCTGAGCTTCAAAAGGAAATCACAGAACCTATTGAGATACGTCCTTGGTTTTCTCGGGTCAGTTTTGATTCATCCGCTGGTAATGCTGAGGAGAGACATGTTACGATGAACTTTTGTTCTAGGTGCCTGATGGCGGGCCATTGGGCTCATAAATGCGCCAAATAGATGCGTTGTTTTAAGTGCAAAAGAGTGGGTCATCGGAGGGCTAAGTGTAATTCTTTTCTGGTTTGGCTACCAAAACAAAGTTCTCTGTCTTTATCCCTTGCCCCTCGCAACAACTTGGTTGAGCAATCTGATATTTCTGTTGTATCTCTGCAAGCTTCGTCACCCCTCCCCCCTGATCCACCAGACGACTCAATGGCGAATTTCCCTATCAACCCATTCAGATTTGTGCCAGATGGCCTCACGCTTGATGATGGCTCGGAGGACCGCCATGTCCGTGCTCATATGGCGGTGCCAGCGGATGCACCTCTCTTCCATGGTGAGTTTGCAACAGCACTGTTGCTAACTGGGATGTACCTGACCTGATGAGGCCTGAGATGTTGGAAGGTTTGGTGAGTTTGCTTCGTTTTTATCACCATGTGGTTGTCAAAAGTGCTCGTAGATCTCCTTTTGGCATTGGTCTTTTCCGCTTTGAAACTGTTATTGCTAGAGATGCAATTGTGGAGGGTCCTGGTTTTGAGTTGGATGAAGACACTCACATTACTTTTGTAAGGCATGATGCTGCTATAAACCTTAGAACTGCTGTTTTAGGTCAGGAGAGGTGGGTCCTTTTTTTGGGATTCCCACTAGATTATCGCACAGAAAGTTTCATCTCTAATGCTTGTGCTGGTTTTGGGCGTCTGATCCTTTGGCATGATCCTAATGGGGATCTTTCAAGAGTTCTTGCTAGGGTTCGTTTGATGGATGAGGCGCTTGTTCCTCGTAGCCTTGTTATTCGTCAGATTGGTGCAGCCAACAACTCCTGGACTATTCCTACGTATCTCCTTCGTGGGTTCGGTGCTCAGGCTGCTGTGGGTTTAGCTCCACCAATTGAGGTGCTTATGGAGGACCCGCCACCACCAGCGCATGTTGATCCCCACCCTTTCAATGGTCCTCTGCTTCCTGTGGTTCATCAATGGAGTGTGCAAGGGAAACAAATGCAACTAGGACAACAAAACATTCATCATCAGTTTCTCAATCTCCATAACAACTTGCAACTTCCTTAGGATGATCAAATTTTGGTACCTGTAGGAGTTTTGCAGCAGCTATTTCATATCCCAATTGAGCAAGGGGTGCAGCCTGAGGATGGTATGGTGCCTGTTAATAATGCGATTGATGACTTGGGTGATGTTAGTATGAATCTGGAGGATGAAGTCTTCACGGATGTGCATTTACTTGAGACTGGAGTCATGATTTTCCTATCTGCTCCTGTGGTGGATTTCCTGCAGAATCTTCTGCACTTTCAGTTTAGAAGTGTGCAGAATTTTCCTATGAAGGAAAGGGTGGAAGTGCAGTGGGTTTCTGTTATGGATGGGATGCAGGTTCAGTGTGATGCTATTCAGAATATGGATAAGTTCTGCGAGGAGACAGTGGTTTCTCGCAAGAGGCATCGTAGCACTGTGTCCACTCCCACTTCAGTTCAGCCTGTTCGTCGTAGTCCAAGGTCGACCAGGTTTCAGGGTTTCAAAGGTAAAAATTTGTCGGATACTCCAAAGATAAAGTCCAAGGTGAAGCCCAGGAGAGCTCCTGCTACTGTTAATATGCTGAATCAGGACTCTGATACTGTTCAGTCCATCAAAGATATTGCTATCCCTCCAGAGACTCCTGTGTTGGTTTTATAGGATATTGGACAGAGACTGTGTGGTATTCCTGCTACTGAACTTGCTTCGGATCTGCTGTTGTTGCCTGTTTCTCAGGATGCAGGCAAAGAATATGATTAGATGGTTGTCTCCTATTCTAATAATTGCCTCCTGAACTCACAGGACGCCATGCTTGTTCATGATTCTACTGAACTTTTTTTGATCATTCATTTGTTGATTGCCTGCTTTGTAAGCCCGATGGGCATTAAGACTCTCTCTTTCTTTAATGTCATCTAGACTTTGGGTTGTGTTATCATGGAATGTGCGGGGATTAATGGAGAGGAAAAGTGGTTAGCACTTAGAAATAAAATTGAAGAGTCAGGCTGTGCAATCGTTTGCCTTCAAGAAACCAAGAGAGAGTTTTTTGACCATTCTTACATTCGTAAATTCTGCCCACGATGTTTTGATAAGTTTGAATTTGTTCCCTCTATTGGAGCTTCGGGTGGACTATTAGTGGTCTGGAACAGCTCTATTTTTTCGGGACAATTGATACATAGAGAACAGTTTGCCATTTCGGTTGAATTTTCATCTGCCCACTTAAACCGATCATGGTTACTCACCAATGTTTATGGCCCATGTAGAAATCCTGAAAGGCAATTGTTTATTGATTGGTTTTCAAATCTTCAGATTTCTTCAAGTACTCTGTGGTCTTCCTTGGGTATTTTAATCTTATTCAGTCTATGGAAAATAGAAGCATGCAGGAAGGGAATATTTCAGATATGCAACAATTCAATGCACTGATCAGTAGTCAATCTTTAATTGAAATTCCTTTAAAAGGAAGACGTTTTACTTGGAGTAATATGCATGATGAGCCACTGTTGGAGCAACTAGACTGGTTCTTTTCTACTGTGGAGTGGACTTCCATTTTTCCCAATACCATTGTGAAGCCTTTATCTACGCCAATTTATGATCATGTACCATGTAAGGTGTCTATTCAAACCACTATACCAAAGAGCAAAATTTTCAGATTTGAGAGCTTCTGGCCCCTTCATCCTGGTTTTCTTGAGGTGGTTAAAAAAAGTTGGGAAAAGCCTGTAAGAGCTTCCAATAGTGCTACTATTCTCTCAGCAAAATTAAAAAATCTGAGAAGGGATTTAAAATTTTGGAGTAAGTCTATTTCAAAGTTGAAATTAATGATTGACAATTGTAATAAGGTGCTTTTGGAACTGGATAATATGGAGGATTTGAGGACCTTGTTTATCCAGGAGAAAAACTTCAGAATTATTCTGAAGTCACATCTCAACAGGTTGCTTGGATATCAGAATAAATATTGAAAGCAAAGATGTACTTTTAGATGGGCTCAAGTGGGTGATGAGAACACCAAATATTTTCATGCTAGAGCTACTGAGCGTTATAGGTGCAATGCTATTGCTTCAGTAATCTTGGAGGATGGTAGGCAGGTAGATGATCATGCTGAAAAGGCAGCTGCTTTCCTAGCCTCTTTCAAGAGTAGAATGGGTATTTCTACTGCTCCTGACATGCTGTTTGAGTTGGATGCTTTGTTGACTAGAGTCAGTGGTCTGGAAGACCTCTATGTACCTTTCTCTAAGAAGGAGATTGACAAGGTAATCTCTATGATCCCTAGGGATAAAGCACCAGGGCCAGATGGATTCAGTGGATTGGTTCTAAAAGTTTGTTGGAGTATTATTAAAGAGGATTTTTATCGGTTATGCTTTGGTTTTTGGGATGGAAATATTAGCATGCAGTGTCTGAATAACTCCTTTATCACTCTTGTTCCCAAGGTTTTGTCTCCGGAGTCTGTTAATGACTATATGCCAATTTCTCTGCTTAATTGCATTCTAAAGGTATTAACCAAAATCTTGGCAGAACGGTTTCAGAAATGGATTCTTAAATTGGTTCATAGGAACCAATATGGCTTCATAAAGGGAAGAAATATTTAAGATTGTCTGGCTTGGTATTTTGAGTATCTCCACCAATGTAAGGCATATGGTAGGGAAATTGTGGTTGTCAAGTTAGATTTTGCAAAAGCATTTGATACTATTGACCACTCTGCAATTTTGCAAATTTTAAAACATATGGGATGTGATGAAAGATGGGTTTTCTGGATTTCTTCAATTTTTCAATCAGGATCATCATCAGTTTTGCTTAATGGTGTCCCTGGTAGAGAGTTTCAGTGTAAGAGGGGAGTCAGGCAGGGAGATCCTCTTTCCCCATTATTATTTGTTGCAGGGGAAGAATTACTTCAAGTAGCCATCAATTCTGCTTGTACTCAAGGATTATTGTATTTGCCAATTGATCAGCCAGCCTCTGAGGATTTCCCTGTTATCCAGTATGCTGATGATACCTTGATTATTTTGCCAGCTGATATGAACCAATTGATGCATCTTAAGGAAATTTTGGATACTTATGCATTATCTACTGGTCTGATGATCAACTATCACAAGTCACAACTTATTGCTATTAATGTTAACCAGAATAAGGCAAATGATCTAGCTTATGCTTTGGGTTGTCAAGTTGGTACTATGCCATTCACATATCTTGGGTTGCCACTTGGTACCACAAAACCAACAGTCCATGAGCTTATGCCTCTAGTGGATAGAGTGGAGAGGCGCCTTACTAGTACAGCAATTTGGTTAACATATGGGGGTAGGGTGACTTTCATTAATTCCGCCCTTACTCCTTTAATGACTTATGCCTTGTGTTCTCTTAAAATCCCTTTGCAAATAATTGAGTTTGTGGATAGTGCAAGAAGGCATTGCTTATGGAGGAAATCTGATGACAGGGAAGAAAGAACATACTCTTTGGCTGCATGGGACTTGGTTTGTCAGCCAAAAAAGAATGGAGGTATGGGTATCTTAAACCTTAGAGTCCAAAATCAAGGACTACTTCTAAAATTTCTCCACAAATTCTACCAGAAGCTTGATATTCCTTGGGTGATGCTAGTCTGGTTTAAGTACTACTCTGATGGGGTTCCACATGCTTTGTCTTCATGTGGCTCCTTCTGGTGGAGGGATGTTTTCAGTCTTTCAGACTTGTTCAGAGGTACTACAAAGTGTAAGGTCAATGTTGGGGACTCAGTCTTGCTATGGAAAGACCTATGGAGACGTGATGATATCTTACAGAACTTTCTTCCAAGACTGTTTTCTTTCTCTGCCTCAGATGATATTTTGGTTGCCTCACTTGCTGATAGTGAGAACCCATTGAACTTTTTTGCTCTGCCATTATCTATGGAGGCATCTGAAGAGTTTGTTTCACTGATGGAATATGCGAACACCTTGGACAGAGATTTTGCAGCCCCGGATCAGTGGGTTTACAAGTGGGGTAGGAATTATTCATCGAGGGAATTCTATAAGTTCTTTTTTAGAGATATTACCCCACTTTCAGCTATCCCGAAGATTTGGAAATCAAAGTGTATGATGAAACACAAAGTTTTTTATTGGCTTTTCATCTTGGACAAGTTGAACCCCAGAGACAAGCTACGTCGCAGGAATTGCCCCATCCCTAATGTTAATTGTGTTATTTGTCAGCAAACTCGTGAGACTAGTGAGCACTTATTCTTCGAATGCCAGTTTAGCACTGATTGCTGGGCGGTATTGGGAATTTCTTGGGATCAAAGATTGGACTTCAGCTCAGGACACATTGAGGCAGAGAGGGTCTGGAGGAAGCCATTATTCATGGAATGTGTCATACTTGCTGCTTGGAACATCTGGAAGCAAAAAATTGGTGTTATTTTGATGGAATAGTTCCTTGCACTAGAACATGGTTTCTCCAGTTTAACAACGACATAGACCTCCTTGGTGCTAGGGTTAAGTCTGACACTCGTGATCAGATTAAATCTTTTGTTAGAGAGTTGAGAGTCTAGAGTTATTTTTAATCCTTTTGGACATAGGAAAATCCTTGTCCATTATGTACATATGTTGTAACACTATCCTTTTTTTAAATTAAAGGCATTAGGAGGCTCTCCTGCTATAATTCATTCAAAAAAAAGTGATTGAAACTCCTCTCAACTTGATGGAATTAAAGTAGATCATCAAGTTGACTGTGATAAGTTTCAATATAACCTTTTCTAAAACCTTATTTGGGTAAACATGATTTGATCTAAGGGTAGATCAGATATAATAAAATGTTACTCATAATACATTGCTTAAATAATTAATATCTGACCCTTAAGGGATCATACCATAATATTTAGCACAACAACTCATAATGCCAAGTTAAGATTACAACTTAAGTAATAAGAATGTAGTGACTAATCCCGACCTATCTTATTCTTAACTATTATTACTATGGGTATCATGGTAATAAACCTTAACTCTTTAGTGAGTTTGAGTAGGAAAGAAACTAAGTCTAGACCATTCACCATATATCTTTCTTTCCATATCAATCTTTATGGAACCTATCTTAATATCTGTTGTTCATCAATGATTGAGTAATCAACCATTGTTTCACAAATTCTTTAACTATCAATACTTGATCTACTACTTCTTGATCTTATCATAGCATCTACTTAAATCTTTTAAAGAGGGAGGTAAGGGAAGGTAAATAGTAATGCTAGATTCAAATATCATCTATAGGATGGGAGTGTTGGAAGTAAAGTAGATCAACAAGATTATTGGTGGAGTTAAATCACTCCTGGATGAATAGAAGAGTAATTTATAACATATAATTGTATAGTAGTAAAAAGGATTACAAGGATGAAACCTGAAGAGAGTTACCAGTGGTAATTCTATTGGATCAAGAGGGCATAGTCCATGAATAACCCTTAATCCAATATGAGATACTAAGAAGATAATTTCAATACAAATGTAAGGATTGTATTAATGAAGTCTTGATTAGCCAATTGGAAACCTAAGCTATAAATGATTAAAGGATTATAGTGATCATACTTGCTCACCAAAATTGGATACTTATATCAAGTATAAGTGATATTGGTGTGTAGAACATGATTAAAACCCTAGTATAGATATATTAGTGATGGATGATTAAGGAATATTATGAGTGGAGTTTGAAGGAACTACTTGTTGGATGGAAGGTTATCAACAGTAGAGTAGTGGATATAACCAAGTATGGATATGAGGAAACTATAAAAGCTTCAATGTCAAGCTCATTGGATTTATCAATGAGTTTAGAAGAATAATAGGTGCATAAGAACATTGTTGTGAAGTAAAGCTCATCATGTTAACCATGATGATAGATAGGAAGAAGTAGTATATCTAGGAAAGGAATTCCTTAATTAGAAATACAGAATTGTGAATTATGGAAAATATACATTCTTGGAAAACATCTAACTTTAAATATTAAACAAAACACAATATCTATTTCATATTATGAATTCCTCATCTTATATCTATATCACTTAATAGGAATATTTTCTTATAGCAAATTACATAAGCACATCTCTGACAATTCCAATTATCATAATTATATGTGCTTAAGAGTATTTTTATCAATTATTCTCCATAAAACATTTTAGATGTAACTTTCTATTTTAAAAAGTGTTATCAATAAAGATCACAAACAGAAGAAAATATGCTTAGCTATTAAACCTTTACTCACATCAATAAGGGAATATAAGTAAATTAAGAATATTAAACTCTAGGGTAGGCACTTCCAATTCAAACCCTAACTTCTATGTTAATTATAATAAAATATATATCCATTGTTATTTCCTAAATTCATGGGAATAATATTAATCATATAAATTCCCTAGAAATTCTATTTATCAAATAAAAATAGAGGATCACCATATAAAAATCTCCTAAATATTATGAGTTAATGAGAATCAAATCTCATGAGTTAATATTAATGCATCCTATAATAAGTTTATGGATATTATCTCAATTAATGCATATTAAAAGACTTACAAATAATAATAGAAGAAGTATATACATAAAGAAAATAAAGAAACATAACATTATACAATAAAAGTTCACAAATGATACTAAATACATTTTAGTATTACTACAATTATCCAGCAAATTAATTCTACAAAGAAAAGTTCAAATTAAAGATTATATACAAATCTGAAAAGGAAAACAGATAATATAAAAAGGGAAAACAAATAAAAAAACAAACAAAACCTGGTCGTGGCCCAACTCCTCTTTGCTTACCTATTGCCCAGGTGCAGCCCACAAAAGCCCAACAGCCAGCCCAGATCATTCTCTTCTGGGACTAACAGGTGGGACCAGGGAAGGATCGCGGGTTGAGAGGAAAGAAGTGCTAGGGGTGTTCTGCAAAACTGTGATCGTCGTCTTCCTCCAGCTGGAAGCAGCTAAGTGGCGATGTTGAGGCCGTCCGCCGTCGTCCTTGCGCCAAGATCCACACCGCCTTCGCCAGGAGAGGATAAGGAGGCCACCACGACGCCTCTGCTCATCCTCATCCCCATTTACCCCTCTGAACCCCTCTCTACCTCGTTCCAAAACCATGCCGAAACCCTAGATCGTCGGTGTTCAACACTCCGGCCATGTCCGACCACCCTGTGCCTCGCTAAGGCCACCGTTAGAAGCTCCATCGTGGACTCGTTCGATTAGGACCAATAACGGGGGTTGGCGCATCGTGAATCAAGCAGAATCGAGCGTTCCCTTTTAGCATTCACCGTGACCATCATCGACGATACGTCATCTACACATCTCCTCTCACTTCTCCAAGCACTCCATCGCAACGAGGGTAAGCTCCTCTATCTTCCTGGAGACTTCATTGATTCAATTGCGTCCTATATCGAGGTCTCGCCGTGCGTCGTCGTGCACCGCCGTCGGTCACCGTCGTGGATCGTTCTCCGGTGACCATTTAGGGGCGGCGCGACCCTAGTTCAACTCGCCAGTGCATGCTCGTTCCAACCCACCTAGCCATAACCCCCCGCGCGCACTAGATCGATCGATCGATCCTCAACCAGTGAGGATAAACTCATGTGACGTCATGCCTACGTCAGGTTAGAACCACTTCAGCTAGTTTGACTAGTCCTTGCTAGCGTGGCGTGTGACGTGGCCCATGGCCCATATGTCATTGTCTGGGGGTAGCAATCCAGTCGGTAACAAACACATTTATTAAATCTGAGAGCTGAGGTGGTCACTGGCCCACTGGTCAGTGACTAGGGCTAGGTATGGATGTGGTGTAAAAAGTTATTTCATGTTTAAGAAATAAATAAAATGTTATAAGCTCAATTATTAATATTCCAGAAATCAAATAAATGATTAAATCTTGTTAAATTAATAACTTTTGATTTATAGTTCAGAAAAATATGTATAATATATGAAAATGTTTAGAAAAATAAAATCTATAACTTAAAACTATTATTAAACATTATTATGTTAACAATTTAAATAATTATTCTATAATAAAGATTTTAAAGGTAATAAAACTTTGATAATTCCTATTTTAATAATAGTAAATGTTAAGAATAGAAATAAATACCAAAAATCTTGGAAAAACAAAAAAAATATTAAAAAACTATAATCATGTATTATTATTTCACTTAATTAAATATTTATTATTTATTAAGTAATTATAAAGTAATAAGAATAGTCAAAATCATATCTTATTATTTATAAATCACAAAAATAAATGTAATATACCAAAATGACCACAAAAATAATATCTACATATTAAAAATATAATATTCCACTTTTGAGTTAAATAAAAATTCAAATACCTTAATAACTCAAATTTAAACTTATTTACTTATTTGATAATTCATATAAGGGTAAATAAAAATTGCTAATATGTCTAAAAATTAACCAATTGAGTCTAATAAATAGTATTAGTCTTCAACATTAATAATATGAAGTCAAAATAGTTTAACACATTGTAATTAAAATTTTATTGAATTCTCCTCAACCATAGGTGTGTAATATTTTCTAAAAAGAATCCTTATCAAATATAAAATCATCAAGAATAATTTCTAGTTAAATACAAACTTATTTTATTTACCTTAACCACAAGTTTATAAACATACTAAAAAATTATAGTGAACTCATAAGCAATTAAGTAACATTACTCCATGGTTTACAAACTATAACCACTCATCCATAAAATGGGTAAGTGATACTATTCCATTATAAAATCAAGAAAACCACCACATCAAAGAAAAATATAACCATTCTTACGTAACCTTAAGGCAACATTACCAAGTACACAAAGTACAAATGTTATAAGCATTATAATTTCAAACTATCTATCTTTTAAAGTTAACTTTAATCTACAAGACTCTAAATATAATACTATAAACATTTTAGACGTTTTATAGTTAACTTTGGTCTGATATAGTTAAGTCATAAAGCATCTCAAGCCCAAACTATTCAAGCAAGCACAAATAACATCAACCAGACTCAACTAACCACAAAGGTTGTTTAGACCTTAGAAAAGAAATCTTTTCTTCAAATGTTATTCTTTTTGCAACTTCAAACAAGAACTCTTATATAAGCAATCTTGAGTAGCATCTCACATTTGTGTGTGTCCTATTGTTTTAGGATATTGTAATTATATGATTGTTTCACACACACTCACAAGCCTTAATAAGAAGCACGAGTATAAAACTCATCCAAAAGTACATCACATTTCAAATACATCATTTCTAGTACCCAAACACTAAAACAACGTTATCCCCGAGATTCGCGTTTATAAAATGCATCACATTACTTATGCATAAGAATATATTGCTTCTTTAAACATTAGTCCTTACCGGACCAATGATGCTGATTTTAGATATTGGATCTTATATCATCTTGAAGACCGTGAGTGCATAATCTTGCAATCACAAAAGGCAAGTTCACACTTGCTCATGTCCTTTGGTTATTCTCTGTAAAGTATTTTACAAATCCAATGTGGACATCACCTGCATTTGAAAAAGGTCCGAAAACAATATTTTCATAATAATGTGATTATAGGTTATTACCATGAGGTAATAACTTACTATAAAAGTTTCAGTGGTAAAGGAACATATTATCTAGGACTTAACAACCAATGTCGCCAGTGATTCTTGCGCCATATATTACGCGTTAACCATGAGATTTGGCATTGGACGGAGAAGTCAGCTGTATCTTCTTCCTCTCGCATGAAGCCGGATGTGCAGGTCATGGACGTTATCCTCGTAGCGTGCATATTAATTGGTAATTCATAGAGGATATGCAGCATATGGGTGGAAACCCTCAACGTCCCACAATAGTTCTGGCATCTAACGGTTTGTACAAACCACTGCCGTAATCCAATATGTGGGCATGGTGTACACCAAGGAGGCATGCAAGGTCGCAAAGGGGGCAGTGATTGGCTTGGATCATCTTCTAGGCCCCACATCATGGAATTGTGGACGAGAATAAGTTGCCCGGTTGTGCAACAAAGAGTTGATCTCTCATGGGTAAAGTAACCCACCTCTGTAGAGTGTAAGAACCGTAACTTGTTACTCCCTGTTCCGGGAAGGAGCTGCGAACGCGGCGGGAAAGGAACTCCATGAAAGTTCTGGTAAACCCATGAAGGCTGACGGACATAGTCTTTCAGAATAAAAGCAACCTTTGAAGAAATGTTTTATGAAAACTTGCATTGCCTAGGACCTACGGTCTGTGGCTGTAGTTATAGTGCATCAAACACTCCTTTTCTTGTGAATTTGCTGAGTACGCTCTTGATAGATTCTAAAGCCGGGATAGACAACATCTACATCAAGTTATGCTCCAGGAATCATCATCCCAAGCTAAAGCTCTTCAACAAAGACAAGGAAGTCAACAAATACCTCAACTCAAGTGAAGACGAAGTTACTGATTAAATAGGAATATATACCCTCTAGCCAAGAACCTAATTCTGTAGTGTATTGCAATAGCGGCAATACCAACCCCTTAGTTGAAATACTAGTCTTAATAGTATAGTAGTTCTTGCGTTGTTTATCTTTGATTCTCCTTCGTAAGAAGTTCTTTCTCTCTCTTTAACCTAGAGTATTCTATGGATCTTGTGTAAAGAGTGAGTTGTAACGTTTAGCCATGTATTGGACCTGCTGTGTTTCTGTTGTGCCATTCTGAGGGATGTAATACTAGTGAACGGTGTTTCATTGGTGTTATGTCAATGACTATAGTATACTACATCATGCAGTGGTATGCTGGGTCACCGCAGTTGGTATCAGAGCATATTATTTGACCTTAGGTTGGAAACCTAGTAAATGGGTAGAAAATGTAGGACACATCCTAGCAATAATAAAGAGTTCTCTAGTGATATGAGGGATATTCACTTGAGAATAATCATGTTATGTTACTAGTGCGATAATTATTTACTATGATTGCAATTCCGATCATTACCCAAGAGTTTTAGCTCTATGTGACTGATGATAATTTCTTATCTATAGTTCCACATGGCACCTCGATATCCACCCCGGAATGTTCAAGTGATGAACATGACACTGAATGACTATGGAGGGGATTGGACAGATAATCTCCGATAACTTCTATGGAGTTTGGATTATGAATCAAGACTTTTGGTCAAGATTTACAATTACTATGATGGGAAGGTATTAGCTAAATACCGTGTCATGATCATGTTACCCAAAAAGTTAGGACTTAAGGGAGAAATGCCATCAGGAGAGGCAAGGTGCATGGCATCTGCATATCAGATTGTCGTAGCAGCAACCATAACCATGATCCGAGAACAAAAGTCCCAAGCTCTAGAAGGTATTACTCATACCATTATACCACATGAAACCTCAAACCCAGAGCATGAATTAGATCACTCTACTCTAGTCCAAACTAAACCTAATATAGTTGTAGAGTATATGGATCGTTATCGGTCTTTGTTAAACACTTATCACAACACTCACCAATTTTTAGTTCAGGAACTGGATATGGTCATTGAGGATTTTACTGATCCTGATAAAGCAATGGCACGTAGGAAGAAGTTAGATAAAGAAGCTAGGCATCCCAAATACATACCTTCAGGAGAAGTGTATGAGGAAACTGAGTTTGATGACCCAAACTCGGAAAATTATGCCTACTACCAAAATGAATTCAAGCCACCTGAAGACCTATGGACCAAGTACAACTCCGAACAACATGAATGGAATAGAGTTATTCCAAATAACCTGAGCCAAACAAGTATGGAAGGGGAGTAGAATCTCAATGTGGAACCATAGGAAATCCTATACCTTGTGATACAAGTATCGGAGAAGAGACCAACAATAACCATAGAGAGCCTTATGGACCATATGGGAGTGATACCAATCCAATCGACTTAGAAGAGTATTCTGATAGCTACTATACCAATATGTACGACTGGATCCAAGAAAAAGCTAAGGAGCCAACTTACTATGAGGAAGCGTTGCCGGAAAATCAGGAATATTATATAGAGGATTACGCCAACTCTAGTCATTTTTCAATGATTAATCTCAGTCTCGGTACTTCTAATCAAGAATACGCACCTCCTGGATGCTCTTATGATCCAGAAGGCAGTTGTAGGACTTCACGTCATCATGGACTGTTAAAAGATGCTTGCGTTTGCAAGAAATTAAGTGGGAGCGCTAAGACATATTTCTAATACATTATGTGGAAGACATATTGTTGATTGGAAATGATATATATTTTTATTAACACATGCTAAGAATTTCATCTCGATGAAAGACTTAGGCAAAACCCGAATATTTGGCATCAATGTCTATATAGATAGATTGAGACGCTAATATGGTTGTACCAAATGTACATAAATGAGATATTGAATGAGTTTAATATGGAAATGACAATAAAGGTTGTTGCCACACAGAAAGGATTAAATAAAATTTCAAGTGTATCGACACTTGGTAAGTGAAACAAAGATTCAAGTATAGATTGATACTTGATGTATGAAATCACAAAGAGTATTTATATCGATCATACTGTGATATGTACAAATCCAGATATGTCATATGATCTAAATGTTATGAGCATATACCAGAATGATTCATAAGATGATCATTAGACGATAGTAAGGATATCCTTATGATCTTTTGGAAGAACTAAGAATATATTATTTTTGTAGATGTGATAAATAGATGATTAGTTTATTGTAAAAGTACTACATTGATACTAGTTTTATCACAAAGTACAAATTAAGTTTATATCAATCTAAACTAAGGGTGGCACAATATAATGGAAAGTAAGTTCCATAATGGATTTGGATGAGTTCCAAAGTTAAAACATTGTGACAGATACTACAACAAAAGGCTAAGTATATGACTGCAATTATAGCATCAAAAGAGGGCATTTGTGTTAAGTAGTTTTTATCAAACTAGGTGTGGTTCACAGCGGGATAGTACCATGAAGATATATTGTACGACTATATTATCAACATGTTTTAACCCCAAGGAACCAAAGAACCAAATTTATACAAAGCCATCTCATTAGAGAATGAGTGATGCGTAGAGATGCAAAGACATGCAATTACACATGGACCTGAAAGAGTCGGATCCGAAGATCAATTGACCACTAGAAATCGTGTAAATACAACATCGGAAAGCCATAGGTGTTGAATACACAAATATTTGAAACTAGATTATTGTCTCTAGTGCAAGTGGGAGACTGTTGGAGATATGCCCAAGAGGCAATAATAAAGAGGTTATTATCATATCTTCATGATTATGATAAATTCTTACATACCATGCTATAATTGTATTAACCGGAAACATTAATACTTGTGTGATTTGTAAACATAAGAGTCCCTAGTAAAGCCTCTTGTTAAACTAACTTGTTGGTTAATATATAATCATGGTTTCCTGATCATGAATATTGAGATATTATTAACAACAAGATCATATCATTAGGAGAATGGTGTGATGGACATACTCCTATAGTTAAGCATAGCATAAAGATCAAGTCATTTAATATAGTTCAGTTGCTATAAGCTTTCAGATACATAGTAACCTAAATCCTTCGACCATGAGATCACGCTAATCACCATCACCGGATGGATGCTTTGATTACATCAAACACCATACCGTTACTGGGTGGCTATAAAGGTGGCATTGAGTGTTCGGAAAGTATGTGTTGAGGCACATGGATCAAGAGTGGGATTTGTCCATCCATATGAGGATAGATGTACTCTGGGCCCTCTCGGTGGAATGTCATCCAATTAGCTTGCAAGCATGTGATTGGCTCACAGGGGATCACATATCATAGGAACGAGAAAATAGTACTTATCGGTAAAGAGGTTGAACTAGGTATGCAGAGATACCGACGATCAAACCTCGAATAAGTAAACTATCGCGATACAAAGGGAAATTGGTATCGTATGTAAGTGGTTCATTTGATCGCAAAGTAATTCACGAAACGTAGGGAGACACACTTAAGGATTCAATGTTGTTTAGTAGATATGGAATGTAAGTAGGGAGACCGAATGTTGTTCGGAGTCTCGAATGGGATCCGGGATATCGCGAGGAGATCCTGAATGGTCCGGAGAATAAGATTCATATAAGGAAAGTCCAATTCCGGAGTTCGGGAATGATTCCGATGATTTCATCGGAGAGGTTTTAGAAGGGTCTAGAAGGTTCACTGGACCGAAAGGGGAAGGAAACATGAATGTGTCATGGATAAGTGGAATGATTGGATCATGTCCTAGGTCACTTGGTTGGGCATTAGCAAAAAGAAATCAAGCTCCAAATTGAAAGTCAAAATGCAAGTTTGAAAAGTCAAACTAGGACAATGTGTCCTGGTGGAGGAAGGAAAGAATCCTACTTTCCCTCCACCACAAGCCAACAAGGAGAGGGAGTTGGGGAAGGATTCAAACTCCCCTCTCCCAAGCTGCACGCCTCCTCCTCTCTGGCCCTCTAAACCCTAGATCACCGGAAACCCTAGATCCACCATAACCTGCTCCATCTTAGGCGAAGCCCTGCAGGTTTTCCCTCTACTTCCGACACCATGCCGTCATGCTGCCGGAATCGCGAGGGGAGAACTACAACCTTCGCTGCATGCTGGAACAAGAGAGAGGAAAGTCTTCACCGAGTACCGAACGATGTGTGATCAAGGAAGCGCGCCAAAAGCAGTGTGGAAGGATCGCTTCTGCGATCTTGAGATCGGCAAGTGTACGAATACATCACCCACGAGAATCTGCTCTCGTTAACCGCTTTGAAATCTTCGAGGGTGAGTATTCTAATCGACTCGTTGCTACAATCTAGTAGATAGATCTTGGCTTGTTTGTGTGCATGCGATAGAAAGTTTTGTTTTCTGTGCTACAAACCCCTACACTTTTATGGCTTGTCATACTTTGAAAATATTATATGATGCATGTAATGGTTTGATCTATGCAAAATGACTTGTTTACCCATGTCATGAGGTGTTTGACAACACCAAGTAGAGGTAGATAAGAGAGATATCGTAATACGCACAACAAATAAATCATTGTATTAGTGTTTGAAGTGTTTTCATTAAAAAGTAAGATGTATGTCGGTAATGGGTGACCGAGTGACAGCGGCATATGTATTGAGTGACACAATGGAGCCAAACATCATTTATTTAGGAGTAAAAAAATAGAAGTATAATATGTGATGTGACAACAACCAATGCTAGTCTTATTACAAGGATGACCTAGCAGCACACATATGAGTATTTTTTCAACAATGTGTATTAGAACATGTAGCCGACCATAAAATTACCATTGAAACATGATAATTGTATATATTTTTATTATCTATAACATGATCATCACCATAGATGGAGAGAGAGGATTGAGTGAACCCATATCGATTGTTCCTATAATATAAAACCATTGTCTTGTCCTCTTGCATTAAAGAGCATTGGGACACTTCTACATTATTTTTTTGCTACATTTTTTCAAGAATTAAATCAACCTCCTTATTACATTGATGGGGATATGACAATCGGGGTATCCCTAGATGCTGGAAACGACTGGCCTAGGACAATGTTGACTGGGTCTGTTCTGATGGCGACTGGAAGAAAGGATTCAATGAAGACCAGCGACGGGACCCGAAGGCCCAAGACCGTAGTTAGGCTCAGTTGGATTAGGTCAAAACCCCGAAACCCTTACTGATTCGGTTGTAATCTTGTAAACCCTAGTGAGGTAGCCCTATATAAACCTCTCTAGGGTCCCCATTATACTCACGAGCTATTAGCTACTCCATCTTTGTGACTCGCTGCTCATACGCCGAGTTCTCCCACCTTATAATCTCACTCGCCATCAATACAAACGAACAGGAAATAGGTCTTTATCCTATGGGGGGCGAACCTAGGTAAACCCTTGTCTTGCCCTCAATATCGATCCGCGGATGGCGACTCGCTCTTACTCCCTTTCGACTCAATCGCTACCCCTGATAGCTTAATCGTGTAGCCATTACCACAACATACATTAACACATAAGCAAAACTTGTGACACTTTAGTTGTAGAGAATAAATAATTTTTCCTTTTTACTCCTATGGATCAAGACCTTACTTCCACATTGAGAGATATTTCCACATACTCAATTAGTAACATGGGACTAGCACAACCATAAGTTGTCATGTACAAATGGGCCAAAGAGAATTGTAGAATTTGCATTATGGACCAATGGGGCCAACACAACACCAAATTGCAACAAGAAAAACATACCTTTTGTGATCTACTTAGCGTCACCTAATCTAAAACTGGCCGCACTTGCAGGTGATATATAAGTGCATACAAGCTCGACAAGTAGAAGGTTCCCTTCTACACCTAAGAAAATACAGTCATACAGAATGGGGGGTGAAGGAGAGAAACCCATTCACCCTTTTAATTCAGAGCCCAAACGAATTCTTCACCAAGACTCCCGATGACCGTTGGTGCGCCTGCAATATGGCCACACCAGGAGGCGATGCGTCTAACTAAGCTTCCAGGCTTTGCCTCCTTTCATGCTGAACTTCTTGAGCCTCCCGAAGAGCATGACAAGGATGAGGATGAGCTTGCCAGAGTCGCTCCATCGCCCGACAAAGCCGGTCCACATGTCGGTGCATAGCTGGTCCGGGTTGATCTGTCTGCTGCAGCTGTAGCCCATGGAGAACCCCACGTTTCCGTAAGCACTGCAAACAAATTGCGACCGAGAGTATGTCAGCTTCCCTGTTTGGAGATAGTATATATTGCCGTTTCGTTTGCATCAGATAAATGTGTTACTACTTTTTTCAGTTTTTTCAACTTGCCTGACGACTTCGACGACGATGCTGAGCAAGTTGAAGTTGAGGGGATCTTCTTTGAGCTTTTCCCTCTCGGTAATGCAGATGGCGACGACAAAGAGGGTCAGGTAGGAGAGCTGTGACAAAACAGTGCTCTTGAACCATCTGATCCCCTGGCTCTCCTTGGGACGATCACCCTGCTTTGTGCTGATGATGCTCTCCTCGAACGGGAACCACGTCGTGTATGGAGGCAGATACCTGGAAAAAGCCACAAGAAACCCAAGGTGAGACTTGCATTATTAGGCGAAAAGCAGAAAACACTGCACCGATGGACTTGAGATTTCAGAGAACAATATGGTGGTGAGAATGGATAGCTAGCTAGCGACAGGGCATGGTCGTCGTTAGACAAGTTTGGGCGCTATCGGACTTAGCACGCCATGCTTTGAACGGAGACTTGGAATAATATATACTCCCTCTATCCCGAATTAGTGTATAGAGAGAGTAATTTTGATGAATTAGTTCCGGTTCTGAACTTGTGGATGTGGTGACCTTGGAGTTTTTTTGGATCTATGGAACACGCGCGCATGAAGTTTCGTGGCTCTGCCTAGACCGGTGGCTGGTCAATAATTTGGTGGTGTTTTCCTTGCCTTACTGATGGGGGAGAAGCAAAGGTCAAGGTGCGGTCAGCTGGATGGGATGGGAATAGTACAATACACACTTCTGCGTGTGATTCACGAGTTTGAATATTTTCGACTTGTCCATTCTACCGCGCGGCAGGCGTGTCGTCCATTCTATACGGAGAAGATTCTCTGTATACCTGTCGTGGATAGTTTTTCAGGGTTAACCTCTCCAATTATATATAGAACGTTAACATCATGTTGAGTAGAATAATACTTTCCCACATGTATTATTTAATACTACTACTAAAATGCGTCAAGAATCATGTGAATCTAGACAATTTTAAGTTTTTTTTTATAGAGAAAGTATTATTGCAATTGTACATTTTCAAAACTCCAAAATTTATCTGATTTTTTCATAATTTTTTGTGTTGCATTTTTTTAGGATACACCATTGACACTACATCCAGATTTTTTTTTCTATTTTTTTATGAAACTTGTAAATATAATGCATTTAAATAAGACAATCATTGGATTTTGGGAGGCAGTGTTGACAATATTTAAATAAGACGACGATGATTGGGTAGACAACCCCAACAACGGAGAAACATAGGAAAATAGAATCTACTAGTAGGATATTGTATTTAACGTAGCAAACTAAGGAGTTAATAACAAGGGAAGCAATCTACGTTTTATGCTGATTGTACATGGTTCTCGTAAGCATCGGCGCAGGTGATAATTACGGTGAGGAAGAGAAAGAGACGGAAGATACTCACATCATGAGCACGAAGACTACGAGGATGGCCGTCGCCAGCGTTGAGATGTCGATGGTGGACTCGCCGGTGTGCCGGGAGTTCACCGCCAGGAACAGCGCGTTTGACACCTTGTCCCAGGGGCTCATCCCTTGCAGCGCGCGGCCCCACTCCATCGCACACAGCATCGTAACCTGCACGCCGATGAATGCGGCCACCGTCGCCGCCAGCATCACGCACCGCCACGCCGGTAGGAGGTGGTAGTACCCAGTCAGCTCCCTCCCCTTCTTCGTCATCTCCACCAGCTCCGGCCGCCGTGTCGCGGCGGCCGCGGCGCGCACGCACGCGGCCAGGAGCGGCGGGAACAGCGTGTTCCCGACGAGCGCCTGCGGCACGAGCAGCAGCTGCAGCCCGGTGTCCCGCTTGAAGACGACCATGTTCTCGTTGTTCGGCATGAACCCGCAGCTCGAGAAGGTGGACACCGTCGTGAACACCGCGAAGGTCCACACGTTCAGGGCCTTGCCACGAAGCGTCTGCCTCGCGCCCGGCGACGCGTACATGTATGCCGCGACGGCGGCGGCGCCGAGGACGTGCACCGCCCAGAATATGGCAAGGACGACGAAGAACAGGGACCTCACCGCGTCGCGCCGTAGCCGCTTCGTCGTGCTGCTTATATCGTCGGCGTATACCGGCGTAGGGTTGTCGACGTCGCCGACATCGGCGACCGACGCCATCTCGAGTTCCTCGGTCACGACCTCGACGCGGCGGGATTTGTGTACGGATTCTTTCCTTAGCTTGGACCACTTGGACGCGAGGCCTAGGAGCGATATGAACACCTCTCCTCCGACGAACATGAGGGCGGTCAAGACGAGGAGCTGGCCGTTGGAGAAGGCCTCCATCTCGACAGTGGACATGCTCGACACCGTCGCCGCCGAAACGGCGGTGAAGAAGGTGTCGATGCGGCGGGGCCTTTCGCCGCGGAACCTGAGCTGCGCGAGGAGGAGGTACCCGAACCAGGAGACGGCGAGGAAGTAGGCAACGTGGACGAGCAGCGAGCCAAGGCGCCACGGCCACAACCGCCCGGCCGCGAGCGCGCGGCGCCTCCACCGCGCCACCGTCGAGCGCCAGCCGGCGTCGTCGCCGAGCTTACAAAGAGCTTCCTCGGCCATTGCGGTTCGATCTATCTACTACTGTATGCGTGTCAGCGTCGTGTGTGTGCATGCATGCACAAGCTGCAGTGTGTGTTGTGACAGAGAAGTACGACGCTTGTATATATAGCCGGTATTACAACTACCAGCGTATAAAAGACTAAAAGAGTCTGCCCTTTGTAAACCTGTAAGGTTTATGGATGAATAATGCTCTGAGTTCCTTCATGAAGCATAAGACAACCATTTAACAAGTCCAGACCGATAGGCTTTGGGTGGCTCGTGGGGAAAACAGTGACGTCTGACAGGTCTTGGACTTCCACTTGATGGTATTTTTTGGAACCCACTCAACTGAAGAGAGGAAGCCGGACCCGCAGGAAAAATTGCATCTTTTTTACCATACAAGAATATTTGTATTTCTAAGTTTAAAAATTAAAAAGATATACAAAAATTACATTGATCTATTAATAATCATCGATAGCAGTGCAAAGAGACCTAAAAGTAATAAAACTTACAAATAGACCCTTGGACCACCCATAGACGACTAAAAACACTAGCGTGACCCGAAGGTGCGCCACCGTCCTTGCCCTTTATCACTGGCACTACAGGAAAAAACCAGAGTTGTCGTGTCTTCTCGACTTTGCCGTGTGTCCGGTGGCGCGGAACATGGCAAATAAAGAATTTGCCGAGTCTTCCACAAAAAAAACACGACAAAGTTTAAGCACACGGTATCGTCCGGAAAAAACACACGGCAAAGAATTAGGCACGGAAAATTAGGAAAAAAAAACACATAGAAAATTAAACATACACGACAATGTTGCCAAAAACACACGGCAAAGACACATACACGACAACAGAGCAAGACACTTGTACTTTCTCGTCGGCTTTCACGAGGCTGTTATGAGCGGCAGTATTTTGTCGTGTGTCTAAAACAGACACTCGGCAAAGTACTAGGGCCATGTTGACAACCCATTACCGCGCACTTCATATTCCGTTCCAGCCCTTTTCTCACGTGCGGGAGTTTCCTGTCAAAACAAGCCTTTGCCGTGTGCGTTGACGAAACACATGGCAAACAAGCCTCTGCCGTGTGTATTTAGGGAACACACAACAAACAAGCCCTTCTCCATCATATTTTCTGTGTTTCTTTCCCGCCGATTTTCCCATGGGGAGTTTCCTGTCAAAACAAGCCTTTGTCGTGTGTGTTGACGAAACACATGGCAAACAAGCCTTTGCCGTGTGTATTTCGGAAATACACGGCAAACAAGCCCTTCTCCATCATTTTTCTATGTTTCATTTCCGCCGATTTTCCATCCACCCAATTTTTCTCGTCAATGCTTTGGCGCCAGTTTATCCCGCCATGTTTTACCCTCGCGGCCTCTATAAAATGAGCGTCGTTCAGCCACTTAACTCACACACACTAGCTAGCTATATCTGGCTGGTGTTCTCTCTTCGCCCTCCCTAGCTCCATATACTTTTCTTTCTACGATGTTCGTTCTGTTCATGCAGAAGAGTTGTTGCTGCTAGGACAACTTGGAGGTGCAGATCTTGTACAAGATATAGGTGCTAACGTACAAGGTCTGCATCTTCAAGGTGTTCAAGCAGGTACATCGAGAGGATGGGAATGTATGTCACCCCGTGTAGAAAAATGTTGTTGTTAGGACACCTTGGAGGTGTAGATCTTGTAAAAGATCAGAGTATATACGTACAAGGTTTGCATATTTAAGGTGTTCAAGCAGGTACATTGAGAGGATGATCATGTATATCGGCCCCGTGCAGAAGAGTGCTGCTTCTAGGACACCTTGGAGGTGCAGATCTTGTACAAGATCTGAGTATTAACGTCCAAAATCTGCATCTGCAAGATGTTCGAAAAGGTACATCAAAATGATGAGCGCGTATGTTGGCTCCATACAGAAGAGTGTTGTTGTTAGGACAACTTGGAGGTGCAGATCTTGTATAATATTTGAGTATTGATGTACACGGACTACTGTATGATCCAAGATGTTCGAGAAGGCACATCGAGAGGATGAGCACGTATCTCGGCCCCGTGCAGAAGAGTTTTGCCGCTAGAACACCTCGGAGGTGCAGATCTTGTACAAGATCCGAGTATTGACATACATGTCTAGTAAAAATTAAAGTAACATGGAGAAAAGAAAAAAAGTGTATGTCGGCATCTACCCTCGTCATAAGGTATATGCCGATGGCCCCGACAAAATCTAACAGGATACACATAGGCGTCATCAGTTTTTTATTCAAATGACAGATGTTGGTGCCATGTGGCAGTCGTATATGTCGACGGACACCCTCGATATGGCATGCATATGTCGATTGTTGTATATGCCAACGGTCATCCTTGACATATAAGATTGCCGGCTGATTTTATAGAAGTCTCGGTGTATAGATGTATATGCCGGCGGATTTTTTCCCATAGGGCATGGAATTGATATTTTTCATACTAGATGTGCGGTCATATGTGGTTATCGCTAATATATACATATGCGTTTCCAAGATTTTTGAATGGAAGTTTGCATGTGTTTTCATGCTTTTGGGATGTGTCATATCAAACTTTAGTATCAGACAGAAGTTATAGGTATACAATATACTGTTTCACCATCTCTCTCATTCTTTGCATCCTCAAATCTGCGAAGTACCAAGCCGATTCTCACTCTCTGTGTACACCGAGGCGGGAGCCGACCGAGGAGTAAAGAGGTGGTATTCTCTGAGCATGGGGACGACAATAGGGATTTTGGTCATCCTTTAAATGGCTTGTTCATATGAACTGCTTTAAGATGTTAGGTTATATGTTCCTTAGATGGAATGTTTAACAGCTACTAGGAAAAATTTATCATTTATTTATTTCAAGTTATGACTCGTATTAATTCATGAAAATAAAATGTTGTCCATATTTTCCAACAAGTTCTGTAGTCCTGAAATATATTGCAACTTGAGATATAGAATGGTATGATGTCTAAAGTGATAGATTTTTTCGCATAGAATGCATATATGCTGATACTATTCCATCGAATTTGCGAGTATACTATTTATTATAACAAGCTGTTGTTTGTGTGTGGGTTTTTCATGCCTTTCGTAATAGTTTGTGGTGGAAAAATTATATCTCAAATATGGAGGCCGGTAGACTTGGTTGGAGATAGAATTTTTCAGGAAGTATGGATTTGTTGCTAAGGGGTATAGCTGTATGAAAGGAAATAACAACTATGTTTTTTGAGCAACTGACAGGAGTTCTGCCTTTTCATTAAAGAGAGATAGGAAAACGTCTCAAATAGTATAGCGGGGCGTGTATTAATTACGGTGTAAACATGCCGAAATCACCACAAATAAACAAAGTGAAACGGCCTAATCAGGTTCCAGTGAAAAATAACAACCATGTTGATCAACAAGCCTAGACATAACTACATTCGTATGAAAGGAAATGACAACTATGTTTATCAACAATTAGAGGAGTTGTTTGTCTGGAATGCTTTTGTCATATTCCGTCATTATGTGTCATTAGAAAGACTGTTTGTCTGACATTACGTGTGAGCTGTAGTGTTTGCCTAGTTAGTGGTCCGCGCAAAGGAGAGTATGCATGTCGATAGTAAATGCATGTGAAGCCTAACATGCATGTGGAGCCTAGGTACCTAACATGCATGCTGTATGCACGACCATGCAAGCTAAACGTACGCCAGGTTGGCTAATCCATGTGTCTCATATCGTATCTTGCTAGTCAACTAGTAAGTGGTTTGTGAGTCGAAAATGATCTTAAGTTGTGATTTCCGAACAGATGATTTGGTCAAGCGGATATTAGATGGACATATATGTAACTGCATGAAGGTAAAAATCGAAAATTCCTTATTTGTTACTAGTTAAAACTTTGATTCCTTATTTGACACCAGAAAAGTTTTTCTTCCCTATTTTACACCATGTCAAACTTTCTTTTCTTACATGACACTCTAATTCATTTTGAGCATTAACTGTGCTAAGCAGGGTCATGAAAAGACGCTTTTGCCCAAGGTGTATTATGTGACCAAAATTATTTTTGTGCCATATATGTAAACGTGATGACATGAATATTGCCGCACATATGGCTAGGGTAGCTAGCTGGGCAGCCAGAAATAGCATCGGGATGAGGTTGTCACGAATACTGCTTGCTACGATGCATGTGATGTGACCATGGGAGGCATGTTTGGTACACCGATCGGTCGATGTATGGATGGATGCACAGATTGTCAATTGCACTATAGAGTATTAAAAAAATTTGATTTGTTTGTGGAATTTGTCTCAAGTAATGTATCGGTATTTTCTAGTATTGCTAATTGGTCAATTGGTGTACGTGCATTAAGAGTTAACCAGAGATCTGCAAGTGGAACACCATATGACAATAGAAGGACGAGCTTGCAGATCCCTGCAGTTTAGCACGCACCCGTGCTATGTAACCGAGTTTTTTTTTCATCGTTGCACGTACTTGGAGGGACAGTTTGGTCCAAGAAAAAAATAACAGAATAGCATAACGGAACTAACGGCGATGTCATATAGGGAAAGAAAATTTAATACGGGATCAAAAAGGGAAGCAAAAAAATTCTAGTATCAAATAAGAAATCAAATTTTTAACTGGTGCTAAATAAGGAACTCTCTCAATACAATTTGACTGCAGTTCGTGTTATGATTAGCCCGTGATACTATAGTAGTAGCTGAGAGTGGACCATGTGTACCTGAGATGCTCTATATACAACGTCGTGTATGGTGTTGGAGGCTGCACCTAGAACATGGTGCCGAACAGAACGGATCGGAAGCGCATATATGGTCTTGGGGGCTATCCTCTTGGCAGCAGACTATTAAGGGCGCGTTGCACATGGATAACTCGATCGATTATTGTGTGTTTCCATGTCAAATTAAGTTGAAATCAGGCCGCATGGAGATAAAAAATACGATCCATGAGCAATGCAAGTCGCATGATTGTGGGGAGCGATCAATAGGTTTGCATGACGAGCTTCCCACCATGTGATTCTGTTACAATCATCCCATGAATAGGCCCGCTCTTTCTTTTCATTGTTAGGTCTAAAAATGATTGATTATATCTCCTACAATAATTGCCATAAAGAATTATTGAGTAAGACTTCTCATAGTGGAACCAATTTACGTGGTTGCATGCACCACATGCAATGCCAACTAGTACTCGAGTAGACGTGGCATGTAATTAAATGAGAAGAGATGTTTGTGGTAATTATCTATTTTACCACATGCAATACCATCTAGGACGCCCATAAGATCTTATCTAAATCACTGTATCATGTTTTCCAGGCATTCCATGGTTTTCCTTTGCGCTCGGTGAGAGCCGACGGATTAGTTAGCAACCGATTTTCTTATACAACTGTGATCAAAGAGATTGATATCCATCGGAGGGAATTTTCTATTGCTGATTGTGTTCATGATGGGAGCAAGTCAAACACTAAAGCAAATAATTTAGCTCGCTATGATCTCTCTTTAGATAGGGGTCGCCACATGTGGCCTTTGGAACCCCATGATTTGATGTTGTAAACTTGGCTTTTGATTAATAAAGTGGGAAGGTTATTCTCAAAAAAAAGTTAGCATCCGATTTTTTTAAGCAACCATCAGGAGCTCTGCTTTTTTTATTAGAGAAGAGAAATGACCCATTTCAAAGGAAACCAGACAAGGAAAACCAACACGGCACGGTTTTTTAGAAAAACTGATACAGACACAAAACACACATGTCTAGTTTATAAGGGAAACCGGACAAGGGTAACTGCGTAAGGGTGGTAGTGCCACCAACGAAATTTGTGACACTAGTCTTCTCCGATGATGGTTGTGTCTCACGGATGAGAGGCACCGCAAGCAGATTGTGTATAGGTGTGGGATAGATCATGTGACTTGCTAAGGAGCTGCATCCGCCGTCCTAGGATGCAAGGGAATGTGCGCGCTGGTCATCCTTAGCAAAGGCGGCCACAGGCCATGGTGGAGCTAGCCAGCACAAAAGTCGTGCGGGCCTGCAGGGAGATCGATAACGGCTAAGGGATTTTTTTTCGTTTGTTTCAGGAAGGAGAGACGAAGCAGAGGGTCGTGTGGGAAGAGGGACATAGAGCGCAGTTTTGGAAGGGATCAAATGGCCCAAGTTGAACGAATATGATGATAGGGAGGCGGGAGATCGGGGGAATCGATCCCCTCGGAGGACGCTCAGCACGCCCCAAATTTATCTCTGTCATTAAAATGCCTAATTGACACCGTATGTTCTTCTTGACTAAAAGCTAGAATGTAGATTCATATGAGCAAATTTTTGATCTAGAATGTAGATTAAATGAGAAAAGAGTGAGTATGTTACTTCCACTATGACTAGTCTAACAATTAAGTGGTCCTAGTTTGTACTCTATTTCTGGAAATTTTGATCTAGCTAGCTAGGATGCTTTGTTGGCCTACGGAGTAGTAAATATGGATGTACATATATTTTTAGTCAAAATTTAACTGAATATCTTTTACTTTTAGATTAGGTTAGCTCTATCTCCGATCCAAGATTTAATGGCTCTCGTACAATATGTTAACTTTTCTACTATGAAATCTATGTTACCATACCATATCGTTTTCCTAGACAAAATGACTCTACACACTACTAAATAATGTAGTATTCTATGACACTGCCTTATGTTATTGTGCACGGTGAAACTACCCATAAAGAGGATATCATAGGTGGTAGCATGTACGTAGAAGGCTGACGTGCCATTGTAATTAAGGATAAGAGAAAGCATGGTGATATCATAGATAGATACTGTATTATAGCACGTAATGTGAGATAAATCTTGAACACACAAATTTGTATTGAGATTTTACAAATTAATAAACATAATAAGACCATGATACCATACATTATAGAGATACTATCCTACACTAATATCATATACATGATACTACTATATGATACTACTACCCAATATAATCAGTCTGAGGATAATAACATTAACTAGGATCATATGCATGACACTACTCTATATTGGTTCTTTTTACTGACTAGTTTTAGTGTTACCCGAAAACCGTCTCTAGTCTAGCCCAACAACAACAAGGAATTTAAAGCAAATCTATTTAGAAGCCACTGCTTGTCTGCATGGCTATTTTATGTGTTAGGTTCGATGTACTGTTTCCCGGCGATGACAAGTGAAAGAACTTCCTAGGAAAATTAATGGATCAAGCTAGCGACGTCTACTCCGCGTCCGGGACGTGTACTACTAGTCGCGTGCCATTTTCTATGCTCAATAATGGTATCAGTTAAGTTCTGCACCTACACACTGATTAATTGTCACACTTGATGCACCTGTTTGACGAATACCATGCATTATTGAACAGTGATGAAACATGATCCATAATTGAGTAAACTAGTACCATGAAGAATTTAGGTAGCCCAAGACATTATTTTAGGGTACGGTACTGTGTTAGGTTAAAGCTTATCGAGAAGTACCAGAGCGAATACGGTCTCGACACCTCCAAAATCTCGAATCAAAGGATCGGCTTTACGATTATTAATTTGGTTTGAACAAGCTATACAGTCAGGACTCAGGAGGAAGAATAATTAAGCAAGTGGTCTTGTCTCGCATCGACCAGTGATGGCTATATGTGTCCGCATCGTCGTAACAGAGCCCATGTGGGTATATAACTCCATAGTAAATTTTTAATAACTGTAAAAAAACAGTACATAAGTTTTATAAAATAAAAAATTAGAATTATATGAATAAAATGGTGGAAAATAAAATTTATTTTAGCATTAAAAATAGAAATCTAAAACATAGCAGGTGAACACGAGTTTAATTTGAAGACCATAAAGTAAAGTAAAAAAACAACTAATTTGAAGGAGGAGAAACTAAGCTGAAAACTCAGAAATATCCTAGGAAAGATAGAGAAAATGACAATGTTTAGAAGGTACATGTTTTATATTAGTTTTTTACGGGATATTAGTTTCTATTCCTCTAACTTTCATTCAGATATGATTTTTTCCATTTGAATCATTACCTTTTTTCTTTCTATTTCTTCAAAAAGATTCAAAAACTTTTTTCGAGTTCTTTTCTAATTTTACTTTCCAGTTTTTAGAGTGTTGACTATACGTACTACAACGCTTGTGAAGTCGATGACATGTCATCACCAATACATTTCACAATAAGTCAGACCAAATTTGACCGATTTTGGGAGTACGGGGACCAAGTATATATGTCTACATTTGAAGGTGGGAGACAAAACTTAGACTCTGGCAACAATTGTGAGACAAAGTGAGACACTTTTCTATCTTTTTGCAGTCCTCTGATTTGCGCTTGCATTCTTGCTCTAGTTTTTCTTCTTTTTCAATGTTTTTCGTTTCTGAGACCTAGCCACTTATTTTGAACAGCTAACGACATAGTATCATTAGTTAACTCCCCGAAGAGAATAGAAAAGAAAAATCGTATGACCCGCCCAGAGCGCACCTCGCAGTTCCGTACGACCGTACACTCATTATTCGTGATGAACATGATAAAAAAAATCAATTTCTGCGTCGCCTCACATGGATGCCTCCATTGTGGTCTTGTGGAGCATCGCTATTAGTAATTGGATACTGAGATTCTGGGGCCGATACAGCCAATTCAGCCTGATTGGCTGGCCTCTCACCTATCTAGCTGGCTAATCTAGCTAATTGCTCTCGACAATCCGGACTTCTCGTTGTCCTTGAGCAATAATGCAGATTGTATACTCCGGATGCGGTCTGCGACTGCGAAGGGGCGAGGACGACACATGCTCGATCATGCCACCAGTCACGTTTGTGCCAGCTGAATACTGAGCACGTACGTAAGAGGTCATTGCTGCCGTTGTAGTGTGTATATATAGATATCGACCGTCCAACTTGACACCTGAAAGACGCAAATCAAGACCTTAATCCGGAGATAAACAACAACTATTTTATATGAAACTTGTTCAAAATAGGGTACATCATGTGCTCTCAATAATTGGACTTTATCCTAGCGCAATAATGCGCATTGTTAACTCAATATTCATACGGTACGGTCAAGTACAGTTCGACGGACGGCGCGCCTTACGCCACTCTCTTGGCACGACTAGTCATTTTTTTACTAATAACTGGTCAACGAGCACTCAACAGGTGCCATGTGTTCTGGTAGACGCACATGCTTTTGAGGCAACCTTTTGCATTGCCCCTTATTGCTTGGGCAGGAACGAATGGATCGAATGGTTCTTACTTGCAACATACAACAACAAATGAACTGTGAACTCGAGGGGTTCACTTCAGACAAAACGGTTACTTCCAAGAACTTAGATGGTCTAAATCACCGCACGGCTGCCAGGGCAAGGCCGCTCGGACAACAGCAGATTGCTCGTCAATGGCGATCATGGTCTGGCAATATGACGTGAGCGGAGACTCCGGGCTCACAGACCAGTACGCGGCGATCTGCCGGGATCTTGCTCACCAGCTCCGGCTGGGCCTTCTCATATTCGGCACGAACATAAGCTGCTGCCTCCTCCGCTTGGCTGCAGTTGACGATGGCCAGGCAGCAGCCCCTGAAGCCAGCGCCGCTGAACCGCGCGCCGAGGACTCCAGGTGCCTTCAGAAGGATCTCATGGAGCTGTATCATCTCTTTGCTCCCTGCAATTTGATTGTGGCCATTGCTTTCGTTCCATCAAGGACTACTAGCAACATAACAGAACTGCGATCTCAAGTGTTTCGATCAACATACCACATTCGTAGTTGACTATGGAGCTACGGCCAGATGCAGAGACCAGCTGTCCGAACTCTCGTAGGTTTCCACGAGCCCATGTGTCTCTTCCTGAACACAGATTAACCAAAAAGTAACTGTTAGCTGGAACTTCAGAAGAGATATATAACACAAGTCAGTGAACAGTGAACATATCGTGAACTGTGGTTTAGCGGAACGCTGGTTCTTTTATTTTATTTTTTGACTGTGAAACCATTGGGGAAACCCCTGCGGTATAATTTTCATATATAACTCACAAAAAGGGAAAGAGCTCAGAACTGTACAAGTGGAAAATTACATGATATGTAAACGCTAGTTCTTTTATTAAGAGATGCAGTGAGTTGTGCAAACATCATGAACTGTCATTTTAGTATTCCTGTGCATGAAAGTATGTCAAGAGCATACAAGAAGCGTATGATAAGCTCACCCTTAACAACCCGCTTCATTTCAGAGAAGTAGTGCTCAGCTCTCCTGGCAAGATTTTCATCTAATATGCACTGTGAAATGTTTATCGTCAAACTCATTACATTCAAGGTCTGCTACCAGTAAGAATGAATGTCTCTAGGGAATGGAGCTGGAAATGGTAGAGTACCTTTTGAGCCTCATATAGCCCTGGATCAACTGCAATAACAGGAAAATATGTTATCAAATTCGTCAGACTCAACAAATGGGTCACAATGAACCAATGTATTTAGATACTTTACCATTGCGAAGTACTGGCGCATCTTCACAGCCTAACGCACTGGGAATTCAAATAACAAACAATTTAAAATTTTGTGATGTTATGAGTAAGAAAACTACTAACATAGACTATACAGGGATCACGAACTTAAGCTCTTCCAAGTTGAACATGACATCTGTTTGCAGACCGTATTTTAATACTCATAGCCATGAAACTCACCATAAAAGAGCACGTGCAGCCTCTTTGCACTCGAAAACTCGTGTATTATATCCACGCGACTTGGGTAGGTTATGTTGCAGACCTGAAAATGCCAACAAAATCTTGAATGGCAGCTGCCCTTGAGGTTGCTGGCTTTTACTCAGCTCCGAGAAGTAGGCGTAGGAATGTGAGGCAGTCTACTAAAGCAAGAGAGTCTCAGTCAATACAAATGCTGCCAGAGAGCATTGGAATGAACATTTCCAAACAAATTCTGGACAAGAACAACACAAAATAAAGAGAGGTATGCTAGGGCCAGATGACATGTCTGAATGGTCCCAGCATTGCAGTTCCATAAAAAAAAATTAACCTAAATTAGAACTTAACAGGCATTTTCTCGTATCATAACATCAGCCTTAAAACGTTAAAAGAAACTCAGTCATAACTGGCTGGACAGATAAACATAACAAACTCTGAGAAAAAACAAAAATGAAGTAGTATTACCTTGCAATCCATGAAGGTGAGGTAGCCATATCGAGACAACAAAATGGCTGATGGATCTAGAATACCGTTTTCAAGGCCCAAATATTTATTTTCGATGGACCTGACAAAGTGGATGGATGTAGTTTGCAGTTATTCCATGGTTGTAATGAGTTCAACAAATATACTTGAAGGTTAAAACTAATCCAGTCCTTATTATAGTATAAAGATGGAAGGAAACAAACTTACTTGTCCAACTGAATATTATCAACTGGTGATAAGGCCAGATCATTCACATTTTCTAAGGCCAGCAAGTAAGCAATACCAACCTGATGACAATTGTGCAGAGAAAAGTTGTACTAAATCAGTAACACTTATTATGGATCGGAGGAAGTATTATTAATATGCATTTTTGCAGAAAGTTGCTATGAACTCCAAGTAAAGTACCGTACAGATGGGAGCATAGACCAAGTCAAAAACATATTTTGTTGCACATAATCTATATGCTAGCAAAGTTACATCATGTTTTTTAACTATATTGCACATTAATTTACAACTTATTCAATTTCAGCTTTTAGCATATAATGTAAATAAAATATATAGTCCTGAACTGCAGTCAGCTACAACTGCAGATGAACTAAACCCTGAACTAACAGTCAGCTAACAGCTGCAGACGAACTAAGCCCTGAACTGTCAGAGTTTAGCATATGATAATGCATATATACAACATAGAAGATAGCTTACAGCTGCAGACGAACTAAGCCCTGAACTGTCAAGTCCTTTCACTCCTGAAATATAACCTATTATACCCTGTAACAAAGCCATTCATCATCAGTTTTCTGAAGCCTAAGATAATCTGGACTTTTACATGTATGAAATGGATACCTTTCTGAGATCATATCCACTATTTTCTAGGGCATAAACTGCACCTCTTGCATAGCTTTCCCAGCTAATGTTTCCTGGGTTCTCAATAGGCTTTTGAAGTCATCAACTCTGTTAAAAGTGATGGAGCATGCAAGTTGTGACTTTAGCTCGCTTACATTGAAGATTTTAACAGAGCCTGAATTTAAGGATAGAAACAACAGCTATAATAAAATAGGGTTATGTTTCTAGCAAGGTAATGTGTTCATCAAGAACTAGCTAGAGGTAGCATATCAAATGAAGTAACTACATGTTAATACTTAGTCATCACAAAAATATCACATCAGTCTGCAAATAACAGAAGTCAACATGAAAGATAGCACAAGGTGCCAAAGTTGTCCTCGGTGGCCAACATGACTAGACTATTTAATGTTTGTTAGGAGCTCCAGCACAAGGTGCAAACTGTTTGAGAAAATGCAGTGTGTATGGTGTTACCTGAATCGTGTAACACCTTTAAATTGACCAGACTGGAGTACGACCTGAAAAGGAAAAGAGAGGTTCACCAATAGTAAATATGTATGTAGCACTATTGTCATGTTGTGATACGATGGATTACATGAGTGTGAATGCATAACTTCTACTCCCTCTGTTGCAAAATATAAGTGGCAACAGGAGTAGTTTGCAAGAAGACCACATTTTTTACCTGTGATGTTTTCAGCAAACATATAAACTAGACCAAAAACAGGAGATGGTGCAATTGATTATTTATGCACAGAATAGTTAAATTAGAACATCAGACTCCTCGCAGAATAATATATGGAATGTCACAGAGCCTGCAGAAAAAATTGCTTCAGTATATTTACCAACCTCAGCATCATCAGAGGGCACAAAACCAAGAAGTACTCCATAATTGATGGTCATAGCAGTCACAGTTCCACCCTGCCAGGTTGCAGAGCAGAATAATGGTTAGCTAATCATCGTACTGTATTAGAGACAAAATTAATTAACGGCACTTTACTCAAGTTTTCCTCAAAATAAAAAATTGCGATTATTCTGCACCACCAAATCATGAGAACTAGCTACCTGACGATCTTGTCAACCAGTAGTACTCTTAGCTTCCTAGAAGAACGAATAGAGAAATTATCTAGCCATTTGCAAAACTTTATATCCATTAAACAAGAAACACAATCGACTCTTCAAAAGAGTAGCTGACACTACAAGGGCTACTGCAAGGAGGCATGTACTAGTTTTCAGTAAGTTGGAGATTGTAATCATCCAGTACAGCACAGAACCTTTTGCCCTCGGTCACTGGACGCACTAACTGTGTATGTTACCTGCCGAATGCTGATAACAGGGTCATTCCCACCATTTACAGTAAATTAGCAGTTTATACAACATCCTTCCTTCCTCTAAATTTTTATTATGATATACAGTCCTGCTTATTGACAAAATAAGCATGAAATGCAAACCAATGCTGATGGAAGTATGGAACTCATTCACAACTCTAAGGGAATTCGGCTCTAATCTAAAATATCTGAATACCTCACATCTTCCCAAATAACACAGAACAGAGATTTTTGGTTATTGCAAGAAGTTATCACCATCATCTCCAACTTGCTAGCAGTGCTACTCAAAAGTTGATGCAACTTACAAACATTTCCAGAGGGGACGGGGACATCTAATAACCAGATGCGCTACCATTTGATAGCCAAGTATTATCCTGAAAATCATCAAGGCCTGATAAATCTTGCTGGTACCACTTAGTCCATACATCTTATCCAACTATTTTCTAGTCATGTAGCTATAATATGATTTGCAACAACCGAAGCTGTATGGATACCAAGGCATGCTGGATAGACATTTCTGTTCTACCATTAAATAACATACTCGTGCGTTGCGGTAAGATAAATTGTATATCGACAGCCAAGTCCCCCCCTCAGCTTCCTGGAAGAAAGAATATAGAAACTAGCTAGCCATTTGCAAAATGTTAAATCCATTGAACACAATAAATTCTTCTAAAGAGTAGATGAAACGACAATGGCTACTGTGAGGAGTCCTGTACTTGTTTACAGTAAGTTTGGGAGGTAATCATCTAATATAGCACAGAATCTTGTGCCCCTCAGTCAACGGAAGCACTGATTTGGTATGTTACCTGCTGACACCAGGGTCATTCACACCATAATTTGGTAAATTAGCAATTTATACACCTTCCTTCCTCAAAAAGTTTATTACGACATACTGTCCTTCTTATCGAACAAAATAAACATGAAATCGACAGCAGTGTCGACGGAACTCATTCATAACTCCAAAGGAGTTCAGGCTTGCAGCCCTAATAAAACTTATCTAAACATATCACATCTTTCCAGACAAGGCTGAACTGAGATATGTGGTTATTACAAGAATCAATTATCACCAGTATCTCCAAATTGCTAGCACTGCCTCACAAAAATATTGATGCAAATCAAACATTGGCAGAGGGGACATCTAATAGCCAGATGCGCTGCCATTCGCTAGCCAAGTATTATCCTGAAAATCATCAAGGCCTAACCAACCTTTCTGGTACCATCTGGTCCACACATCTTATCAAACTATGATCTAGTCACATAGCTACATTTATGACTTGCAACAACCAAAGCTGTATATGGATACCAAGGTATGCTGGACACACATTCCAATCATAGCGTCAAGTTGCATATGCCCCTACGTTGCACTAAGATACATTGTATTTGGACAGTAAGTGTTAACCATGCACGACTTAATAATCTTATCAAAATGTCCAGGAAATAGTAAATTACCTGATGATCAATGTGGGCCCCCAAAGGACAAATCCTGTAGGGGCAAGCAGCCACCCTAACCTCTGTCGCGTCTCTTCCACTAATCTCCGCCACCTTCTTCCGCACAACATCAAGCTGCATCACCAACAACGTTACAACCAAAGCAGATGCTTATACACAACATGAACAACACGAAATTAAAGTTAACGCCCTGCGCTAAACGGCAGAATAATTCAGCTTTTGCTGGGATCATATGGATAACTCCAAAATCTACAGGTGCTCAGAAACTGCGGCACATCTAAACGAGCAATCCAAAAGGCCTAGCGCGGATCCTTATGCTCCCTCTTCGACAGGTCTTCAGAAAGCCTTAAGCAAAGGGACCATCGACTTTTCTTCAGAAAGCGTTAAGCAACATCGACAGGTCTTCAGAAAGCATTGAGCAAGGGGCCATCTTAGCCCCAGAGTATATCATCAGTTCGTAAACATTGCAGAGAAAAAAAAACGTCAGTGTCCACATTAATTCCGAACTACCACAACCATCCCGTACGTACTGGGCAAAATTTTGTGTTAGAAAGTTCCTCACTAAGCGCAGCGCGGTAGCAAAATTGGAAGGAAATTAAATTGGGCCGATTGGCAGGCGAACAGTTCAGAGTTCAGACGGCAATGGATCGACGACTAAACTAGTGGGAAAGCGGATGTGAGCAACCGCGAATCGTGGGTTCAACCCTAGATAATTCCCCGTCCCCCAACAAACAAGCAAGCGGGATTCCCGGTGGCGTGAGATCGAGACCGCCGACAGGCCCCTCGCCAATCGCCCCCCGTAATCGTGGGCAATGCCGCTGGCACTCACCTCCTCCTCCGACGGCCACCGCGACGGCGACCCTCCTGCCCCGGGCGCCACCATTTCTCCGCCCGCTGTCGTCGACGATCTCCCGGCCGGCCGGCCGCCTAGCAGGCGGTGGTGGTGGTGGTGCGCGAGTGGCGTGGCCGCGGCACACGGGGACTGGCTGGCGGAGCGGCGTGTCGTAGTGGCGTTGGGTTGTTTGTTTGTTTGTTCCTTTCCGGCTCCGTGCGCGCGGTCGGCGCGTTTTTATCTCGACTCGGGCAGTCGGGCTCGGGGGCGGCCGTCGCGCCGAGGTGGTTTGCCTTGCCTCTTTTGGAGCGTGGTGCGATGGCGATGTGCGTGGAGCTCACGGGTTCATCGCCGCCGTTCGCTGGCAGATCACCGCACGGTGAGGCGCCACGTGTGCACCTGTAACAGCTGCTACGTCCAACCGGCAACCGCTGTGATTTCTGGAAGAAGAAAGTGATGTGCACCTGTATCTGTATGATTGCTCCCTCGACGAAACAAAAAAAAAACCGTACGATTGCAGTGGCGTGAGCCGTCCGTGTTCAGTGGCGAAACAGAAAAGGAGATCTGAAGGACCTGTTAATCGATCGAGCGGCTGGTCCTCGTGGGTTGGCGAGGAGAGTGATGATTCGGGCTCAAACGAGCCCTGCGTGACCACGCTGACACGATCAGTGTCGCTTCCTGTAGCTCAAAGGCTGCTTCTGTCCGACAGGAGAAAGATTAGAGTTAGAGCATCTACACTCGTCTATACAGGACAGCCGATCCGAAAATCGGCTAATAGTGTACCAAGAGACCTCTTTTCATCCAGATTTCGGCGTGTTTTGGTTAGCTTACCTGCGCCGAACCTGTGCTCCCCAAGACGTCCCTGGGATGTCGGCCCGCAAAAAGGCGTGGGCAGCTACTGTGAGACATTCACATTTCCATCCACCCGCCGCCCAGCCGCCAAGAGCTCCCAAATACTATCACCATGACTTCGTCGGCGGAGCTCCTGCGCGCCGAGACATGCTCACGCCTCTAGCTACGCTCGCCGTAGTTGCCGCCCAACACAACGCCTTCCAGCCGCCGATCTCGCCGACCTAGCCTCGCTGTAGCTCTGCTTCGCTGCGTGCTCCCACCACCAGCCCGCCAAGTGTTCGACATTTGGCTGGATTCGGCCATGGACTCCGACGACGACGAGATATTCGCCACTGACTCCGACGAGGACGGGATACTCGCCATGGATTCCGACGACGAGGAGATGCTCGTCGTACTCCTGGAAGAGGAGAGCGTCGAGGTCGCCGAAGGTAAAGAGCACTTGCAGATCCTCGCATCGCTCACCCAGCTGTACATGCAGATGACGAAGCCGAAGCGCGGTGGTTCGGCGCCAGGTCGCATGAAGTGCAAGGCGAGACAAAGGATAGAGGGCTACTACATGTTGTACGCCGACTACTTCGCCGACCAGCCACTCCATGGAGAGGACGTGTTTCGCCGACGTTTCAGGATGAGCCGGAAGCTCTTCCTCAAGATCGTGCATGCCATCCGGGAGTTCGACCCATATTTCCTTTGCAATAAGGACTTCACCGGCTTGCTTGGGTTTTCCTCGCTTCAGAAGTGCACCGTGGCGATGAGGTTGCTTGCATATGGAGCGCCGACTGATGCCGTCGACGACTATCTTCGCATCGCCGAGTCCACCGCCATTGATTGCTTGTACAGGTTCTGCAGGGCAGTGATTGCAGTGTTCGGGGAAGAGTACTTGAGATCACCCACTGCTGAAGACACTGTTCGGATCCTCGCAGTCAATGAAAGTAGAGGATTTCCTGGTATGCTTGAAAGCATAGATTGCATGCATTGGGAGTGGAAGAACTGTCCATTTGAATGGCAAGGAATGTACAAAGGCCACAAAGGAGGATGCACTGTGATACTTGAGGCAGTTGCTACACATGATCTTTGGATCTGGCACTCCTTCTTTGGCATGGCAGGATCGAACAACGACATCAACGTCCTCAACTGTCTATTCCAAGCTTGTTGTGGGTCATGCTCCCCCTGTGGAATTTGAGATCAGTGGACACCACTACAATAAGAGATACTATCTAGCAGATGGCATCTATCCAAGATGGCCAACATTTGTGAAGACTATCTCAAGCTCAATGCTCCCCAAGCATTCTCACTTTGCCAAGGAACAGGAAGCTTGCAGGAAGGACATGGAGCGGGCATTTGGTGTGCTCCAGCAGAGGTTTGCAGTTGTCCGGTTTCCTGCTATGACCTGGTCGAAAGATCAGATGTGGGAAGCGATGAACTGTTGTGTGACCTTGCACAACATGATCATTGAGGATGAGAGGAAGGATCCAGTGAGTTTGCTCGAGGAGGACGAGCCATACTACAGACAAGGTCCTCTTGCCGAGCCTGATCATCAGGTGTCTCCAACATGGGCTGCATTCATCGCAATGCGTCAGGAGATTCGAGATCCGGCGATGCATCAACAGCTGCAGGATGATCTTGTTGAGCACCTATGGATACGCAGGGGCAACACGTCGTTGATGCCCAGGCCGAACTTGGCCGAAATATGTTGTATTTTGACTTCTGGACGAACTATGTTTACATTTACGCCGAACTTTGGTCTTAAAGTGTTTTGTATTCATTGTATGACGAACTATGCCAAAATCTGGACGAACCTGAGCCGAATTTGAGCGGAAACGGGCGACCCGGAAACTCGGCCTGGGTACACGGGTGGGAAACTGGGCGTACCCAGACCGAAAACTTGCGCCGTCCGGCCAAAGTTTGGTCCGGATTTCGGCCTGGGTTCTCCCAACGAGTGGAGATGCTCTTAGGACGGTGCTAGCTAGGCATCCCCAGGGGATGGAACCGGTCCCTAGTTGACATGGTTATACCCCGCGGGTGCATGACCTCAGCATATCTAGTCCAGCCCAAGGAAGGCCCACGGCAAAAGTACGTCGGCCCATGAAGACTTTCGGGTGGCCCAGGCCCATGGTGCCTTCGGATCCTTGGAGAGCAAGACTAGAGTAGATAGGAAATTCAAAGGGGTAAAACCCTAGAACTCAGAATCGACTAGGTCTATGCCCGGGACCTGCCTAAGTCTATATAAAGGCCAGGAGGGCACGACCTAGATCTCTCGACTCATACTTTCGCATACACACCTCCACGCCAGATTGCATCTGCGCACCCCTGTAACCTTCGGTTCCGCCGTAATCAAGAGCAGACAAGCAGGAGTAGGGTTTTGTGGCATCCCGCAAAACCACTACTAGAAAATCGCGTTGATTTAGTGCATCGCATCATCATAATCGCATGTCTTGTCTCGGTGCATCAGCATAACATCAGCATGCATCTATTTGTTTGAAACCGTTTTGCTAAAAACCCTAAGTTTGTTTTCTATATTAAACGCCCCGTCTTTTATTCAAACGCCAAAAACCGGGACTCCGGAATATTTTGTTTGACCAACAATGTTTTGCCAACGGTGCAATTAAAACTAAATAAAATATTAAATTATTTTAGTAGGGGCAGTCGAACGGGCCGTATTGACCCGAACGACCACCCCCATATTTCAGATCGGCCCACCCCTTATTCCTACAGCTACCCAGAAAACTACCCAACCCCTCCCTCCACCTCACCCCAACCAATAGGCTGCTGCCACCTCACTTCCTCCCTCTCCCTCAACCACTCACACACCGCCACATGGCCCTCTCTCTCTCCCCCCTCCCCACCTGGCCACACACTCCCCACACAACACCACACACGCACACAGGATCCAATCCACCAACCCTGGCCCCAAGAAGACACCTCAGCCACCTCACCACAGGTTCCCCCTGACCCACCCGGCAGGCCCCACCTCTCTCCTTTCCTCTCTTCTTCCTCCTCTAGCTCTCTCTGGCCGCACGCGTGCTCCCTCCCCTGCCCCACCTCCCTCGCTGCCACCGGCATCAAGGCCGCCTTCCTCCAAAGACACGCCCACCTCATGCGCCCGCCGCCTCCCTGGGCCTCGCCGCCTCCGCAGCGAGCCGGCCCGCCAGGCCGCTGCCCGCCGCTCAGCCTGCCGCATCCGCGACCACCAGCGCGCCACCACGCCCTCCGCAGCGACCGCCACCGCCCACCGCTCAACCTCTCCACCTGCCGCTGCCGCCTCCGCCGGGCGTCCTCGCCTTTCGCCCGCCCGCCCCGCCTCGCCGCCGCGCTGCCAGATCCTCGCCACGATCTCGCCATGTCACTTCCGCCATCATGCGCTGCGCGTCACTGCCTCCTCTCACTGCGCTGCCGCCCGCCTGGTCTCGCCGCCAGCCCGCCAGCTCCGCCGCGCGCCGCTCCGTCTGCCGCTTCACGCCGCCCCACCGGACTGCCCGCCTCGGCGGCCCTGCCGCCTCCGCCGCCGACCACTCGCTTCAAGCTTGCCTCGCCGCGCGTCCGCTTCGCAGAGAAGCCGAGCCTCCTCCAGACTGTCGGGCCCGTGGCGCCCGCCTCGCTTGGCGCCTCGAACGCCACCGCCGCCTCGGCCGCCACCGCCGCCGCCCGCAACCTCTCTCCACGCGGTCTCGCTGTTACGGCACCGACGGCCCCTGCCGGCCTCCCGCAGATCCCGACCGTGGCTAATCAAGAACCGCCGTGAACCAGTACGACAAGAGGGACCCGAAGGTCCTAAGAACCCCGGCATCGACTTCATGCTCTCCTCCGCAGACCCAAGAACGACACCGGCTATGCAGACGCCGACCGTGTTCTCCTCTCGCGCCATCAAGCACTCCTACAAGGATCCGAGACCGAACCTAACCAAGATCGCCGATCCTCGACCAAGGACCGATCCCGAAAAAAAACCGAGTCGCTAACGACCAGTTCTCACGGTAACGACAAGACCGGCGACAGGCGATGACGCGGATGCGACAAGATCGTCGCCGGACGACAAGACCGCCACATGGAGCGATAAGCGCTTCATCTCGGATACGCCAAGAACTTCACCAGATGCCAAGACCGACTGATGGCGCCACCGACAAGACCGTCAGAACGGCAAGATCGACCGAGACCGAACTCGAGATCATCGCCACGATCGTCAGATTCCACATGGATGCGACAAGTGCTTCATCCCGAACAACAAGAACTACTTCGCCATCGAGAACGATCCCACCGAGTCCGGACCCGTCGAACCCTGGACCCCGAGACCTACCCCGAACCCCCGGAACCCCAAGTTCGCCGAACCCCTCAATGTGTGAACCCTTTCCTCGAACCCTACTTTATAACATAATACAACTTGTCGCATAATGATTGTCTTGCATGCATACATTCATGTAGTTTGGGGGCCTTATGCCGATTCATCTAATAATTAAATATGGGGCCCATATGCGGGCAAATCTAGCCTCATATTGGCCTCATTTAAATTTGCATAGCGAACCGGTGCTGTATTTTTATCTTGTTCAAACAACATTTAATGTGCGGGGTAGATAAACAACTTGAACCATCTAATTAATTGTCGGGACCCCGGTTCCCCTTAATATGACCTAATTGCATCGCACCTTTGCCTTGTCATCCATCATGCATGCATCATGCCGATCTTCTGCCGTTGTATTAAATAGTGCATCCGGTGTTTCTTCTAGTGTTTTGCTTCTTCATGATAAGGCCGTTGAGTTGATGTGAGCTTCGCCGATCTTCGTTGAACCTTCGACAATGTTTTCAAAGTAGCATCTCCCTTTCTACCTATCTTACTTTTATAGTATTTATTCCTCCCTGTTGATCTATTGCTATCTGGTTATGATGCTCTAGTTTCCGCATTCGTGATATCCCTTGCAGCCTATATTGCCTTGGACACACCCTATTACCGTTGTTTGGTAGATAGTTGGACTTATGCGTCGTAGTTGCGCTCAAGTGTCTGATGTGTCGTCATATGCCACAGTTGCTGATGTATTGCCGCATGTTGATGTTGGAGATGATTCTAGTTTTACTTACCGTCACTTTAATTTCTGTTTAACAACTAAAATTGAATAAGCAGAGGCATCGTAGGGTGATAGAAAATATTTGGTTTCCGAACGCCCACTTGTGTCCCGTAAGACCCCGAGTACTTGATACTGCTCCTTGATTTATCGCGCTATCCACATCCGGAGGTATATGGGACCCCCGAGCCGAGCTTGATTCACCTTATTTCTTGGGGCCACAAACTAGTTTGAGGTTTTATTTACGATCCTGTACTTATGCCATGCTACTTTCAGATTTAAATTGTGCGAGGAGCACACTGCATCGCTTAGGATCATGGCACGATTCCATGTGTCGACAAGCCCAGCCACACTTTCGGGTTCCCAATGCTCACAAATGTCCCCATAACCTTGAGGCCGTCTCGAGCTTGCTTACTGCTATGATTCTACTTAAGGTGGCCCCGAAATATTTTTGAATCTCGTGATTGTTCATGTGAAAGCCTCGTTGGGTTTTGTTTTGGTTTTTCCGAGGTTGATCGAGTGTGTTGCTATTGGTGCACCCCGCCGGTAAAACTTTCAAAGCCGTGTCCGGGATATGGACGACTTGGAGCACAAGATCTCGATCATAGACAAGCATAACTAAAGTTTATCGCTATTAATTTGACTTATAATGACTAGTAATCAGCTTCACTATAATGGAATGGCTAATTAATCGCCCACAATTGCTTGTTTGGTTGTCGCTATGCACTTGTATCCGACTAGTAAGTATCGCAACTACAACGAATGGCTGAATAAAAGTACCAACAACTGCTGGGTTTTGGGATTATATCATGCTGTCTGTATTTGATTAGTAATTGCCGCAACTATAACGGAATGGTCAACTAAAAGTGCCCATTGTTTACTTTCTCAGGACGATTATCTAAACCTGACTAGTAAAGTGCCGCAACTATAACTGAATAAATAAACCGCCAACCGTGAGTTCCTCGGTTGACTTCCTCGTTTGGTATCGAGGGGGAAACACCCGGATGGGTTTGTTTGGTGTTAGCCTCAGGTTGGATCCGGATAGGTCTATCTTACCCCTCTCTGACTGTCGCCAGTTGTATCGAGTCTCTATAGGTTGTTTAGTGCATGCTGCCGCTGCCACCACCATACCTATGTAGGCGAGGACCGCCAATTCTAGCCTCGCTGTAATCGCCTCAAGATCGACGCCTCTTTTCCTTTGCCTTTGTCGGCACCCCTTTGTTTAAGGTTTTGAGATCGACGCCGTTAGGTGGTTACCCTTCCTATTGGCTCGGCAGGGTTATGGACGCCATTGGTTATTCTTCGTGGCTCTTAGCCCCATTTGCATCTTGTCCGTATGGACGCCTATCGCTTTTCAAGGTGATTTGGATCTTTGTATATTATATCAGTATTCGGACTCTTTGAGTCGCCATATATATATCTCTGCTCAGGTCCCATCGAGGATCTGTGTAATGTTATTACTTCGCTTTCCACCCGCACGAAGTGCTCGTGGCACCTTTGAATCGCTTTCTATGCGGGTTTGGCGAATTTTGCTAAAACTTGCATAGGTCCGATTCTGAGGGTGTTAGTGCTCCGGGGCCTAAACTCGTAAACCTTGTGTCCCGTGTTGCTTGTTTGCTAACCGCTCCACGATCTCCAGATCCCCATCTTCCAAAACCCAAGTCCATAACAATGGGCATTGATGGGATCAAACTCGCCAATTGGCGCCACTGGGAACCGGGCGCTGTCAGCGATCGTGACGGTCCCAACCCGATCGATCTACAACTCTGCAGCAACGGAGAGTCATCTCCTCTTTGGCGCTTTCGACTTCACCGCCCACTCGCCGGCCACCATGAAGGACTTCGAGCCCATAGGCGACGGACTTAAAATCCTGCTCGAGCTTCGCCTGTGGGCAACCGGCACCTCCGCCCCTGAGAGGGTGCCCCTACCATCAATCAAGCCCGCTTCGTGGGACCCACATCCCGTGCTACGCACAACATCATCAGCAGATGACTCCTACGACAACAGCAGCTGCAACTCCGATCTATGCGATCCGCCATCGGATGCAGGGACCTACGGTTCCGGATCTGAAAGCTGCGGCAGCAGCGGACCAATCTACGAGTGCTACCAATGCGCCGCAGTCATCCAAAGCGACGTGGATCAGCAAGCACCCAACCCGCCGCCTAACCCGCCAGAACGAAACGGTGGGAAATGTATAGCCAATCCCCACCCGGCGGAAGAAAACAACGCGCCACGCCATCCGCCTTAGCAAAGAAGGATGGACCCAGTCCGCTGCCGTGCGAGCAACATAGCATCGCCCGCAGACGCCAAGGGATATGCCGATGGTTTACCACCGCTCCCGATCGAGGAGCACAAGAAGCAGTCAAGATGCAAGAGGTGCTTGACAAACGCAAGCAAGTAGCCTCGTAGTCCAGTACGATGAAGGCCTTCCGCCATGGGCATCGGCCCACTCGAACGCCAACCCAGGCAACAAGCACCGCTCTCGGATGGAGAACATGGATCCCCAGGAGCGCCGCGAGTTGACGCGAACTCTCCACACATCCTTCATGGAGATGGACGCCGACGGCAACGTCATCCCGAAAACGCCGCAGGCTGCGATCATGGCAGCCACTGCGTACCTCGCGGCCCACCCACCTCCCGAGGGGGACCCGAAGAGGGCCATGCACAAGTCCGCACTTACCGGACTCGGACTCGTTGGAGCCGCTTCCACCAGAAGCTCCCAAGGAGCCGAAGAAGAAAGCTCCGGCCGTTCGAAGCGCATTTCACCCCTTCATCCAAAGAGGAGGAACATGACCTTCCCCGAAGGAAGAAGAGTTCGCGACGCCGCGACCGCGACTACGACGCTAGAGATGCGCTCACACAGTGCAAAATCGACAAAGCGTGAGCTAATCGCGCATGCTCGTCTGAATCCGAGATGGACGAAGACGAAGGAGAACTCTGCGAAGCCCGATGCTTCAGCAGATCCGTCCCATGACACGGATGCTGAAATTTCAAGCTTCCTTCGGATACTCCGAAGTTCGACGGCACTCAAGACCCAAAGGCTTGGCTTAGCGATCACTTATCATCCGTCAAACTGCACGGTGGAAACAAGGAGACCGCTATGCAATGCCTTTAGCTACAATGAGTAAGAACCGGATCCGCTCAAGAGCCTATCCTCGTGGTCCATCCAAGCCGATGAGCTAGCTACTTCATCCGAAACTTCAAGGGTACCAGCAAAAGGCCCGCCTCAATCAAGAATTGCGAGCGCATTCAAATAACGGCGAATCTATTCGCTCGTACATACTACGCTGGTCCAACACAAAGAACTCCGCAGCCCACATCTCCGAAGAGAGGGCCATCGACGCCTTCCGGGACGGCGTCAAGCGCCAAGACTTCAAGGAGGAACTTGGGCGCGTCAAACCCAAAACGCTCGATCACCTCATGGACATCGCCAACATGTGGGCTGACGGAGAAGACTCCATTCACCGAGCACAATCGGAAGAAGAGGACGACTATGGTCGACGGCGAGAGCGCCGTAGCAAGAGAAGATCGCGCGTCTACGACGATCGTGACGGACCCGACATGGTCGCGGCTAGCTACGCCGATCACCGCAACAACGCCAACCGCAACAGCGGAGGATACCGCGGAGGAAACTTCCGCGATGGAGGACGCCCAGCGCAGTCGTGGCAACGCCGCGACCGCGATAACGGACCCTCGGCATACGAAAAACTTTTGGGTCCATGCACCATCCATTTCTACATCGACAAGCAAGATGGCAAAAAGAAGGCGATCCACATGCTCAAGGATTGCTGCGAGTTCCAGAAGCTCAGCGAAAGCATGGTGCAGATGAGGCAGCAAGTTCCAATCCCTGCGTTCGGAAACGCACCCGCGCCAGGTGAGATAGCACATGGAGCTCCTCCACCGCCACCTGTAGGAGGCCCGAACCAACCGGTCGCACCAGCACAGAACAACGCTGGGAACGGGTATCCCCCGCCGAAAGGAGCACTGGTGATCCAGAAGAGGTGCCCTACGAATAGGGTGCAGAAGAAAATCACCCGACAGATCAACCTGGCCGTGGAAACTCCACCCGCCATCCCTGAGTACCTCAGCGGATCGGAGTCCTGCATCACGTTCACTGCTCGATCACCTTGCCAGATCCTCGCCCAGTCATGCCGCCGGTGCCGAGGCACAGACGGAGGTTTCGAGATGATTCGCCTTCATGGACAAGAAAGCGGCATCAACCTGATGTTCGCAAGCACTCTAGCAGAATGCGGATCCCACAAAGGCAGCCCGAACAATCGTACAACGCTCCACGGCATCGCTCGTGGAAGGGCATATTTCCCCAGGCAAGATATGGCTCGACGTCATCTTCGCAAGCGCACAACTTCCGACCGAACGGCTCGAATTCTAAGTGGTGAATCGCCATCACAGTACACGCCATCCTCGGGCGTAGCATCTGCAAGGTTCTGGCTGTCCCACATTATGCATACCACTCAAGATGCCGTGACCGGGCATCATCATCACGGAGCTTCACCCGACGGACCAATGCGATGAGATTTCAATGTAATCTCCCAATCATTCGGTATGCGTGAGGAGCTCCTTAGGCTCCGCGAGGTGACGGACAATGGGGCACCCCAATGCACGACAAAACGCACCGACATGTCTTTCGACTCCACGGTCAACACAAAGAAGGTGCAGTCCACCCGACGGATGTTTTCCAAGACGCGCTGATCACAATGACCTCACCAAGATAGAAGGCACGCCGTCAATTCCTCCGTGAGCGCTGAAATTACCGGTGTCTGCGGACATGCCAGAGTTCCTGTGGAATTCGCGAAAGCACGCACTCAACGTCTTTCCAGACACCAAGCCCGTCAAGCAGTCCATCCAAAGACTGTCCGAGCCACGAGTCGAAGCTATCAGCAAGGAAATCAACAGACTGCTCGCTGCAGACTTCATCGGGGAAATCAAAGAAAGCGAGTGGCTTGCAAACACAATCATGGTCCCAAAGAAGGACACGGACATCCTGCGGATGTGTGTGGATTTCACGTCGCTAAACAAGCACTGCCCAAAGGACCACTTCCCCCTTCCTCGGATCGACCAGATCATCGATTCGACTGCAGATTGCGAGAAACTCTCCTTCCTCGACGCCTACTTAGGCTACAACCATATTCGACTCAAGGTTGAAGATCAGGAGAAAACAGCGTTTATCACACCGTTCGGAGTATTCTGCTACAACACAATGCCTTTCGGGCTAAAGAACGCAGGTGCCACGTACCAGCGATGCATGCAGGCCTGCCTCAAGGACCAGATCGATCGCAATGTTCAAGTCTATGTTGACGACATAGTCATAAAAACCAGGGAGGCAAGGACACTTATCGACGATCTCCGCGAGACGTTCGACAACCTTGATCGCTACAGGATCAAGCTCAACCCCGAAAAGTGCGCCTTCGGCGTCCCATCGGGTCAACTGCTTAGGTACTTCATCTCTCAGCGAGGGATCGAGGCGAACCCGAAGAAAATCAGAGCCATCATGGCGATGGAGAAGGCGAAAAACATCAAGGGTGTCCAAAGCAGCAGACTAATAGCGGCATGGCAGATTCATCACCATGGGCGAGAAGTGTAGGGTTCGTAGCATGGAAAACAAAAATTTTCTATCGCATACAAACAAACAAGCCAAGATCTATCTACTAGATTGTAGCAACGAGTCGATGGAATAACTTACCCTCGAAGATTCCAAAGTGTTTAACGAGAGCGGATTCTCGTGGGTGATGTAGTCGTATTCTTCCGATCTCAAGATCGTAGACGATCCTTCCGGCGCAAGGCTCCCTTAGCGCCTCCGCAATGGTCACATGTCGGCATTGACGAAGACCTTCCTCTCCCTTGTTCCAAAGAAAGGGGAGGTTGTAGCACTTTCCTCGCGATTCCTGCAAAGACAACGGTGGTACCTAAGTAGAGGGGAGATCCCGCAGGGCTTCGCCTTAAGCCGGAGCGAGTATGGTGGAGTATGAGAGAGAGATCTATTAGTGGTCTAGAGATTAGACACACCAATTAGAAGGCTCTAAACCGCAGGCTAGAGCAATTAGAAGCTCTAAACCAAAACGGCTCTAAACCGGAGATTAGAGGATAGGAACTTGTGTGTTCAGAGGAGGAGGCCCGCCTCCTTTTATAGGTGGGAGGGGCGGCCAAGAGGAGGGAGTCCTCCTGTTGGTTTTGGTTGGCGCAGCTTGGAGGGACTCCCCCAAGTCGGTTCCAACCACCTCTTGCTTGTTTCCCACAGCTCGCTTTCCACAGTTCCTGCTTTCCACAGCTCGCTTTAGCTGCTTGACTTTCAAACTGGCAGTTTGACTTTTCAGTTTTGGAACAACAAGAACACTTAGTACATGATGCAATCATTCAATATGTAATGACACATTCATGTACCTCCCCGAGTGCCGGACAATCCGGAACCTTCTAGAACATTCCCATGAAAACACCTAATCATTCCCGAACTCAAACGAGACTTTCCTTATATGAATCTTATTCTCCGGACCATTCCGGATCACCTCGTGATATCCCGGATCCCATCCGAGACTCCGAACAACATTCGGTCTCTTTCTCATAATACCATAACTACTCAAACAACGTCGAATCCTTAAGTGTTTCTCCCTACGGTTCGTGAATTATGCGGACATGATCGAGACACTTCTCCGAACAATAACCAATAGAGGAATCTAGAAATTCATATGGCTCCCACATATTTCTACGATTACTTTGCGATCGAATGAACCACTTACATACGATACCAATTTCCCTTTGTCTCACGATAGTTTACTTATCCGAGGTGATATGCATGATCTCATGGTCGAAGGAATTAGGTTACTATGTATCAGAAAGCATGTAACAATTGAACTATTGAAATGACTTGATCTTTATGCTACGCTTATCTATAGGAGTATGTCCACCATATCATTCTCCTAACGATATGATCTTGTTGTTGATAACATCTCAATGTTCATGATAGGGAAACCACAATCATTAATCAACCAACAAGCTAGTGAAGTATAGAGGCTATACTAGGGACTTCAAATTAAGTTTACAAATCACACAAGTATTAATGTTTCCTTGTTAATACTATTATAGCATGAATGTAAACATTTATCATAAACACAAAGATATAATAATAACTACATTTATTATTGCCTCTAGGCATATCTCCAACAGCCTCCCACTTGCACTAGAGTCATCTAATCTAGATTACATGGTAATATACCAACACCCATGGCAGTTTGGTGTTGGTCATGTTTTGCCCTGGAGAGGTTTAGTCAACGGATCCGCCACATTTAGATCTCATGCGCATTTTGCAAATCTTTATATCCCCATCCGGATATGTTCTCGAATAGCGTGAACACGCAGCTTGATATGCTTCACTTCTTATGTGACCTTGGTTCTTGCGCATTGGCTATGGCGCCCATGTTATCACAAGAGATAGACATTGGGTCCAGCGACTAGGAACCACACCCTCTGTAATGAACTCTTTCATCCATATCGCTTGTGAAGCCTCCAAGCAGCCATGTATTTCGATTCATTGAAGATCTCGCCACAACGCTTTGCTTTGCACTCCTCCACTAATCACGCACCATTCAAAATAAATACGATCCAGATTGTGATTTAGAATCATCCGGATCGGTGTTCCAACTAGCATCGGTGTAACCATTAACAACGAGCTCATCACCTCCATAAGAAAGAACCATATCCTTAGTTCTTCTCAAGTACTTAAGGATGTTTTTGATCACATTCCAATGATCCACTCGGTCACTTTGATATCTCGCTAGTTAAACTAACAACATATGCAATGTCGGGTCTAGTACATAGCATGGCATACATTAGAGATCCTATGGTCGAGGCATAGGGAGTCTTACTCATCCTTTCTATCTTCCGCCGATGTCGGACTTTGAGTTTTACTCAAGGTCGATTGGCAACATGGGCAAGAACCCTTTCTTGCTTTCTTCCATTCCAAACCTCTTTAGAACTTTGTCCAAATATGTACTGTGACAATGATATTTGGCGTTTCGATCTATCTCTATAAATCTTTATGCCTAATATGTAAGCTGCTTCGCCAAGATCATTCATTGAAAAACTATTATTCAAATATTCCTTGACACTATTAAGAAGGTCTACATCATTCCCAATCAACAATATGTCATCCACATATAGTATTAAGAATGCTACAGAGCTCCCACTCACTTTCTTGTAAATACAAGCTTCTCCATAAGTTTGTATAAAACCAAAACTTTTGATCACCTTATCAAAACGTTGATTCCAACTTCGGGATGCTTGCTTCAACCCATAGATGGACCGTTGAAGTTTGCACACCTTGTTAGTATCTTTAGGATCGACAAAACCTTTGGGTTGCATCATATACAACTCTTCATCAATATCTCCATTGAGGAATGCTGTTTTGACATCCATCTGCCATATCTCATAATCATAATATGCAGCGATTGCTAACATAATCCTCACAGACTTTAGCTTCACTACTGGTGAGAAAGTCTCATCGTAGTCAACTCCTTGAATTTGTCGAAACCCTTTTGCGACAAGTCGAGCTTTATAGACAAGAACATTACCATCAAGATCTGCTTTCTTTTGAAAATCCATTTGTTCTCGATAGCCTTTCGCCATCCTAAGTCCACCAAAGTCCATACTTGGTTTTCGTACATGGATCCAATCTCGTATTTCATGGCTTCTTGCCATTTATTGGAATCTGGCTCATCATCGCTTCCTCATATGTTTCGTCATCGGTGTTGTCTACCAACATGACACTCATAACGGAATCATACCAACTGGAGTGGTACGAGTTCTCGCTGACCTCCGAGGCTCAGAGCTACTTCAACCAAGTTTCATGATCACCATCATTAGCTTCCTCTCTTATTGGTGCAGCACCACAGAACTTCTTCCGGTCGCGCTACTCGCAATTTCGAGAGAAGGTTCGACAACCTCGCGAGTTCTACTTTCCTTCCACCACTTCTTTCGAGAGAAATTCCTTCTAGAAAGGATCCATTCTTGGCAACGAAGATTTTGCCTTCGGATCTATGATAGAAGGTATACCCAATAGTTTCCTTCGGGTATCCTATGAAGACGATTTTTACGCTTTGGCTTCAAGCTTGTCCTATCAGAACTTCTTTACATAGGCTTCAGATCCCAAACTTTAAGGAACGACAATTTAGGTTTCTTCCCAAACCATAATTCATACGGTGTCGTTTCAACGGATTTAGACGGTGCCCTATTTAAAGTGAATGTGGTATTTCTAATGCATAACCCCAAAATGATAGCGATAACTGTAAGTAACATCATAGAACGAACCATATCTAAGAGAGTTCGATTACGACGTTCGACACACCATTACGCTGTGGTGTTCCTGGTGTCAATCAGGAAAGTATTCCGCATTTCTTCAAATGCTCGCCAAACTCGTAATTTAGATATTCACCTCCACGATCGTAACATAGAAATTTAATCTTCTTGTTACGTTGATTCTCTACCTCACTTTGAAACTCCTTAAACTTCTCGAAAGTTTCGGACTTATGTTTCATGAAATAGATATACCCATATCTACTCAAGTCATCAGTGAAGGTAAGAACATAACGATAACCATCACAAGGATGCTACACTCATTGGACCACACACATCGGTATGTATGATTTCCAATAAGTCCGTAGCTCGCTCCATCATACCGTAAAATGGAGTCTTAGTCATTTTCCCATCGACATGCTTCGCATCTTTCAAGTGATTCAAAATCAAGTGATTCAAGAAGTCCATCGGAATGGAGTTTCTTCATACGCTTCACTCCAATGTGACCAAGACGACAGTGCCACATATAGGTCGAATTATCGCTTGATTTCAAACGTTTAGCCTCAATGTTGTTGATATGTGTATTTCCACTATCGAGATTCAATAAGAATAGACCATATATCAAAGGTGCATGTGCATAAAACATATTACTCATATAAATCGTACAACCATTATTCTCTGATTTAAACAAGTAACTGTCTCGCAAGAAACAAGATCCCGATATAATGTTCATGTTCAACACAGGCACTAAATAACAATTATTTAAGTATAAAACTAATCCTGATGGTAGATGAAGGGGTAGCGTGCCGACCGAGATCACATCAACCTTTGATCCGTTTCCCACGCGCATCGTCACCTCGTTCTTCGCTAGCTTCCGTTTATTCGCAAAGACTGCTTTGAAAGTTACAAATATGAGCAACCGAACCAAGATCAAATACCTGTGCACTACTACGTACTAGTGAGATACACATCAATAACATGTATATCGATATACCTTTCTTCTTGATGTTGCCGCTCAGATCCGCCAAGTACTTTGGGCAATTCCGCTCAAAGGACCTTCTCCTTGCAAAGAAAGCACTCAAGACGTGCTTGGGTCCAGCCTTGGTCTTCTTCACGACGTGGTAACTTTCTTACCACCCTTCTTGAAGTGTCCCTTTGCTTAGACTTGCCTTTCTTGAATTTGGTGGTCTTATTGACCAACAACACTTGGTGCTCTTTCTTGATCTCCACTTCAGATTTTAACATAGCAAATGTTCGCAACTCTTTGTTCATGTTCTGCATGTTGTAGTTCATAACAAAGTTCCTGTAACTTGGTGGTAGTGACTGGAGGACACGGTAAATCCCCAAAGCATTAGGAATCACTATACCCAAGCTTTGAAGTTTTTTTGCGTGCCCAGACATCTTAAGCACATGCTCACCGACGGAGCTGCCCTCTTCCATCTTGCAGTTAAAGAACTTTTCAGAAGCCTCATAGCTTTCAATTGCCGCATGAGTCTCAAAAATCAATTTGAGATCCTCGACAATATCATATGGGTCTGACTCTTCAAACCTTTTCTGAAGCTCCGATTCTAAACCATACAAGATAGCACACTAAACTATGGAGTACTGATTCTTCCGAGCGAGGTAAACATTCTTTACTTCATCGGGAGCATCACCGCAGTGGGTCACCCAATGCATCCAAAGACATAGGTCAAATTACCAGTGAGGACAATCCTCAAATTGCGGAACCAATCCGCGAAGTTGCTTCCATTGTTTTTTCAACTTTTCTTTCTCTAGGAACGCATTAAAATTGATGGTAGGGGCTGCCATTGATCTACAACATATTTGCAATAGTTTAGACTAAGTTTAGGACAAATTGAGTTCAAATTAATTAAGTAATTAAACTAGGTGAACTCCCACCAAAACAACATCCCTCACATTGTTTTAGCGGTCACATCAACCAAATCCACTACATCAACACCGATCATCACGAGAGTTGGTATAGTTTCAATGGCAAACAATCGCCATGTTCATCATATCTACTATATGATTCATGCTTTACCTTTCGTGATCCGTGTTCCGAGACCATGTCCATACATGCTAGGCTCGTTAAGATCAAACCTTAGTTTCGCATGAGCAACTGGCTTGCTCACGTTGTATACACTTGCGTAATCTAACACCCGATCATCACGTGGTGCTTCAAACAACAAGCTTTAGCAACGTGCTAACTAAGGGTGAACACTTTATGACTTGAAATTCATGTGCATGAGGGATCATCTTATAATGCTACCGCTGCTACTAAGCAATACAAGATGCATAAAGGATTAACATCACATGCAATTCAATAATATGTGATATGATATGGCCTTTCTTCTTTGTGCTTCCGATCTCCATCTTCAAGCACGAACATGATCTCCATCATCACCGCATTGCATCAAGGTCAATGACGCTTCTCCATGGTTGTCGCCCACGCTTCAACTATTACAACTACTTTGAATAGACACGCTGGTCTTAACATAAATTAAAGACAACCATATATTCTCGGTTGCCAACTTACAATAAGGAACATTGCATACATCAAATATAATCACAATCATGGCCATATCACATCATCAGACACCCCGCAAAACAAAGTTAGACGCCTCTACTTTCTTTGCATATTTTACGTGGTTTGGGGCTTTCAATAAGTGTCGTTCTAACTTTAACAAGAACCACAACATTGATACTAGCATTGTTGATCACCTGTAAATTGGATCTTAACTATGCTAGGAGAAACAGCACTAAAGCCACTTATGCAATACAAGTTGCATGTCAAGCGGAGTAAGTCTCATGAACGATGTCATGTAAGGTTAGCCCGCCGCTTCATCCCAACATACCGCAAGATGCAAAGTACACAAGAAGCAATCGACAATAAAAGCATCAACGCCACAATGACCATTGTGTTCTACTGTGCAATGATCTACATATAGACACTCTCGATACCACCGTAGGGTTCGTAGCATGGAAAACAAAAAAATTCTATTGCATACAAACAAACAAGCCAAGATCTATCTACTAGATTGTAGCAACGAGTCAATGGAATAACTTACCCTCGAAGATTCCAAAGTGTTTAACGAGAGTGGATTCTCGTGGGTGATGTAGTCGTTCTTCCGATCTCAAGATCGTAGACGATCCTTCCGGCCATGCTTCGCAGCGCTTCCAAATCGGTCACACGCTCGGATTTTCGGAAGACCTTCCTCTCCTTGTTCCATCAAAATGAGGTTGTAGCACTCTCGCGATTCCTAAGACAACGTGGTACCGAAGTAGAGGGAGATCTCGCAGGCTTCGCCTTAAGCCGAGCGAGTATGGTGGAGTATGAGAGAGCTATTAGTGGTCTAGAGATTATACACACCAATTAGAAGGCTCTAAACCGCAGGCTAGAGCAATTAGAAGCTCTAAACCAAAACGGCTCTAAACCGGAGATTAGAGGATAGGAACTTGTGTGTCTAGGAGGAGGCCCCGCCTCCTTTTATAGGTGGGAGGCGGCCAGGGAGGGGCGCCCAGGGAGGGGCGGCCAAGGGAGGAGTCCTCCCAAGTCGGCCTTGGTTGGTGCGCCCGGCTTGAGGGACTCCTCCCAAGTCGGTTCCAACCACCTCTTGCTTGTTTCCACAGTTTCCTGTTTCCAGCTTCTGTTTTAGCTGCTTGACTTTCAAATGGCGCTTGACTTTTCAGTTTTGGAACAGCAAGAACACTTAGTACATGATACAATCATTCAATATGTAATGACACATTCATGTACCCTCCCGAGTGCCGGACAATCCGAACCTTCTAGAACATTCCCGATGAAAACACCTAATCATTCCCGAACTCAAACAGGACTTTCCTTATATGAATCTTATTATCCGACCATTCCGGATCACCTCGTGATATCCGGATCCCATCCGAGACCAACAACATTCGGTCTCTTTCTCATAATACCATAACTACTCAAACAACGTCAATCCTTAAGTGTGTCTCCCACGGTTCAGAATTATGCGGACATGATCGAGACACTTCTCCAACAATAACCAATAGAGGAACTGGAAATTCATATGGTTCTACATATTTCTCACGATTACTGCGATCGAATGAACCACTTACATACGATACCAATTTCCCTTTGTCTCACGATAGTTTACTTATCCGAGGTTATGATCGCTTGATCTCTCAGATACCTAGTTCAACCTCGTTACCGATAAGTACTCTTTTCTCGTTCCCGTGATATGTGATCCCTTGTGAGCTACCACATGCTTGCAAGCTAATTGGATGACATTCCACCGAGAGGCCCAGAGTATATCTATCCGTCATATGGATGGACAAATCCCACTCTTGATCCATGTGTTTCAACCAATACTTTCAACACTCAATGCCACCTTTATAGCCACCCGCCACGGTGTGGTGTTTGATGTCATCAAAGCATCCATCCGTAAAGGTGATATGCATGATCTCATGGTCGAAGGAATTAGGTTACTATGTATCAGAAAGCATGTAGCAATTGAACTATTGAAATGACTTGATCTTTATGCTACGCTTATCTATAGGAGTATGTCCACCATATCATTCTCCTAACGATATGATCTTGTTGTTGATAACATCTCAATGTTCATGATAGGGAAACCACAATCATTAATCAACCAACAAGCTAGTGAAGTATAGAGGCTATACTAGGGACTTCAAATTAAGTTTACAAATCACACAAGTATTAATGTTTCCTTGTTAATACTATTATAGCATGAATGTAAACATTTATCATAAACACAAAGATATAATAATAACTACATTTATTATTGCCTCTAGGGCATATCTCCAACAAGAAGGCCTTGCCATTCTACCAGCTGCTACGCAAGGCAGATAAATTCGAGTGGACGCCCGAAGCCAACAATGCATTCGAAAGCCTCACTGCCCTTCCACCTCTGCCTTTGGTCACGCCAAAGGAGCGAGCCTCGCATCGTACATAGCAGCCACACACCGTGTGGTCAAGACTGCATTAGTGGTCGAACGACCAAGAAGGCAATACCCACGGGTCCAGCGCCCAATCTACTACCTCGAGGTATCGACACCAACAAAGCAGAGGTACCCTCACTACTGTGCTGCCTACGGCGTGTTCATGACGACTCGACGGCTGAGCCATTACTTCCAGGAGCACCAGGTGATGGTCGTCAACGAGGCACCCCTGAACAACATCCAGAATAACCCAGAGGCCACAGGACGCGTGGCCCTATGGGGCATCGAGCTGTCACCCCTGGACATCATCTGTGAGAAGCGACTCACAATCAAGTCTCAAGTCCTCCCGGACTTCCTCGTACATTGGATGGAGCTGCAGCTGCCAGACACCCCAGACATGTCGCGGTCATGGACCATGCACTTCGACGGCTCCAAGCGCGAAGATGGAGCAGGAGTCGGGGTCATACTGACCTCCCCGCAGGGCGACCAAATGAAGTACGTCCTCCGGATGAAATTCCGAGCCTCCAACAATGAGGCCGAATACGAAGCCCTCATCCACGGCATGAGAATGGCAAAGATCTGCGCGAACGCGCTGGTCATCTACGGTGACTCCAACCTCGCCGCCCAGCAGACGATGAACGAAAAGCGACGCACACCGAAAACATGATCGCATACCGCACACTCTACAACGCACTCAAGGAGAATTACGGCCGCGAGCTTACACGTTGGAAGAGAAAGCAACGAGGAGGCCGACAGACTCGCCAACATCGGCTCCACTGCGCAGGTGCCACCGGTGTGTTCTCGAACAGATTCGCGTACATCCATCAAGTGGAAATTCTAAGGGATCACCCAAGAAGAACACTCGGGGCTACGCTGTTCAAGGACATGAAGGACCCGAGAATCGGACACGAGGTCGCCATGGTCAACCTAATGCAGGTCATGGCGTCGAAGAAACTTGACGCGACCATACCTCCAGCTTGATAAACGGATAATCGCCGACAGCTGACAGATGCCCGACGATATCTCGTCCAAAAGCCTTCACCATCATCAATGGCGAAACATAAGCGCAGTATTACGGGTGTACTACAAAGGTGCGTCACCATCGGTGACGGGAAAGCCATCCTCCAAGACATCCACGAGGGCATCTGCGGCCATCACGCAGGCAGCCGCTCCCTTGTCGCCAAAGCTCTTCGAGCCGGATTCTACTGGCCAACGGCCATGAGGGACGCAAAGGACATCATCCGAAGATGCAACGGGTGCCAACGGTTTACCGACAAACCGCACGCACCCAGGTCAGAGTTCAGACCCATACCTATAGCTTGGCCTTTTGCTGAATGGGGCCTCGACATGATTGACAAACTGCCAAAGTTCTCGAAAGGGGGACACGTTTACCTCCTGGTCGCAGTCAACAAATTCACCAAGTGGGTCGAGGCCATGCCCGTCACCAACCAAAAGGGCAAAACTGCCGTCAAGTTCTTCGAGTCCATTGTCAACAGGTTCGCATCACACAAAGATCATCACCGACAATGGATCGAACTTTATCTCCAAGGAGTTCCGGGACTTCAAGACCTCGGATCAACATCACGTGACGCCTCAAAGGCACACCCGCAAACAAACGAGCAAGTGGAAAAGGCCAACGCCCTAATCGGCTGGTATCAAGAAGCGCCTCATGAGTCCACTCACTCGAACAAAGTCGGAGCCCGACAAAGAGCTACCATCCGTGTCAGGAGCTTACGACCACGCCAAACAGCTCCACGGCCACACGCCGTTCTTCATGGTACACGGAGCCGAGGCCGCACCACCGGCACGCCACCAGGCTCCCCGGTCGTCGCTTATAGCGAAGTTTAATCCACTGCACTCGAAGATGTCGTCGACACACTCGACGGCAAGAGACGAAAAGCAGCTCGATCAGCGGTACCAAAGAGTCTCCGAACTACCACAAATGCCACGCCCCAAGGTCCTTCGTCAAGGAGACCTCGCCTTGCGACTCAAGCAAGAGCGATCAAGAAATTCGAGTCGCCATGGAAGGACCCTACATCATCACCTAAGTCATCCTGTGGCGCCTATCCTCAAGCACGTGGAGTCTGGAGTCGATACTCCAACCCATGGAACATCGCACACTTACGCGATTCTACCCATAGTTACCGCCACTTTACTTTCAATAAGGCTTTTCAGCCAAGGCTATTCAGCCAACAATGTACTTCCTCCATTACGATATAAATAAAGCTAAGTGTCTTGCCCCAAAATTTCGTTTCGTTATTTGTAACTTTACTTTATGCTACAAACGCACTCGGGGGCTCCCCCCACCTCACGATTTTCATCAACTGAGAATCACACGTGTACACTCGAGTAGTCGACAACGCCGCAAACGAAAAGGACACGATTAAACAAAAGTAATCGCGTGCTCACAATAAACATAAACCTTTATAACACAGGGCACAACACGCCCAGTAAAAATATACAAATTTTACATCTATCTCTTTTACAGGTTCTACCTATTCTGAAGAATAACTTGAGCACGCTACTCAAACAAATTTACTACCTGTTCGGGCATCGCTTTACATGCATAATGCGGACGATATCCCACTCGCCACCATCCGAAGAGGTGGCCCACCGCTACAATGCATAAATCTACATGAGGTCGGTGCAACCTCACAAGGGACAAAGCATCCTTCACGCCCGCAACGAGTTGTTGCCGCACCAACTCCTTGACATTGCTCACACTTCGGAACTTCGACAGAAGACCCGCAAGGCTTGTTGGTACATCATCCAATGGAAACATGACATGCAACACTGAGGCAAGCGACGTCTGCACCTAACGAAGCACCCGCGAAACCTGGTGCACACGATTTTGCACCGTCGCCAGTGCCATGGCGCGGTCACGATCCATCTAGAAGAAGCCACCAGCCTCCATGTCCTGTTGAGTCAAGCAATTGACCAACATACACGCCCTTCTTCCCTCGAGCAAGTTTAGCACCATAATTGCACAAAATAAGAGGCAAGGCCAGCAGCTCATTCAAGAACTGAGCTGCAGCTCAAACAAAGAACAACTTACATTGAAGCTGCCGCATACCAAGCAGTTCCGACATCAAGTACTCCTCTCCGTCGCACCGCGATCCGCCTTGGACTTCCAAACATCGGCGTGACTCAAGAATCTGCAACTCCTCTCAACACTACGAACATGATCCAAGAAAAGCGAAGTTGCGAGGAATCATCCAAAGATGGACGAAGTTGCTGCAGTGAGGTGTCAACGGTCAAGACCAAGGAACCTAGCACAATGTAAAGCAAAGGACATAAACATTCGATAGAGAGGAGCACAACTTAAGAGTTCATTAAGCACATAAAGGTTACCACGTGGCACAATGATTGCGCTCTCACAAATATTTACAACAAAAGAAGACTACAAACTATCCTACATCTACAACGCCTAAGACGCTGCACCTCGAGTAGCCTCGAGACGGATTGCCTTCCCTGGCCTCCCCTGCCGCAGTCAAGATACTGACAAACAGATCAATGAGCTTTGGCCCATATCACTTGCGTGAAAGCGTAATAGGCGTAAAGCTACCGAATCCATCCGTCGTCGGCATCCGGAGGTGATCCGGGAAAGGTCCAGCCCGCCGCCAAAGCCATCGCCAGCCCGACGGACGATCGATGCCCTTCGCTACACGCCGCAGCGCTTCGGGACAGCCTCCGCTGTATACAACATCATCAAGGGTCAGCCCTTAGGTACAAGCTCGTAGAAGCGGCCAAGGACTTCCTTCGCTTTGGCAAGGGAGCCGACGACGGTTGCAGCCGATCTTCGACCGCAAGAGAATCATCTAGAGCACTCCTGCTCCACAACGCCGCTGGAAACAAACTCGGGATGCTCATGCATCCGAGGCAAAACAAAAGAGAAGACTAAGGACAGAATAAAGAAGAAAGGCAAGAAAACAAAATATGTATAAACATAAGGCACTCACCCGAAACAGCCTTTGGCAGCCATGAGCTTGTCGGCCACCTTCTTTCACGCTGCAATGCAGCCACGAAGCTTCCTCATGGCCTCAGAGCCTCCTCGTCAGACGCCTTCGCTTTCGCTGCCTTGGCGCCCAGCTCAAGGCGCCTTCAGATCAAGGCCCTCAAATCTTCTTCTCTGATTGACCAAGGCTCTTCTTGAGAGCGTCGATCTCACGGAGAGAAGTATTATGCTCATCTGCATCCAAAACAATCAAACATCAAAAAGCAGGACATAAATAAAGGAAAGAAGCACCCAAAGTATACGGGTACCTTGAAGCTGTTGGAGGTTGGCCTCCAGCACCAAGCGCCTCTCACCCGCTGGCTTCCCCGCACAAAAGGTCAAGGAAGAAGAACCACCATTCGAAAAGGACTGGGGCTACACCCAACAGAGAAAGCGTAGAAAACGACTCACACGAAAACACTGGGGCTCCCCTGATAGACGACTTACATGATCCAACGGTGATGTCAAGGTCACCGGTGAAATTCGAGGCGCAACCACCGCACTCCCGCATAGGAGGGTTCGAGCAGCGCCCGACGCTGCCACCGCCCCGAGGGGAGGAGACGAACCTTCGACTCCCATCATCTCCCGAGCACCATCGCTGGAGGAGTCGGGAGGAGTGCCTCCACACAAAATATTTAGCACAAGAACAAAAGTCAACAGCAGAAGACAGCAGATAAAGGAAACTTACGAGTCCAATGAGCTCGTGTCGAAGATGAGGAGTCCTTCGCTCTCTTCTCCAGCTTCTTCTCTTCTTCTTCTCTTCTTCTTCTTCCTTCTTTCGCTTGGCGGGCGCGGCGCCACAGCCCGCACAGAATGGCAGAATGGGAGAGGAAGAGCCCATGCCCGCTACTATGACGCCAAGGCACAGAGGGTTTCGGGAGTCGGAGGAGTCGAGGCATCCAAGACTCGCGAGCTCCGCGGATCGCTTATGCGATGGTCCTCGCTCGACTCATCATCATCTTCCGCCGAAGATCATCGACGGCAGCTCGGACACGGAATCCACCACGCCATTATCCGGCATTCGGATATTTTTAGGCAATGGCGTACCATGCCCGCACCTTGAAGCTCGCGAAAAAGAAGGGACTTTGTTAGCAAACAAAGGAAAATAAATATGCGTCGACGAAGCGCCACGCACAAATCTACACCGTGGAACAGCTAACGCCAAGAAAACGGGCGGAGTCGGCGACTTCCGGATTTCCTCTCCGGCCTCGAACTTCAAAGCGAAGGGTCCTGCCAAGATCCCCTCGAGATTTTCTCACCAAACCCTCCGATCACGCCTTGAATAAAGAAACATCGGTGCGCCTAGCCTAGAGAGGATGCACCCGACGCCGAGAAACGTGCGGATGATATCCACGCCGCTCACTTCCTTCTCCTAATCAACTCGAGATCCTCCACCCGGACGGTAAAGGGCCTCTATCTCCGCCACCGCCATCCAAGATCTTGTTTTTCCAAGACCTTTCGGCTCAATCTTTGGGAGGGATCAAAAGGAACAAGACCAAAATCTTGCCCGTGCACTACGGAGTCATGGATATAAACCATCGCCTCCAAGATCGACAGATTCGGACATGGAAAAGGAAAAGAAAAGCGATTGGGATCGAGGAGATGATGCAACCCCAATGGGATAAACACCATCCGACAGCACGCCTCTTCACGGAATAAAGTTTCCGGAAGAGGCCAAAGCGACTCAATGCCGAGCCAAAGACTGCAGAAGTGATGAAACAAGCAATGTGAAGAAGAGAATTGGGCGAAGATGATGAAGTCGATGCCATAGAGAAAGAGCAGTCCACGGAGGAAGTGGATCGAAAGGAAAACCCACGATAACGGCGAGAAACATAACCCGATACCCACCGGGGACGGGATTACCTCATGCGGGAGTCTGATGGCCTCCTATCTGCGGGATCAAGCCTCGCAAGTTTATGGAGATCACTCTCCGCTCTCGATCGCCGCCAACCACCATCGTGACACGGATAGCGGTGGCGCTTTTTTCCTCCGCGCCGGTACCAACCGCAGATGATGACTTTTGATTTCCCCATCGACTACGACGACGCCCGGGTGAGAGCGCGAAGGAAGATGGAAATGTGGAAGGAAATTCCAGCGCAGAAGAATCAATGGAGCACAAGGAGGCGGAAAACAAGAACCGTGGGGGTGAAAACAAACCGCAACTTTCCCCAATGATTATAACGACGAGGACGATGTACGGCAGCCGCCCATCAAGAAGACCTAACGCCAACGATGATCGACCATACACGTGTCAAGATCACAACGAACCGTCGTTACCATGCCGCCCACTACGCTGGAAATCGAGGCGACGCCGTAATTATCTCCACGCCAAGCGTGACCGTCAATTCAAGGTCGCAAGTGGGACCCACGTTCGCCCGGCCAAGTCATCTTCGCGCAGCAGACGCTGAGGTCATTTGATCACAAGATCGATGTCATCAAAAGCTATACTAGCAGAATTACAATTTCTTCTACAAAGCTAAGAGTACTCACCGAATCTACGATTCGACTAAATACTGGGCTACTCCTATTAGAGCGCCGCGCGCACCAAGGATGCATACTTAAGCTTGAGTCCTACGTCGAGTCTGCGACTCCACTACGGACTCGGGGGCTACTCCCATAGGGAGGACGGATTTAAGCATCCGAATTTTTTTGTGTCCTACGGACTTAACAACTGAACGATGTCTGACCTAAAGTCTCCGCTCGAGTCTACGACTCGAACAGACACTTGGGGCTACTCCCATAGGGAGCGCTGATCCACATGCAAAAAGTTTTCGGCCATTCTGCCCCAACAAAACGATGAGTGAGCAACGATCTCCTGGGCCACCCGAAACACCTCCACGGTGACAAACATTCGGATGATGTGTCTGCGACACAAAGATAAGACCTACAGATATCATCTGATGGCCTGGAAACGCACACGACTGCGCTCTGCTAAGTATGAACCCGTGCCAACAGGCGCGATGAAAAATCCCGACGGACGCGTTGGGTACATCAATTAAATTTACTGGAATTCAACTCCTATAAGTCCTCCGCGTCCTGAGTCGAATTACGCCAGCATATGTTCCAGTTCGAGGGACTCAACCAGGGAAGATCGTCGCTTCGTCCTAAGATGCTTAACGACCGTGATCCGTCGGGTGAGTCAGGCACACGCATCAACAATCCCTACACACGAACTATTGAAATACATAGTTACATCCGAAAGATTGAAGAGTCCTCAGCCGAACCTACGATTCGACTGATCACTCGGGGGCTACTGACATGGTTATACCCCGCGGGTGCATGACCTCAGCATACCTAGTCCAGCCCAAGGAAGGCCCACGACAAAAGTACGCCGCACATGAAGACTTTCGGTGGCCCAGCCCATGGTGCCTTCGGATCCTTGGAGAGCAAGACTAGAGTAGATAGGAAATTCAAAGGGTAAACCCTAGAACTCAGAATCGACTAGGTCTATGCCCAGACCCGCCTAAGTCTATATAAAGGCCAGGAGGGCACGACTAGATCTCTCGACTCATACTTTCGCATACACACCTCCACGCCCAGATCACAAGACCTCAGAACCTTCTTCCGCCGTAATCAAGAGCATAAGAAGGAGTAGGGTTTTTCTCCGGCCCGAACTCAGGTTAACCTTGTGTCCGTGTTGCTTGTTTGCTAACCGTTCCACGATCTCCAGCATCTCCATCTTCTCCAAAACCCAAGTCCATAACAATGGGCATTGATGAGATCAAACCTCGTCACCAGTTCAATCGATTCAAATCGACATTCAGATTTCCTTTAGTTCATTATCTGCTATTGCTATAACTAGTCTTGCTTTTGCTATAAAAATGATTCGATCCAGAAAAAATAGAACACAAAAGACTGTCTCGCAGGAGACCCTGCGGCAAAAGATTACGCTAATGTAGCAAAGCATCGTCGGAGACTTTCGCCGATAAACCTCGTTGAAGATAGCAAAAAATTTACACTATTATAACAAAACCACAAAATATAAATAGCAAAAAAATTAGCAACTGTAGCAAAAAATGACTTCGCCGAAAACATCGCCAGAAACCTTGTAGCAAACCCTACTTCGCTGGAGAGATTGTCCAGAGACCTCGTTGAAAACCTTATAGCAAAAACTCCACGCTACCAGAGCAAACCCACAAAACATTTGTAGCAAAAACATTATACTAATGTAGCAAAACCGGAGACATTGACAGGGACTTTCGTCGAAAGATCTCGTTGAATACCTCATAGCAAAGAAACACTATCCTAGAAAAAACATAGAACCGTCGTAGCAAAAAAAATATGTATGCAGCAAAATCAAATCTCCTATCAAAAGCTTTATTATAATATTATAGCAAAAAGTCATGTAGCAGTTTGAGAACATCAAAGTAGCAAACTCGATAAAAATATGTAACAAAAAAAATAAGCAAAATATAGCACAACCCTCTGTAGCAAAAAAACCAGTCTCGGCGCTAATGGCGCACCAGGTCTATTATTGTAACATAAATGAGAAAAGAAATAGGGAGCCGTTTCCGATGGAAATAGAAACGGTAAGCAAATTTTAGATAAACAAATTTCCGGTCTATTTTTAACCCTAATCACGTGTTAGGTGGCGTGGACCGGGGTTAGGGTTTATGTTCCTCTGCATTGTAACCCTATTTGTGACTTCATAATATTTTTTTCACTTAATTCAATGATTCTCGTATCTCCTGCAAAGTTATTTAAAAAGTTTCTACGGGTTCTTGTTTCAATTTTTTATCCTTCAAGTGGAACGTGGCCTCTGTTTAGTACTGGGCTGTTTCTGTTTAGAATTCAGCGTGGCATTTTTTCCATTTAGAGAATCGCGGGATCAATCTGTGTGGCCGGGCCAGCCCAGGCCAAACGATGGGCTGTGGTCTAGTAGACTAATATTTTTGGGCCTCCACTTAAATAAACATGATTTAAGTTTCTCTTCAGACCAAAACCAACACGTACATAGGGACGCGATCCGATAAATACTACCGCATCCAATTTAAAATAAATGAATTGGATTTATCTAAATTTGCATGCATCTAAATATGTTTAAGTGTATAGATTTATATGAATTTAGATAAATGCAAGTCATTTATTTTAGAATGGAGGAAGTATATACTGACCAAGTCTATGTGTAAAGTGCGCCGCACACCCTTTGCGTGTCGTATTGGCCAGCTCAGCTCGTATTGGCCAGCTCAGCTCGGGTTTGTTTTCTAGAAAAAATCCGAATCTATTCTATGAGTTCTCAGGGAGTACAAAGCACTCCAAATATAATAATTCTTTCGACATATTAACTGTTCGTTGAAATGTATCTAATCCTAAATTATGTACAGATATATTCATTTTAGTAATGAGTAATATGGATTGAAGGGAATAACAAGTATATCAAGATCTTTATACTACTTGACGACCACTATTGCCGCTAGAGCGAGCCGCCAACGCGTCGTCGTTGCTGCTCTCTTACTGGAGCCGGCTTGACATTGTTGCTGACAGTCGAAAAGTATTCGTACACCTGACCCTATGGATCAACGACTTAGAGCCAAAGTCGTCGTCATTGGAACCTGGAATTGATCTGAAGCTTCTAACACCAAACATCTAACACATGTAGACTGGACGAGATACACCACTACATAAAAGTGGCGATCAGATACATGCCCACCTTAATGCCACCGACGAGATGAAAGAGGATATGGTATACCTTACTCTATCCCACACAACAACGCCATAGCTACCATAATGACGATACAAGTTGGCCATGAAGGGATACGGATAGGCTACACTAGCGCAATCAAAATTTTCTATCACATAAACCAGGATTACTATTGTCATAGATCACGAGATTACCACTAGACGCGTAATTGCGGAACTTGATGAAGCACGTCGAGGCAGTGTAGATGTTCTACTTCTCCTCCTTGTCCTCGTCCCACGAGCATCTCCCCTTGCGCGGCTCGTCCAAACTCTACAGATGCAGCGCCTCCGAGGTATCCACACGTATAGGGTGGAAACGTCAGACGCCGGATTACAAGGTCCACGCGCGCGACACAGGCGTAAGGAGTGGCGGCTGGGTGGAATAGTCTCTCCCTGGTCAGCACGCCCCACCCTCTTTTATATATAGGCGTCCCTAGTGGGCTTCTACATTAGCAGCCCATTAGTAGCCTAAGCCTTGTCTAATTCGAATCCAATCCGCATTAGGCTTTCAGCCCCTTAAGGGCTTGTTTGATTTATAGGAATTGCATAGAAATTGTGTAGGATTTGAATCCTATGGAAATTTTTCCTATGTTAGTGTTTGATTCATAGGAACATATCATATAGGAATTAATCCTATAGGAATCTTGTAGTGCAATTCCTATAGGAAAACAACATTAGATCACACCTCATGGAAAAATTCCTTTGCCACATCAAACAAGATCCGTCTTCCTATAGGATTCACATTGGCATGACATATCAATCCTATGGTTTTCCTATTCCTATACTTTTCCTATCCTATGAATCAAACAAGCCCTAAGTGTGTGATCCTATAGGTTCATATACGTATAGACATGACACAAATACACTTATTCTGTCAATAGTTGGTAGCGGCCTCTAGAAAGACGTGTCAACTCCTAAACGCATACAAAGATCATATCGGACGAACCATCACAAGGTTTAGTATATGTATTTTCTTTTGCCTCACGATATTTTGTCTAGCTCCAAGCTGACCTCCCTTTCTCGATATTGTGATTCGGAATCCCTTTACTAGGTTAACTCTTAACCATATATAGCACAGTCATGCTGAAACGTTTCAATACTCTGTCAATGTATGTACTCTGGCTTAATCCAATTAGCCTGCTTGATCTATCTCTATAGATCTTGATGCCCAGAATATATGCCGCTTCTCCCAAGTCCTTCATCGAAAAACTATTTTTCAACGAGGTCTTAACAGACTCGAGCATAGGAATGTCATTTCCAATCAGCAATATGTCATCTACATATAAGATTATAAATACCAGCGCTCTCCCACTTTCCTTCTTGTAAACACAAGGTTCTTGTTCGTTTTTTATGAAGCCAAACTCCTTTACAACTTCATAAAATCGAATGTTCCAACTCCGAGATGCTTGCTTCAGCCCAAAAATGGACTTTAGAAGTTTGCATAACTTTCCAAAGATTGTTTGATCGACAAACCTTGCCGCATCATATACACGTCCTCGGTTAGGATTCCATTTAGGAAAGTCGTCTTGACATCCATCTGCCATATTTCATAGTCGAAATGTGCAGCAATGGCTAGAATGATCCGTATAGATTTAAGCTTCGCTACGGGCGAGAAAGTCTCGTCGTAGTCAACTCCTTGAACTTGTCGAAAACCTTTTGCAACAAGTCAAGCTTTATGGATGTAAACATTTCCATCCATATCAATCTTCTTATAGATCCATTTGCACTCGATGGCTTTAAAACCATCAGGCAGGTCAACCAAGTTCCAAACTTGATTATCTCCCATGGAATCTATCTCGAATCTCATGGCGTTCAGTCATTTCTCAGAGTCTGGGTCCACCATCGCTTCTGCATAGGTCGCGGGCTCATCTTTGTCTAACAATAATAATTCCCGCGCTTCACGGAGCCTCGCCGACCTTCGTGGTTGTGTTGCTTCTATTGCCACGGGTTCCTTAACTTGTCCTGCTACAATAGCATCACTCGTAGAAGCATCCCCGACTGGCTCATCTTGAACTTCTTCAAGTCACACCGATCTTCCACTCGTTCCCTTTGTGAGAAACTATTTCTCTAGGAAAACACCGCTACGAGCGACAAACACTTTGTCCTCTTCTCGGTTGTAGAAGTAATACCCTAAGGTTTCCCTCGGATATCCCACGAAAATGCACTTATCCGATTTGGGTGTTAGCTTGTCCGATTGAAGTCACTTGACAAATGCATCACATCCCCAAATCTTTAGAAAAGACAAACTGGGTTTCTTTCCAGTCCACATCTCATATGGTTTCTTAACTACGGATTTAGATGGTACCCTGTTAAGTGTGAAAGCTGCGATTTCTAGAGGATAATCCCAAAATGATAATGGTAAATCCGACTGGCTCATCATCGATCGAACCATGTCCAACAAAGTTCGATTGCGTCGTTCGAAGACCCTGTTTCTTTGAGGCGTTCCGGGAGGCGTGAGCTGTGGAACAATTCCGCAACTCTTAAGATGATTGCTAAAATTGTGACTCAAATATTCACCTCTGCGATTAGATCGCAAGGCCTTTATTTTATTGCCACGTTAATTCTCTACCTCATTCTGAAACTCCTTGAACTTTTCAAAAGTTTCAGACTTATGCCTCATTAAATAGACATAACCATATCTACTAAAATCATCAGTGAAAGTAATGAAGTAGTGATATCCTCCTCTGCTTGTCGTGCTCACTGGTCCACATACATGAGTTCCAACAAGTCTGTCGCTCTCTCGGGTAAACCCGAAAAAGGTGACTTGGTCATCTTTCCAAGTAAACAAGCCTGACATGTCTCGTATGATTCAAAATCAAACGAAGTTAGAAGACCATCACCATGGATCTTTTTCATGCGCTTTTCACTTATATGCCCCAAACGACAATGCCATAAATAGGTAGGACTCAAATCATTAGGCCGAAGCCTTTTAGCACTAACATTATAAACAAATGCATCATCAAGATTTAAAATAAATAACCCATTCATAATGGGAGCATTAGCCATAAACATATCATTCTTAGAGATTACACAACCATTGTTCATACTCGCAAATGAATATCCATCCCTCATCAAACATGAAGGTGATAAAATGTTTCGACCCATACTTGGAATGTAATAATAATTATTCAACTCCATAATAAATCCTGACGGAAGGAGAAATTGCATGACGCCGACGAACAATGCAGCAACCCTTGCTTTATTTCCGACGCGAAAATCCACTTCGCCTTTCTGCACTTCTCTAGTCCTTATTAGCCCCTGCATCGAATTGCAAATATGAGCAACCGATCCGGTATCAAATACCTAAGAGTTAACATAGGAATCAACGAGAAGAATGTCCACAACATCTACAACAAGCATACACGAGTGGGAAGTACTCTTACTTCCACTCTTCTTCAAAGAAGCGTACTTGCAGCTTTCTTTCCAAAGGGCCATGTTCATGACAAAAGAAGCACTCAGTGTCTTCTACAGGTCCAGCCTTTTGCTTGGGTGCAGGCTTAGGGATCGTATCCTTAGCCTTGCCCTTCTTCTTCTTCTTATTCTTCTTCTTCTTCTTCTAAGAAGTACCCTTTTTCTTGAAGCTAGGCTTGTTCTGTACAGCCATCACATGGCTATGCCCTACATACTTCTTCATGTCAATTTCTGCTGTTTTTAGCATCCCGCATAACTCATTAAGGCCCTTCTCCACCCCATGCATATGGTAGTTCGAAATGAACTGCCCATAGCTGAATGGAAGAGACGCCAAAATAAAGTCAGTGGCCAACTCTTGGCCTAGTGGAAAACCAAGCTTCTCCAAAGTCTGACTGTAACCAACCATTTTGATCACATGGGGGCCTATAGTTGCTCCCTCTGCTAGCTTGCATTTGATAAAGGACTTGGCAACATTGTACCTTTCAGTCCTTGCCTGATCTTGGAACATGTCCTTAAGCGCGACGATCATATCGTACGCATCCTGATCATCAAACTTCTTTTGGAGTTCAGGTTCCATGCATGCAAGCATAAGACAACTAACCTCAAGAGAATCATCACATGCTCTCTTGTAGGCGTTCTTTAGGGCAGCAGATGCATTATCAACAGGTTCATCGGGGATTGGGGTATCCAGAATCGTTTCCTTTTTATCAGACCTAAGAACAATTCTCAGGTTACGGACCCAGTCCGTATAGTTTGTTCCATTTAGTTTATCTTTGTGAAGAATCGAACGCAAAGAAAAAGGTGATGTAGTGTTCGGTGCCATAGATCTACAACAAAAAACATGCAAAATACTAAGCCATCTAACCATGAAAGAGTAAAACATATTAAACAATTTAATAGCATATACTCCCACTTAAATCAATATCCCTCTATTGATACTAAGTGATTCAAGATCCACAATTAACAAGTCGACTAGTGAGCTTTAGCATCACTGCTAGAAGACAAGGTAAATCGGTAAGCAACACTTGCTAATCATATCACATATGACTCTTGTTGTTGGATGACATCTCTATGTTAAAACTAGGCGCCCAACCTTTATGCCCCAAGGTCCTTAACTGTTAAGATGACCTTGTCAAGCTCACCTACCCTTATGTGTGTAGGTATCCGATACAAACCCATCCAAACAATGAAAACCGCGGCACCCTAATTTCATAGGCCCACCAACGATTGTACAGGGCATAGGATGGTGCAAGGTTTGGTTGGGAGGGCATGGTTTAACTTAAACTTTATGATGGATCATTCTACTTATATCATCTAAGCATGCATAGAGTAAAACACATAAGAATAGCATTCACATAGTTGTGACACGGTATGGCCCATTTTCTCATGGTGATCTCTATCACCATAGAACCTGTCCACCATGATGATCTCCATCTTCATGTTCCATGTGAGCCATCCTCCAAGTGATGAGTACTCCAAGAACTAATACAAGCTATTATACCTAACATCTAGTAATCAAAATTACATAGAATTTGGATCATCACAAGTTGGCACGCATGCCATTATAATAATTGACAACACACATGGCTCCAGCCGTGTTGCCCTACTCACGACACGCAGGTCACGATAAATTTCATACATGCATCACATACATATATGGGCCATACTGATCACATACATCCTGCAAAAACAAGTTATGCATAGAATCGCATTCTACCGGATCATGTGAACTCGCAGCACCTAGTTACCTTAACGAGATATAAAAGGGGCTACGACTAGGGAGGGTCTAGGGGGTCTCCCCCTACGGGGTTCGAAGGGGCAGCTCCCTCGCGGGATCTCCGGGCGTCCGGAAAACTGTGAAAAATGAGAGATGGAATCTACACAATTTTCTTTAAGGATTTTGATCGGCAAATCAAATTTACCATAAACCGACTATTGTTCCGATCCGATCAAACTCCTTTGATCACGGTAAATCGATTTTAGATCTAGGTTTCGATTCGATCAATCATATTGATCTTCGCGTGATTCAACAGGATTTATGTGTCACTGTCTACCCTGATGGCGGAAGCCGACCGGTAGGGGTAAGTCGTTCGACAATCTCAGAATCACAATCACGGAAAGCAAGATCCTAGATCAATCCTGAACCACCGCAATATAAACGATCACATCATTCATATCAATCTGCATATCACCATATGCAACCAACCCGAACCTATAACTGAACAGCATCGGCTCTGATACCACTGAAGGGATACGAGTAGGCTACACTAGCGCAAATCAAAATTTTCTACCACGTAAACCAGGATTACTATTGTCATAGATCACGAGATTACCACTAAATGTGCAGTTGTGGAACTTGATGAAGCACGTCGAGGCAGTGTAGATGTTCTACGTCTCCTCCTTGTCCTCGTCCCATGAGCAGCTCAGCGTGCATGGCCTCAAGTATCCACACGCATAGCGTGGAAGCCAGACGGATCTGCTAGCTCATGACACAAGCGTGAGGAGTGACGGATGGGTTGAATGGTCTCTCCCTGGTCAGCACGCCCCACCCTCTCTTATATCGGCGTCCCTAGTGGGTTTCTACATTAGCATCCCATTAGTAGCCTAAGCCCGGTCTAATTCGGATCTAATCCTCATTAGGCTTCCAGCCCCTTAAGTGTGTGACCTTATAGGTTCATATACGTATAGACATGATACGAATACACTTATTCTGTCAATAGTTGGTAGCCTCTAGCAAGACGTGCAAACTCCTAAACGCATACAAAGATCATATCGGACGAACCATCACAAGGTTTAGTACATGTCTTTCCCTTTGCCTCGCGATATTTGGTCTAGCTCCAAGCTGACCTCCCTTTCTCGATACTGTGATTCGGAATCCCTTTACTAGTTTAACTCTTAACCATATGTAGCACGGCCATGCATTTCTGGATCCGATCACTCGAGGGGTCCAGAGATATCTCTCTCAAATAGAGAGGAGAAAATCTCATCTTGATTGACCATGCCTTGCAGCATGCTTCAGGGCAAACCCGAAAGCTACCTTTATAACTACCCAGTTACGGAGTAGCGTCTGATAGCCCCAAAGTATATCGATCCATATCTCAAGTACATGCAACAATCTCAGGTCTAAGGACAAAACATACACGATGTGTAGAGAGAGAGCTACAACTAATTGCTAGTCTCAAGTTAGGTTAGTCCAACCCCATGTTCATAACATGTGTTCACGTTATTGGTTTGACATCTCCATGTCTATGACTTGCGAAATATAGTCATCAACCAATCGATGTGCTAGTCTAATATTTACGTGTGTCCTCACATGAACTCCGACTAGGAACAACTCTTAAATAACCATACAAGTATAGAGTTTCACAAGCAATTCACAAAATTACCAATCAATACAAGTTAGTTGTCTGATATGGATATTTAAGGAACATTATAATAACTCTAGGTACATAAGAAATATAATCATCTCTATGATTGCCTCTAGGGTATATTTCCTTCAGACCAATCTCTAACTTTAGGGACCATTCTACAGCGCAAGTCCGAGATCCCCACCCCTTCCCACTGCTGGAGCGACAAGTAGATGACCCGTCGGTTCTCGATGGTTTCCCCACCCCTTCCCGCTGCTAGGGTTTCACGGGAGGAGAGAGACGCGTCTAGCCCAGTTCGTCTTTCTTTCTCCTTTTTTCCGTCTCTTCGTTTCCTTTTTCTTTCTGATTTCTATTTTCTTATTTTATTTTCTATTTCTTTTCATATTAAAAATGTTAAAATTTGAAAAAATAGAAATTTGAGGAAGTTCAAATTAAAAAATGTTTAGATTCAAAAAATATTCAGATTTTTGAAAAATATTTAAATCTAAGAATGTTAAAATTTGAAAACATTCATGTTTGAAAAATGTTTAAATTTTAAAAATCATTTAGATTGGAACAAAGTTTAATTTTAAAAATGTTGAAATCCTTGATAATGTTCGGACATTACGCAAAAATCGGAAAAACCGCCAAAAAACATTAAAACAAACAAGAAATAAGAAAATCGGGCAAAGAACCACCCCGCGTTAAATGGGCCAGACCCAAAGGCTACATGGGTGTGCGGTCGATGGTATACACCGACCAATTTGATGTATAGGACCAGGTTGGTGTACTCCCACGCGACCTCGGCGCTACTTTGAGAATCGCCCCTAGAAAAATCTTGTCCCAATCACACAAGAAGGCGACAGGGACGTAGCGGCACGCCATTTAATCCCGTATAATACATTTATTAATAAAAAAATCGAAAAAATAAACTAACGATTTGAATAAACGGGACTTGCGGCCGTTTAGCTGTCATTTACATCCCTAGACAACATCGATGCGGTTAGGCTCCATGTTCATATAATTTCTTTTTACGAATTCATATATATTAACGTATACTACCTCTGTTCTAGAATTTAAGATGTTTTAGTCTTTTTCTAAAGCACACGTATGTGGACACCTTTCGGCGTTTGGTTCGAAACGAGATGAGTGAAACTACTCACTAAAATGAGTTTAGATACATTTGTTAAACATCTTAAATTTGGAAATAGTGGGAGTACCGATGGGAAGAAAAGGGATCTGAATCCAATTCATCTACTCTCTCTAATCCATATTATTGTTCTCAACTTTGCCTAAAATCATATGTACTCCTTCCGTTTGGAAATATAAGATGTTTTAGGTTTGTAAAGCTAATGTATCTAGACACCTTTTAGTGTTTAGATTCATTTGAGCCTATACATAAAAAAAATGTCTAGATACATCTTTTTCACAAACCTAAAACATACTCCCTCCGTCCCAAAATAGACGTCTTAGATTTGCAAAATTTGAATGAATCTAAGACGTCTATTTTAGGACGGAGGGAGTATTATATTTCTAAACGGAGGAGTCATGTGTTCAAATACACTCCAAGACTCCAAGCTATGATGATGATCCTACAAATCCATTACCCATACCTTTACCCCTATTTTGAAAAAAAACAAATCCATTACCCATACGGCCAGGGGGTAACGCTATAGTTACGGACTCTTTGTTACGGAATTTATTTACGGAACGACGTGAAGAAAAACAAGTGGATCATGTCCCTTAAAACACGGGAGGCAGCAGGACTTACACCAACATCGGAGTGCACGTCATTCCGTAAGCTTATTTGCGTAGAGATCTGTCCGTAGGTCTAGCATTTTTGCGGCCGGGGTACCGGTACTATTCTCCGCAGGCCTCTATCGATCGACCCGTCGTCTGCTGAAAATTCAGCAGAAGTAGCAGTTTCCCAACACGTACGTGCGCCGTCGCCGAGTCGTGTGTCGTCGTCGCAAACAACATTCAGCTACAGTGGCTAGTTGTGTCTTTCAGCTGTCGTCGTGCGTGCGCGCGTTGTGTCCCTCTCGTCCGCGAGACGAAGTACGACTGTACTGCTCCTCCTGGAACAGTAGCGTATCGCGCGTCCCTCTCCGAGTATCTCGGAAGTCCGAGGCACAACCATGGACCGCGCGCCACGAAATTCTCGTTTCTGACGACAGTGCAGTCCAATCGAGGCAGCCATGCGTGACCAGAAGACTTTCCATCATCGTCATCATCTGCTGCCAGCACCCTCTCTTTTCCAGGTCACTACTTTTCAAATTCGTACTCGTCACTGTTCCGACAAAGAGAATCGTCTACATTTTGACCCATGACCGTTCGCCGGTATAGGGAAGACCGGTCGCCGGTCGGGCCGTCGAGGTCTCCGTCAAGGGGCAAAGCTACCTAGGGCATGTCTCTCTCTCTCTCTTTTTTTTTTTGAGGGGCAAAGCTAGGAAAATGTCTGGAAGAACGACGTACGTACGGTATTTACGGTACTGATGATCGATTCTCTACCCTATGATAGTCAGCCGAAAACTCAGCAGAACCTACGCTACTTTTGTTGGGCCTCCAGGACGGGCTCGCTCGTTGCGTAGCGGCAGACTAGTACTATTAGTCCCACATCGCCAGTTAAGAGCCGCGTAGACTGCTTTACATACTCCTCTCTCCCGGTTACCGTCGCAAGCTCGGTAACCCGAGACAGTAGATGGAACCTGGTAGAAATTAATTGTCGGGTCCAGTCGCGCCGTCCTGTTGCCCAAGTTCATCTTCGGGTGTGCAGTGGGGACAAGTTTCACAAACCGCGTTCTCTACAAACTTTTTATTTTTATATATTTGATTTGATGTCCTCTTTCTTTGGCTGAAAAAATCAAACAACAAAAAGACACCGATTCACTCATATTTAGACATATTTCGCGTAATTTAACTAATTTAAACTAAAACATAGATGGAAATCGATTGATAGAACGTGCCATATCGAGGCTGTCCGTCATCATTGCCGTGCCTCGTCAAGTTGTCGTCCTCTGGATCCTATGACGTCGGGTTGGCCCCACGAGGTAGATGATGGAGCCGCTATCCTTCACGGATCACCATTGCGCAAACACAACCTTGGTCGGCCGGATGATGTTGAAGGAGCTCACATTAGCGTCATCTGTCCCGACACGTCTTTGAGAACTTTTACGTAGTGCGCCTGAAGCTCTAGCTCCACTTCCCACCACGCCTTATCCTTCTTCGAAGTAAGGGATATAGAACCGGGCGAGCTTCGCCTCCCGTTACTTATGGAAGAGCAGGAGCCAGAGCTGGGGTCACCCAACGCCTAGTTCGGTTGCGCCTGTTACGTCATCCCCTTCTCGCTTTAGCGATGGTCGATGTACGCACACAGCCCATCCCCTCCGGGGTTGAGTGAACAACGTATCTAGCGCCACTTATGTCCGATGGCACGAGAAGGATGTTCTTGGCTAGGAGCACTGCCTCATACAGATTGAGGTTGCGTGTGCGGGGCTCGTCTTCCTGACTGGTGCCAGAGCCGCTACCTCCGGCCTCGTGGTTGTGGGACGTTGTGTTCCTAAGGTTGAGGTAGGTTGCTAGCAAAACCGGCGATAAGATGCGACTCGGGTTGTGGGAGACGACTAGGGTTGCGGATACGACAAAAAAGGGGTCCCAATCGCTTATGGAGGAACTCTGCCGTCGGCGCATGGGAGTTATGCATGGAGGTCGTTGGGCATTAAACACAACGACCAAACTCTCCTGGTCATAAGTAAAAAGCTCCCGTTTCACTGCTAGGTCGGCCCACCCTCTAAATCCTATGTGGCGTTGAGTGTCGGCGCATCCACTCGGCCCTTGCGAATATGGGTCATTGTGAGCGTGTTGGCTATTCTATTGGGCTCGAAAATACGAAGGTAAGAGTCTGAAATTGAGCCATACCCGGTAGATTTATTGGGGACGCTACCGTGGTGGCCTGTGGAGATGATCCAATCACATATGAGTCATCACATTTCGTTGCCAGGCCACGCCACCTCCAAATCCTACGTGGTGGACAGTGTTGGTGCATCCGCCTAGCCCTTGCGGATGGGGCGGTGTGCGTGTCACCATGTCAGCTATTCTATTGGGTTCGAAATACGCAAGTAAGCCCTAAATTGAGCTGGGCGCATGAAGTCATTGGGGATGCTACCGAGCGGCCCGTGGAGATGCTCTTGGCACATATAAGTTATTACATTAAACAGATAGCTTTGAGCATGACTAGCTCGCTAGCTCATTGTTAGGAATAGACAACTTGTATTTCTCTGGGGGCCAAATGCCACAATATATAATACAGATACAGGTGTGAATATACAGAAAGCCCCCTAACATATGGGGAAAACTATAATACAAATATATACATCTAACACCCCCCTCAAACTCATGGTGGATCCACAACCGAGTTTGAGAGAGAATCATGCTTGCTCTGTGTGCGTGTCTTCGTAAAGAAATCCGCCATCGAATCAAGGCATCTTGAGCGCAATAACTGCCCGCACTGAGCACGAGTATAGGAAGCATCAACACCAATATGCTTGGTAAGCTCATGCTTGACGGATCACGTGCAACACTAATAGCACTGTCTTGTCGAGACAAAACCGAGTGGGTATGGTAATAGAGACCCCAAAATCCGCAAGTAACCACCGTAACAGGTCACCTCAGCAGTCAACAAGGCCATAGCACGCAACTCAGCCTCAACACTCGAGCAGAAACTGTCGCATTTCTTCGTTTTTCAAGCAATGAGCGAACCACCAAGAAACACACGAGAGAAAGTGAACGAAGATCCGAAGGATCACTCGCACGTAAGCGTCCGAATAACCTTTAGCACTGGAGGGCCGAACGACGAAAAGAAAAGGCGCAGTGATCGTACCCACGAAGATAACGAAGAACACGAGAAGATGACTATAGTGAATGTGGTAGAAGCGAAACAAACTGACTCGAATATGAACAGGATAAGAGATGTCGGTGACGGTGACAAGATAAACAAGATTCCCAACAAGATGACGATAACGCTCGGATCGAAAAGAGGATCACCATCGAGGTTGAAGCAACATTAAGCTCCATAGGGGTCTCACGACGCTCATCCCCAAGAGCAGCACGAGCAAGAAGATCCTGAATATACTTTTCCTGAGAGATGTAAAAGCCATCAGAATTGGAGGAAACCTCAATCCCAAGAAAGTATCGAAGATGACCAAGATCAGTCATAAGAAACTGTCACATCCCAAATTTTAGATTTGGTTCTGCATATCATTCATGCCATTGCATCATACTCTTCCATGCAAAACCATCGATTGAAAAGATTCGGTAAAGCACTATTTTCTAAACCCTACTCTATTTTACTACGAGGCTCCTGCGGGAGGCTTTAGTAGGACTTATGTTGTCCACCCTTGTAGCCTCGACGCCGCGCGGGCCCACCTCGCCTCGAGCTCGTCCCTTCTGGAGATGCACCGTCGACACGCCTAGATCGTCCACCAAGACGCACAAATCCCGAACCGATGACCGAAGGGAACCACCTCGGAACGCCATGAGCTACTACCCCGACCACCGAAGACGGAACTCCAAGTACGCCTTTTCGGACACCGAGACCCGCGAAGACCGAACCCGGATGTCGATCGAGGGCGATCTCGCGAACCGAGAACTCCGCCACGGTAGCGGAGTCTCCTACACGGAACCATCGGCGCCACACGAGCTCGACACCGACAAACGAGTGGAACCCGAGTACTTCGTGGAAATTAGGCGATGACGAATCGACAAGCTCTCCTTCACGGAATTCGAGAAGCCTGTTGGTGCTCAAGACCAAACTCCGTCGAACCCTAACCAAGTACGTCGAGACCCTGAAGACCCCGAAGCCGAAGGTCAACTACAAGGGACGTCAAGCTCGTCGAGATTGCGGAACGACAAGCACTTCACCCCGGATGTCGAGATCGACCCGAAGGCGACAAGATCCGCATGCGACAAGAACGACGACGGAGAATCGATGCGCCCGACAATGACCCAAGTCGCTTTCCGGACGACAAGGACTACCTCCGATGTTAGAGAACGAGCCCGCCGAGAACGCTTCCGTCGAACCCCAGATCCGAGCCCTGAGACCGACCCCGAACCCCGGAACCCAAGAGCTGCCGAACCCTAATGTGTGAACCCTTTTCTCGAGCCCTATTTTATAAATGTAATAACAACTTGTTGCATATTGAATTGTCATGCATGCATCCTTGTCATGTGGTTTGGGGGCCTTAGGCCGATTCACCTAATAATTAAATATGGGGCCCATATGCGGGCAAATCTAGCCTTATATTGGCCTCATTTAAATTTGTGTAGCAAACCGGTATCTTATCTTGCCTTGTTTTAACAACATTTAATTGCGGGGGATCTAAATAACTTGCACCACCTAATTAATTGTCGGGACCCCGGTTCCACTTAATATGACCTAATTTCATCGCACCTTTGCCATGTCATCCATCATGCATGCATCATGCCGATTTTCTGCCGTGTATTAAATAACGCATCCGGTTATTCTAGTGTTTTGCTTCTTCGGATAAGACCGTTGAGTTGATGTGAGCTTCGCCCGATCTTGGTTGAACCTTGACAATGTTTTCGATCATCTCCCTTTCTACCTATCTTCTTTTTATAGTATTTATTCCTCTGTTGATCTATTGCTATCTGGTTGCGATGCTTTAGTTTCGTACTGTGATATATCGTGCACCCTATATTGCCTTGGACACATCCTATTACCATTGTTTGGTAGATAGTTGGACTTGTGTCGCTTGCTCAAATCTTTGTTGCGTGTTGTCAAGTGCTGCTTGTTGATGTATTGCGGCATGTTGATGTTGGAGATGATCATAGTTTTACTTATCGTTCACTTTAATTTCTGTTTAACAACTAAAATTGAAATAAGCGAGGCATCGTGGGTGATAGAAAATATTTGGTTTCAACGCCCACTTGTGTCCCGTGAGACCAGTACTTGATACTGCCTTGATTTATCGCGCTATCCACATCCGGAGGTATATGGGACCCCCTAGCGAGCTTGATTCAGTCTTATTTCTTGGGGCCACAAACTAGTTTGAGGTTTTATTTACGATCTGTACTTATGCCATGCTACTTTCATATTTAAATTGTGAGGAGCACCTTTATCTTGTTAGGATCGGGACACGATTCGCGGTGTCGACAAGCCCAGCCACACTTTTGGGTTCCCGATCGTTCCTGACCGTCTACCCAAACCTTAAGTCCGTCTCGGGCGGCCGGCCGTTCGGATTCTACTTAAGGGTGGCCTCAAATATTTGAATCTGTGATTGTTCAGTGAAAGCCTCGGGTTTTGATTTGGTTTTTCCGAGGTTGATCGGCGTGTGTTGCTATTGGTGCACCCGCCGGTAAAACTTTCAAAGCCGTGTCCACGGATATGGACGACTTGGAGCATATCTCGATCATGACAAGCATAACTAAAGTTTATTGCTATAAATTTGAATTTATAATGACTAGTAATCAGCTTCACTATAATGGAATGGCTAATTATCGCCCACAATTGCTTGTTTGAGTGTCGCTTGCGACCATTGTATCCGACTAGTAAGTATTGCAACTTCTAGCGGAATGGCTGAATAAAAGTACCAACAACTGGGTTTTGGGTTATCTCATGATAAATGTATCGACTAGTAAGTGTTGCCACTATCACGAAATGGTTAACTAAAGTGCCCACTGCTTACTTTATCGGGCGATTATCTAAACCCGACTAGTAAAGTGCCGCAACTAATGAATAAATAAACCGCCAACGTGTGAGTTCCTCGGTTGACTTCCTCGTTGGTCTCGAGGGGAAACACGATGGGTTTGTTTGGTGTTAGCTTCAGTTGGATCCGGATAGGTCATTCTTACCCCTCTCTCGATAACCGCTAGTTGTATCGAGTCTCTATAGGTTGTTTAGTGCATCTTGCCGCTTCATCCACCATACCTATGTAGGCGAGGACCGCCAATTCTAGCCTCGCTGTCTGCCTCGATCGACGCTCCTCTTTTCCTTTGCCCTTTGTCGGCACCCTTTTTGTTTAAGCAGGTTTTGAGATCGACGTTAGTGGTTGCCCTTCCTGGCTTTGGGCAGGGTTATGGACGCCATTGGTTATTCTTGAGCTCTTAGCCTTTTGCATCTTGTCCGTAGTCGGACGCTCCATCGTTTTCAATGTGATTTGGATCTTTGTATATTATATTTGTATTCTTGACTCTTTTAGTCGTTGTTATATATATCTGTTATGTGGGTCCCATCGAGGACTGTTGTGTAATGTTATTATTGCTTTCCACCACGAAAGTGCTTGGTGGGCACCTTTGAATCGTTTCTATGCGGGTTTGGGCGAGTTTCGCTAAAACTTGCATAGGTCCGATTCTGAGGGTGTTACAAAGTGGTATCAGAGCTCAGCAGTTGCGATACCCCACAAGTCCAGCCTGTAGGATAACCTAGCTAACGGCCGAAGTAGAGTGTCAAAACTTATTTTTGCAAAATCGGTTGGATAGTTCTGATTAGGTCTGATTTTACTCCTTACCCCTCTGCTATTCTCCTCTTATCTCTGCGCGTTTTGAATCCGCTCTCTTCTCTTTCTTCGAGTCCAGGAATTCTCGTGGTTGGGTTCCGTCGTACCTTCAGGGTTTCGCTTCCTCCTCTGATAACGGTGTTCTGCCATCTGGTGTTCAAGCTGCCTGATGAATCCGTCTACGGTGTTACCAACCTTTGTTCCTTGTTTGTGCCTTCCGGTGTTTTCCGACGCGACGACATCATCTACGCGAGATCCGATGCAGAGTCTGCATCACTCCTTTGTTTCCGAACCTCGGTTGTCGAGATCTTCAGTCTGATTCCGAGAGTTGGTTGCGTAATCCGCCTATTCGTGTGCAGGGTAATGGTTTGGGTGCGCGATGGACTGATCACCATCCGACTACTCTTATCATTCGCTCTTGTACATCGAATCAGTGGATCCAGCAGTTTTACTCCATCCATCGAAACTAGAGGTGGCTTATTTGTTGATACCTCTACCTTCGACCTTTTTGATCCGGAGTGTTCTCTCGACGATCACGGACAACGACCTCTTGTTAGTGGTGTCGCAAGGATCTACACGAAGCGAGAAGATGCAGATCGCCGACCTTCCTTCCGGTACCATGAGGCGGATCTAGGGCGAGATCCTTTGTTAGTGGTGTCGAATTGGCATCCCGCAAAACCACTACTAGAAAATCGCGTTGTTTTTGTGCATTGCATCATCATGACCGCATGCTCATGTCATCATGCCACATTGCATTTGAGCATCGTCATCATCTTGCATTTGCTTGCATAAAATTAATTGCGGATAAACCGGCTCATGTTTTCTAAACGTCGTCTTAATTCAAACATAAAACCGGATGCTTAGGACATTTTGTTTGTCCAAAACTATTTACAAAGTTCGTCGCAATCAAATAAAAATATTAAATTGTTTTAGGTAATGAATCGATCGATTGAACGACCACCCTAGAAAATAATCGGTCCACCTGCCCCTCTAAATCCTAACTTTACCCAACCTAGTCTACCCAACCAACCAGCCACCTCACTCCCTCCAATAGCCTCTCGCCACCTCACCTCTCCCCAAAGACCCACCCACTCACACCCTGCCACCTCAGCCAGCCCTCTCTCCCTCACCCTGCCTCCACCCACCAGATCACCCCACACTCACACCACACGCTACCCGCCACGCGACACACACTAGCTGCCCCGGGTCCCACCACCCGCCCCACGAGCAGCCCTGCCCTGCTCTTCTTCTCCTGGCCTCCCCACGCCACGCCTGACGCCCTCCACTCGCCTCTACCGCCTCCGCCACCTCTCCTCCCTCCCTCCGCCGCCGGCTTCGCCCCTTCCTCGCCATTGCTGCCACGCTGCCTCGCCATGGCGCCCTCGCTGCACCTCCGCCACTGCGGTCCTCCATGCCGCTTTTCTCGAAGCGACCGCTGCTGACGCCATCGCTCGCGCTTCTCCCTCGTCAGCCCGCCGTCGGCCCTCCACCTCACGTGATCGAGCCGCCTCTCCGTTTCTCCCGTCCAGCGCGCCGCCAAGGCTCTTCTCCCGCGCATAGCTCCTCCGCTCGCCTGGCGTGAGCCCGTCGCCGCTGGGTCGCCGTGTGCCCGAGCCGCCTCACTTCTGACGGACCGCCCTCGCCCTGCGCCTGCTGGCGTCGCGCTCCGAAGCTCTGCCGCTCCGTCCTCGCCCACGCGCTTCGACGCTGGCCGCCGGTTGCCCGCTTCGCCGTCGTGCGCCGTCCTCGCCGGCGAAGCCGCTCGAACCACTCCGCTGCCGCCCGCCTCCGCTCCGTTCGCCGCTTTCCAACCGCCGAGCCTCGGCGCGCGGGCCCACTCGCCTCGAGCTCGTCTTCCGGAGATGCACCGACACGCCTAGATCGTCACCAAGACGCAAATCCCAACCGATGACCGAGGGAACCACCTAACGCCATGAGCTACTACCCGACCACCAAGACGGAACTCCACGCCTTTTCGACACGAGACCCGAGACCGAACCCGGATGTCGATACCCCGAGGGCCGATCTCGCCGAACCGAGAACTCCGCCATGTACCGGAGTCTCCTACGGAACCATCGACGCCACACACGAGCTCGACACCGACAAACGAGTGGAACCCCGAGTACTTTGTCGTGGAAATTAGGCGATGACGCCGAATCGACAAGCTCTCCTTCACGGAATTCGAAGCCTGTTGGTGCTCAAGACCAAACTCCGTCGAACCCTAACCAAGTGCGTCGAGACCACAAGACCCGAGCGAAGGTCAACTACATAAGGTCAAGCTCGTCGAGATTGGGCGACAAGCACTTCACCCGGATGTCGAGATCGACCCGACCCGCTGGCGACAAGATCCGCATGCGACAAGAACGGCCGACCGGAGAATCGCGCCGACAATGACCCAAGTCCTGCTTCCGGACGACAAGGACTACCTCCGATGTTCGAGAACGAGCCCGCCGAGAACGCTCACGAACCCCGATCCGAGCCGAGACCGACCAACCGGAACCCAAGAGCGCCGAACCCTAATGTGTGAACCCTTTTCGAGCCCTATTTTATAAATGTAATAACAACTTGTTGCATATTGAATTGTCATGCATGCATCCTTGTCATGTGGTTTGGGGGCCTTATGCCGATTCACCTTATAATTAAATATGGGGCCCATATGCGGGCAAATCTAGCCTTATATTGGCCTCATTTAAATTTGTGTAGCGAACCGGTATCTTATCTTGCCTTGTTTTAACAACATTTAATTGCGGGGGATCTAAATAACTTGCACCACCTAATTAATTGTCGGGACCCCGGTTCCACTTAATATGACCTAATTGCATCGCACCTTTGCCAGGTCATCCATCATGCATGCATCATGCCGATCTTCTGCCGTGTATTAAATACTGCATCCGGTGTTATTCTAGTGTTTTGCTTCTTCGCGGATAAGACCGTTGAGTTGATGTGAGCCCGATCTTCGGTTGAACCTTCGGCAATGTTTTCGCGATCATCTCCCCTTTCTACCTATCTTCTTTTTATAGTATTTATTCCCTCCTGATCTATTTCTATCTCGTTTGCGATGCTTTAGTTTCGCACTGCGATATACCGTGCAGCCCTATATTGCCTTGGACACATCCTATTACCTGTTGTTTGGTAGATAGTTGGACTTGTGCTGCAAATCGCTTGCTCAAGTCTATGCGTGTTGTCAAGTGCCACGATTGTTGATGTATTGCGGCATGTTGATGTTGGAGATGATCATAGTTTTACTTATCGCTCACTTTAATTTCTGTTTAACAACTAAAATTGAAATAAGCAGAGGCATCGGTGGGTGATAGAAAATATTTGGTTTTAACGCCCACTTGTGTCCGTGAGACCCCGAGTACTTGATACCTCCTTGATTTATCGCGCTATCCACATCCGGAGGTATATGGGACCCCCTGAGCGAGCTTGATTCGGCCTTATTTCTTGGGGCCACAAACTAGTTTGAGGTTTTATTTACGATCCTGTACTTATGCCATGCTACTTTCTCTATTTAAATTGTGCGAGGAGCACACTGCATCGCTTTAGGATCGGGACACGATTCCGCGGTGTCGACAAGCCCAGCCACACTTCGGGTTCCCGATCGTTCACAAATGGCGTCTACCCAAACCTTAAGTCCGTCTGAGCCGGCTTCATTGCAGATTCTACTTAAGGGTGGCCCCTAAATATTTCTGAATCACTGTGATTGTTCAGTCGTGAAAGCCTCGTTGGGTTTTGATTTGGTTTTTCCGAGGTTGATCGAGCGTGTGTTGCTATTGGTGCACCCCCGGGTAAAACTTTCAAAGCGTGTCCGCGGATATGGACGACTTGGAGCACAAGATTCTCGATCATAGACAAGCATAACTAAAGTTTATTGCTATAAATTTGACTTTATAATGACTAGTAATCAGCTTCACTATAATGGAATGGCTAATTAATACTGCCCACAATTGCTTGTTTGGAGTCGCTTAATTATTGTATCTCGACTAGTAAGTATTGCAACTTCTAGCGGAATGGCTGAATAAAAGTACCAACAAGCCGGTTTTGGGTTATCTCATGATAAATGTCGACTAGTAAGTGTTGCCACTATCACGGAATGGTTAACTAAAGTGCCCATCGCTTACTTTATCGTGATTATCTAAACCTGACTAGTAAAGTGCCGCAACTATAACTCAATAAATAAAACTGCCAACCGTGTGAGTTCCTCGGTTGACTTCCTCGTTTGGTCTCGAGGGGGAAACACCAGGATGGGTTTGTTTGGTGTTAGCTTCAGGTTGGATCCGGATAGGTCATTCTTACCCCTCTCTGATAACCGCTAGTTGTATCGAGTCTCTATAGGTTGTTTAGTACATCTTGCCGCCATCCACCATACCTATGTGGCGAGGACCCGATTCTAGACTCGCCGTGTCGGCCTCAAGATCGACGCTCCTCTTTTCCTTTGCCCTTTGTCGGCACCCTTTTTTTGTTTAAGCGGGTTTTGAGATCGACGCCGTTAGTGGTTGCCCTTCCTGGCTCAAGCAGGTTATGGACGCCATTGGTTATTCTTCGTGGCTCTTAGCCCTTTGCATCTTGTCCGTAGTCGGACGCCTCCATCGCTTTCAAGGTGATTTGGATCTTTGTATATTATATTTGTATTCTTGACTCTTTTAGTCATTGTCATATATATCTGCTCAGGTCCCATCGAGGACTGTTGTGTAATGTTATTACGCTTTCACCCGCACGAAAGTGCTCGTGGCACCTTTGAATCGCTTTATGCGGGTTTCGCTAAAACTTGCATAGGTCCGATTCGAGGTGTTACATCCGCCACACGCACGCCCGCCGCGTGCCGCCACTCACAGCCTTATACAGCCGCGCCAGCCGCCACGCTGCCGCATGCGCCGCAGCCGCCGCTGACCGCCATTGGCCCGGCTGGCGCTTTTCTTCCGCCACAGAACCGCCGCCGGAGCCGATCGCCGCCACTGCTCGAAGCTTGCGCCGGTGAGTCGCGGCCATCTCTCGTGGCGTTGGATCTCGATCAACGGTCCAGATCGGTTGACTGGTCAGCCCAGGCGCTGACTAGTCAAACGCCCAATCGCCAGTCAACAGCCACGTGGGCCAGTGAACCAATTGACTAGGTATTTTCTTTAATCGATTAATTGGCAGATTTTCAGAAACTTGTAAATTATGAGAAATTAATCCGCTGGGCCAAAAATTGCAAATAAAATATATGTAGGTTTAGTAAGTGTAGAATCTTGCTGTACCATTGTTTCACACTTTTGCAGCAAGATTTAGTACAGTTTAATTAATTGAGTTAATGGCCTTTTGGAGTAATTAATCAGAAAAAAGATCTGTAACTCGAAAATTGCGTGTAATATGTCCCTGGATTCAGTAGAACGAGGGAAATCTCATCGTGAATAAAAGGATAGGCTTATAGTAAAACTTCTGCAGAAACTGTCTAGTGGCTTTCTGCAGTGTTTTAATTATTCAGGGAGTTTCATAATTCCTTTTTGAGTAATTCCAATTGGTACTGTTTCTAAATAGCAATGCCTATACTGTAGAATTTTCCCAAGATTTTACAAACAGTATACTACCGGTAGTGAATTAATTGGGTTCTAGTTCTAGTTTTGAGTATTATATTTTGCATATTAGTTTTCCTTGCGCTAAAACTATTTTCCATGCATGCAATCAGTACCTCTACTGATTTCTATTATGTGGTGCAGCTATAGCACCAATCCACTTGTCATGCATGCATTCATACATCGTCTTTGTTGCATATGCTTGTGGATTGCTTGTTTATGATTGCAATTGTATCGTGTAGATTGTGACGAGTGCAACGCTTGCTCGTGTGTGGATTTTTCTTCCGACCGCTACAACCAAGGCAAGTAGATGCTATTTTGTTCATGATATTGTCCTACTATTTTCTATGCATTGTTGTGTATTTTATAGACGCATGTGTAGGATGATATTATCGCTATGCTATGTCCTATTATGTGGTAGGGCTTTCCTTGTAGATGAACCACCGTTGGTAGATGTGCTTAGCCATGCTATGTTGAACGAGGGCTGGGTTACATCACTTAGACTTGTTTCTAAAAGTAATGGTTTGTGAAAACTAAAACAACTTAATCAATGAATCTCCTGGGTGTGATGGTATTGATAATTTTTGGTGGTTTCATTGCGGAAAGGCACCCAGGTATCGAGAGAAATTGATTGGCTTCTTTATTTGGTAGCTTACGTGTACAACCATGTGTCAATAATGAAATGGGCGGTTGGTTGGACTTAGTAGGTTGTGGTAACTCGAACCCGCGTATCCAGAGATGTAGAATTTTGGTAGGTTGGACCGGTGCCAGGATTGGGGAGCTACTTCCTAATGTCTCTTCTTGGACTTCTCCCTATCATCACCCAAAATGAGAGTGATGGTGCAGCTGGGCTGGCCAAGTCACATGGGTAAGTGTACTAACCCCTGCAGGGTGTATAATCTAATCGATTAGCCGTGTCCCCGGTTATGGACAACTGAGTTGCTTGATATTGATTCCATGACATGTTTCTCGCTCATTCCAACTTCATAATTGTTTTAATATTGTTGGGTTAACTTAATTGGGATCTTTTCAAAGAAAATCAAAAACTGTTTATGAAAGTAGGACAAAGGTATTTGCAAATGCAAGCTAGACACAGCTCCACTTGCCAAATATGCATGTATATCTTAGTACTATTGTCTCCATTTACTAGCTCTACTTGCCATACATTCCATGTATTGACCCTTCGGGGCTGCTACGTTTCATGTTGCAGGTTATTCCGATTTTGAGTAATCGATATATGCCACGGTACTCCACTCGGCACTTGTTCACTTGTGGGCAATTTTAAGAATGGAGGATTTACTTTATTTATGTTGCTACCTGAATAATTTGAGCAAGCCTTGAGCTAAGCTTTTATTGTAATAATGGTACTCTGGATCTTCATTATTTATGATACACGGATATTTTGCTATGTTATTCATCTTATTCTATTGTGGGCCAATGAACCGATCCAGGGATTGGCATGTCACATAGAAGCCTCGGTCTTTCGTAACATGTGTTACAAGATGGTATCGAGCCCGTGTCGATCAGAGGATCGTGACCTAGGATTGGATTAGGAAGCCATAGATTTATTAAAACCTATATTAACTTTGTCTTTCATCTTATGCCTTTCACTCTCGTAAATTCTTATCATATGCTTGTTGGAGATATGCCCTAGAGGCAATAATAAATGTAGTTATTATTATATCTTTGTGTTTATGATAAATGTTTACATTCATGCTATAATAGTATTAACAAGGAAACATTAATACTTGTGTGATTTGTAAAATTAATTTGAAGTCCCTAGTAAAGCCTCTATATAATACTATCTTGTTGGTTAATAGATGATTGTGGTTTCCCTATCATGAACATTGAGATGTTATTAACAACAAGATCATATTGTTAGGAGAATGATATGGTGGACATACTCCTATAGATAAGCGTAGCATAAAGATCAAGTCATTTTAATAGTTCAATTGCTATATGCTTTCTGATACATAGTAATCTAATTCCTTCGACCATGAGATCATGCATATCACCTTTACCGGATGGATGCTTTGATGACATCAAACAAAGACCGTAATCGGTGATTATAAAGGTGGCATTGAGTGTTCGGAAAGTATTGGTTGAAACACATGGATCAAGAGTGGGATTTGTCCATCCATATGACGGATAGATATACTCAGGCCCTCTCGGTGAAATGTCATCCAATTAGCTTGCAAGCATGTGACTCACAAGGGATCACATGTCACGGGAACGAGAAAAGAGTACTTATCGGTAATGAGGTTGAACTAGGTATGCAGAGATACCGATGATCAAAACCTCAGATAAGTAAACTATCGTGAGACAAAGGGAAATTGATATCGTATGTAAGTGGTTCATTTGATCGCAAAGTAATCATAGAATATGTGGGAGCCATATGAATTTCCAGATTCCTCTATTGGTTATTGATTAGAGAAGTGTCTCGATCATGTCCGCATAATTCACGAACCGTAGGGAGACACACTTAAGGATTCGACGTTGTTTGAGTAGTTATGGAATGATGAGAAAGAGTCTGAATGTTGTTCGGAGTCTCGAATGGGATTAGGGATATCACGAGGAGATCCGGAATGGTCCGGAGAATAAGAGTCATATAAGGAAAGTCCCGTTTCGGAGTTGGAGAATGATTCCGGTGTTTTCATCGGGAATGTTCTAGAAGGTTCCGGAATGTCCGGCACTCCGGAGGGGAAGGGTACATGAATGTGTTATATTAAGTTGGTATGATTGCATCATGTACTAAGTGTCATCGCTGAACAAAATAAAGGATTAAATCAAATCCTTGTTTGAAAAGTCAAACGCCAAGTTTGAAAGTCAAACTATTTTTGGGAAGTGGAAAAGAGGAGGAACAGTTGGGGAGGAGTCCTCCTCCCACCGCCCGCCCACTGCCGAGTTGGGAGGGACTCCTCCTCCCTGGGCCCCTCCACCTATATAAGGAGGGGCAGGGCTCCCTCCTAGAGACACACAAGATCCTCTCCTCCAAACCCTAGCCCCAAGCCGCCGGCCCTAGGGCACTCGCCGCCGCCGTCTAGGTGAAACCCTAGCCGCCATCCTAGCCCCCTCCTCGGCGTGTCTAAACCCTAGATCGTCGAGGGACTCTCTCATACTCCACCATACTCGCTCCGGCTTAAGGCGAAGCCCTGCGAGATCTCCCCTCTACTTCCTAGACCACGTTGCGTTATGCCGAATCGCGAGGGAGAGTGCTACAACCTCCGTCGCCACTGGAACAAGGGAGAGGAAGGTCTTTGTCGACCGAACGCAGATCGATCAGGAGGGAGCCTTCAAATACCGAAAGGATCGTCTACGCGATCTTGAGATCGGGAAGAATACCACATCACCCACGAATCGCCTCGTTAAACACTTTGGAATCTTCGAGGGTGAGTTATTCTATCGACTGTTGCTACAATCTAGTAGATAGATCTTGGCTTGTTTGTTTGTATGCGTAGAAATTTTTGTTTTCCATGCTACGAAACCCTACAATGCTATTCTCACACTTTCCTCTTTAATTGATAGATGGGAGAAGTCGGATGAGTATGCCACCATGGAGGCACCAAGGCCCTTTGCAGGCAGTTAGCACAGCTCTCGCAGACATTGGGATTGCCACGCCCATGTTCAAGGGAAGAAGGCTGTACACCTATGGATATGGTGAGGATGCATGGAGATCACCACCTTCATCTTCGTGGATGCCGCCTTGCCAAATCCTGTGCATCCGATCTACACCAAGACATACGCAGCTGGGACTTGGAATTAAATTGGCCATACATGAAGCCTGCCTCGCCAAAGGCCATCATGTCCGACACCTATCGCCAGCAGATTCACCCTACCGTGACTATGGGAGGCGTGATGAAGATGGGCACATTGTGGTTACCCCGGACAGAACAACATGCCGCCTGTGAGGCACATAGAGGACATGGAAAGGGAGAATGGAGCTCTAGCTGAGAAAGTGATGATGATAAAGGAGATCGCAGATTTTGCTAGCAATGGTATGGTGGTCCAAGGACAGGAGATTGACACCTTGCATGAAGCCATGGGAGTTCTGGAGAATGCCTTGATAGCCAGAGATGCAACCATAGCTCATCTTCATGGTACGGTGCAGGAGAACACCCAGAACATACAACAGTTGCAAGGGACCGTCCAGGAAAGGGATCAAACTATTGAAGCTATGACAACCCAGATTACCGCTCTCCAAGCACAGCTGAATCCACCCTCTGATGATGACAATGGAGATGATGGCAACAATGGAGATGATGATTACAGTGGGAACGATGATGATGAGGACGAGGATGATGATGATGGAGACGATGATGGTGGAGGAGATGAAGTTGTTGCAGTTGCAGCTGAGAGTGAAGAAGAAGAGGAGGATCCAGAAGAGGTGGAGTTTGAGATCTCAAGTGATGATTCAGGATAAGTGTACACTCCGCCGCCATGGTTGAACCATGGACCGAAGCGCCAACGCATGAGTGCAAGGACCTACCGAAACCTCTTCAAGAAGTAGATAGAAGTCCACCAATTAGTCCTCGTTAGGTAAAATCGTTAGGATTAGTCTCGATCGATGTGAAACTTAGTCACGGTTAGTTTAAGAGTGTTTAGTTGCTTATTTGTGT
>CP125976.1:34863246-35019124 GCA_030063025.1 Avena longiglumis | reverse complement strand
TCATGTACTACTAGGTGTCATCGCTGAGCAAAATAAAGGGATAAATCAAATCCTAGTTTGAAAAGTCAAACGCATGATTTGAAAAGTCAAGCAGCAAGTTTGCATGGTGGAGGAGAGTAGGACACCTACTTGGGGAGGAGTCCTCTCCTCCACCACCGGCCTTGAGCGAGTTGGGAGGACTCCTCCCTGGCCACGCCCTCCCACCTATATAAGGAGGGGCAGGGCTACCCCTCCAAGACTACACCTTGCCTCACCAAAACCCTAGCCCTAAGCCGCCGGCGCCACCACCTCCTGTTCCTGCCGCCGCCGCCTAGGGAAAACCCTAGCCGCCGACTTGGGCTTCCCCAATCCCTAGCCGCCGTCCTAGCTCTCTCTCCTTGGTGTGTTTAAACCCTAGATCATCGAGGCCTCTCTCATAGTCCACCATACTCGCTCCGGCTTAAGGTGAAGCCCTGCGAGATCTCCCCTCTACTTCCGGTACCACGCCGTCGTGCTGCCGGAATCGCGAGGAGAGTGCTACAACCTCCCACGCCTCTTTGGAACAAGGATAGGAAGGTCTTCATCGAGTACCGAACGTGTGACCGACTACGGGAGCTTTAGCGGGCAACGCAATGGAAGGATCGTCTACACGATCTTGAGATCGGCAAAATCGACTACATCACCCACGAGAATCCGCTCTCGTTAAACACTTTGGAATATTCGAGGGTGAGTTATTCCATCGACTCGTTGCTACAATCTAGTAGATAGATCTTGGCTTGTTTGTTTGTATGCGGTAGAAATTTTTTGTTTTCCATGCTACGAACCCCTACAGTGGTATCAGAGCCATGTCTATATGTAGATCTGTTGCACGAGTAGAACACAATGGTCATTGTGGGCGGTGGTGCTTTTATTATCAATTGCTTCTTGTGTACTTTGCATCTTGCGGTATGATGGGATGAAGCGGCCCGGGCTAACCTTACATGACATCGTTCATGAGACTTGCTCCACGCTCAACATGCAACTTGTATTGCATGAGTGGCTTTATTGGTGTCTGTCTCCCATTATAGTATAGATCCAATTTACAACGGACACTTGATAGTTCAAACATCAACGTTGTGGTTCTTGTTCGTAAGTTAGATCGACACTTATTGAAAGCCCCAAACCACGTAAAATATGCAAAGAAATTAGAGGTGTCTAACTTTGTTTTGTAGGGGTGTGCTGTGATGTGATATGGCCATGATTGTGATTATATTTTATGTATGCAATGTTCCTTATTGTAAGTTGGCAACCGGAAGGAACCATATGGTTGTCTTTAATTTATGTTAAGACCCGCGTGTCTATTCAAAGTAGTTGTAATAGTTGAAGCCGGTGGACGACAACCATGGAGCAGCGTCATTGACCTTGATGCAATGTCGGTGATGATGGAGATCATGTTCATGCTTGAAGATGGAGATCGGAAGCACAAAGAAGAAAGGCCATATCATATCACATATTATGAATTGCATGTGATGTTAATCCTTTATGCATCTTGTATTGCTTAGTTAACGACGGTAGCATTATAATATGATCCCTCATGCACATGAATTTCAAGTTCTAAAGTGTTCATCCTTAGTAAGCACTGTTGCTAAAGCTTGTTGTTTCGAAGCACCACGTGATGATTGGGTGTGTTAGATTATGCAAGTGTATACAACGTGAGCAAGCCAGATTTGCTCATGCGTAAGCTAAGGTTTGATCTTGACGAGCATAGCATGTACATACATGGTCTCGGAACACGGATCACCAAAAGGTAAAGCATGAATCATGTAGTAGATATGATGAACATGTCGATTGTTCGCCATTGAAGCTACATCAACTCTCTTGATGATCGATTTTGATGTGGTGGATTTGGTTCGTGTGATCACTAAAACAATGTGAGGGATATTGTTTTGAGTGGGAGTTCACCTAGATTAATTTAACTATTAATTAGAACTCAATTTGTCATAAACTTAGTCTAAACTATTGCAAATATGTTGTAGATCAATGGCAGCCCCTACCATCAATTTTAATGCGTTCCTAGAGAAAGAAAAGTTAAAAAACAATGGAAGCAACCCATGGGTTGGTTCCAATTTTAGGATTGTCCTCAATCTTTGGTAATTTGACCTATGTCTGGATGCACCATTGGGTGACCGCTGCGGTGATGCTACCGATGAAGTAAAGAATGTTTACCTCGCTCGGAAGAATCAGTACTCCATAGTTCAGTGTGCTATCTTGTATGGTTTGGAATTGGAGCTTCAGAAAAGGTTGAGAATTCAGACCCACATGATATTGTCCATGAACTCAAATTTATTTTTGAGATTCACGCGATAGTTGAGAGCTATGAGGCTTCTGAAAAGTTCTTTAACTGCAAGATGGAAGAGGGCAGCTCCGTCAGTGAGCATGTGCTTAAGATGTCTGGGCACGCAAACAAACTCCAAAGCTTAGGTATAGTGATTCCTAATGCTTTGGGGATTTACCGTGTCCTCCAATCACTGCCACCAAGTTACAAGAACTTTGTGATGAACTACAATATGCAAAGCATGAACAAGCAGTTGCCAGAACTCTTCTCCATGTTAAAATCTGCAGAAGTGGAGATCAAGAAAGAGCACCAAGTGTTGATGGTCAATAAGACCACCAAATTCAAGAAAGGCAAGTCTAAGCAAAAGGGACACTTCAAGAAGGGTGGTAAGAAAGTTACCGCACCGACGAAGAAGACCAAGGCTGGACCTAAGCCTGATACTGAGTGTTTTTACTGCAAGGGAGAAGGTCACTGGAAGCGGAATTGCCCAAAGTACTTGGCGGATTTGAAGAACGACAACATCAAGAAGAAAGGTATATCCGATATACATGTTATTGATGTGTATATCACTAGTACTCGTAATAGTGCACAGGTATTTAATCTTTGGGTTGCTCATATTTGTAACTCAAAGCAGTCTTTGCGAGAATAAACGGAAGCTAGCGAAGAACGAGGTGACGATGCGCGTGGGAAATGGATCAAAGGTTGATGTGATCGCGGTCGACACGCTACCTCTTCATCTACCATCGGGATTAGTTTTATACTTAAATAATTGTTATTTGGTGCCTGCGTTAAGCATGAACATTATATCGGGATCTTGTTTATTGCGAGACGGTTATCGGAATGGAGAATAATGGTTGTTCGATTTATATGAGTAATATGTTTTATGCACATGCACCTTTGATAGATGATCTATTCTTATTGAATCTCGATAGTGGAAATACACATATTAATAACATTGAAGCTAAACGTTTGAAATCGAGCGATAACTCGACCTATATGTAATCGCTGTCTTGGTCACATTGGAGTGAAGCGTATGAAGAAACTCCATTCCGATGGACTTCTTGAATCACTTGATTTCGAATCACTTGAAATATGCGAAGCATGTCTGATGGGTAAAATGACTAAGACTCCATTTTCTGGTATGATGGAGCGAGCTACGGACTTATTGGAAATCATACATACCGATGTGTGTGGTCTAATGAGTGTAGCATCGCGTGGTGGTTATCGTTATGTTCTTAACTTCACGGATGACTTGATAAGATATGGGTATATCTATTTCATGAAACATAAGTCTGAAAGTTTCGAGAAGTTTAAGGAATTTCAAAGTGAGGTGGAGAATCAACGTAACAAGAAGATTAAATTTCTACGTTCTGATCGTGGAGGTGAATATCTAAGTTACGAGTTTGGCGAGCATTTGAAGAAATGCGGAATACTTTCACAATTGACACCGCCGGGAACACCACAGCGTAATGGTGTGTCCGAACATCGTAATCGAACTCTCTTAGATATGGTTCGTTCTATGATGTCACTTACAGATTTACCGCTATCATTTTGGGGTTATGCATTAGAAACAGCCGCATTCACTTTAAATAGGGCACCATCTAAATCCGTTGAAACGACACCGTATGAATTATGGTTTGGGAAGAAACCTAAATTGCCGTTCCTTAAAGTTTGGGGTTGCGAAGCCTATGTAAAGAAGTTACAGCTGGACAAGCTTGAACCCAAAGCGGAAAAATGCGTCTTCATAGGATACCCAAAGGAAACTATTGGGTATACCTTCTATAATAGATCCGAAGGAAAAATCTTCGTTGCCAAGAATGGATCCTTTCTAGAGAAGGAATTTCTCTCGAAAGAAGTGACTGGAAGGAAAGTAGAACTCGACGAGGTTGTCGAACCTTCTCTCGAACTTGAGTAGCGCAGACCGAAGAAGTTCTGTGGTGCTCGCACCAATAAGAGAGGAAGCTAATGATGATGATCATGAAACTTGGTTGTAGTTGCTCTGAGCCTCGCAGGTCAACGAGGACTCGCACTACCCGATTGGTATGATCCCGTTATGAGTGTCATGTTGGTGGACAACACCGATGACCTGTGACATATGAGGAAGCGATAATGAGCCCGATTCCAATAAATGGCAAGAATCCATGAAATCCGAGATTGGATCCATGTATGAAACCAAGTATGGACTTTGGTGGACTTAGGATGGCGGAAGGTCGAGAACAAATGGATTTTCAAGAAGAAAACAGATGCTGATGGTAATGTTATTGTCTATAAAGCTCGACTTGTCGCAAAAGGGTTTCGACAAATTCAAGGAGTTGGCTACGATGAGACTTTCTCACCAGTAGCAAAGCTAAAGTCTGTGAGGATTTTGTTAGCAATCGCTGCATATTATGATTATGAGATATGGCAGATGGATGTCAAAACAGCGTTCCTCAATGAAGACATTGCTGAAGAGTTATATATGATGCAACCCAAAGGTTTTGTCGATCCTAAAGATGCTAACAAGGTGTGCAAACTTCAATGTCCATATATGGATTGAAGCAAGCATCCCGAAGTTGGAATCAACGTTTTGATAAGGTGATCAAAAGTTTTGGTTTTATACAAACTTATGGAGAAGCTTGTATTTACAAGAAAGTGAGTGGGAGCTCTGTAGCATTCTTAATACTATATGTAGATGACATATTGTTGATTGGGAATGATGTAGGCCTTCTTAATAGTGTCAAGGAATATTTGAATAATAGTTTTTCAATGAAGGATCTTGGCGAAGCAGCTTACATATTAGGCATAAAGATTTATAGAGATAGATCGAGACGCCTAATATCATTGTCACAAAGTACATATTTGGACAAAGTTCTAAAGAGATTTGGAATGGAAGATAGCAAGAAAGGGTTCTTGACCATGTTGCCAAATACGACCTTTAGTAAAACTCAAAGTCCAGCAACGGCAGAAGATAGAGAAAGGATGAGTAAGACTCCCTATGCCTCAGCCATAGGATCTCTAATGTATGCCATGCTATGTACTAGACCCGACATTGCATATGCTGTTAGTTTGACTAGCAGATATCAAAGTGATCCAGGAGTGGATCATTGGACAGCGGTCAAAAACATCCTTAAGTACTTGAGAAGAACTAAGGATATGTGTGGCATCCCGCAAAACCACTACTAGAAAATCGCGTTGAATTTGTGCATTGCATCGTCATCATCATGCATAGTTTGCATAAAACTATTTTGCAAACCCCGTTTTGTTTTCTAAAACGCCCCTATTGATTCAAACATCCAAAACCGGTCGCCGAATGTTTTATTTTGGCTATCGGTTTGCTTGACCGTTTAAAACAAATACAAAGCTCAATTATTTTGAAGGGGGGCAGGAACGGCCAAATAGACCCGATCGACCGCCCCAGAAAACTAAAGCGGTCCACCCTAATCAGCCCCATCTAATCCTATTCCTACCAACTAGTCCCAGCCCACCTCCACATCACTGGCCTCTCACACGTTGCCACCTCACCGTCCTCCCCACCCTCCAATCACCCCCTGCCACGTGGCCTCTCTCTCTCCCTCCCTTTTTCTCTCCCTCACCGCGGTCACACACCCGCCCAACCGCCTCTGCCGCTGCCCCCTGGGTCCCCCGCCCACCCACCCCCCTGCCCCGCCTCGCACCCACGCACACCGGCCCCGCTGGCCCCCACCCGCACCATCCACCAGTGCGTTAAAGAAACACACACCACCCACGCCTCGAACCACCACTGTCCCCCACCCCGGTCCAAACACACACACGCACCACGCACGCCAGGCCCCAACCCACACCGATCCGATCCCCACCTACTGTTCACGCCGACGACCGCTCCTCCTCTCTCTCTCTCCATGACGACCTGCGCGGCGACCTCGCCGGCGCCCGCCCGAGCACCGCGAGCTCCTGACCTTCTTCTCCGCCTCCCTCCTTCGAGCTCGCCCTGGGCGCCGCCCTGGCCCGCCGCGCCGCTTCCCGGCCGCTCACCCAAGGCCGCCTCCCGCCGTCCCGCCTGCCACCTCGATACCGCCTCCGCGCCAAGCCCATGACCCCTCCGCGGCCTCCTCTGCGTGTCACTCCGCCGCTGCCGGCCTCGCCATGAGCCCATTGTCGCCGCCTCCGCCCTCCACCTCGATCCGCATCCCGCCTCTCCAGCCTTCTCCCGTCGCCGCTCCTCAACCGCCCGCCGTCGCCCGCCCGGGACCCGACAACCTCGGCCTCTGCCGCCTCCGCCACCGGAGCTTCCCGTCGCCGCCCTTGGCCACCCTCCGCGCGCCTCGCCATCAACCTCCGACCGCCGCTGCCGCCCGCTACCTCCTCGAGCCGCCACTGCCAACCCGCCCTCCTCGCCATCGCCGCGCCGCCGCCCTATGCTCCCGAGCCCTCGCCCCTTCCAGCGACAGATGGCCTGGACCCACCTCCCGTGGGACCCACACCGACGACGCCGCCATCCGCCCAACCAGCACGCCTGTGTAGTACCAAGTTGGTACTAATCTGTTGGGTAAGGAGCAAAACATAAATCTTCCGGGGCCAACGCCAAGATGGAGCCAAAAGGCGACACTAGAAACCATCGAGGTTGAAGATTATCCCGAAGGGCCCTATCGAACTCGGTGTCAGCTATTCAAGTACTCCATCGACCCCAAGACCGTCCCTGAAGCGGAACGACGAACCCCCGGACGCCAAGTCCGACACCGAACCAACACCGTGGAACGGCAGGATCGACCACCGACGCCATGATCTCCTCACGGAATCCGGGCGGACCCGCCAAGACCTCGCATAGCAAGATCGACCCGTGGGACCCGGCAAGTTCTTCTCGGCGACAAGATCATCGACATAGAACCCGAAGGACACATGGGCGACAAGGACTCCCTCGAGGACGCAGTGCTTCACCGGGACACGAGACCGGATGCCAAGACCCTAACCCGGAGCCGAGAACGCATCCGTCGGACCCGAACCGGAACCCAAGATCGCCGAGAACCACGATGTGTGACCCTTTTCCTCGAACCCTATTTTATAACATAACAACTTGTTGCATGTTTAATTGTCATCTCGCATGCACATCGTGGTTTGGGGCCTTATGCCGATTCACCTAATAATAATATGGGGCCCATATGCGGCAAATCTAGTCTCATATCGGCCTCATTTAAACTTGTGTAGAACCGTATCTTATCTTGCCTTGTTATAACCACATTTTGAATTGGGGGTAAATAAATAACATGAACCACCTAACTAAATGTCGGACCCGGTTCCACTTAATATGGCCTAATTGCATCGACCTTTGCCATGCCATACATCATACATGCATCATGCCGATCTTCTGCCGTATTAAATATTGCATCGGTGTTTCTTCTAGTGTTTTGCTTCTTCGCGGATAAGGCCGTTGAGTTGATGTGAGCTTACCGATCTTCGGTTAAAACCTTCGACAATGTTTTCAATGAGCATCTCCCTTTCTACCTATCTTACTTTTATAGTATTTATTCCTCTGTTGATCTATTGCTATCTCGAGTTGCGATGCTTTAGTTTCCGTGCACTGATTTCCCTATGCCGTATATTGCCTTGGACACATCCTATTACTGTTGTTTGGTAGATAGTTGGACTTGCGCGTCGTAGTCGCTTGCTCAAGTGTTGTCGCGTGTTGTCAAATGCCACAGTTGTTGATGTATTGCCGCATGTTGATGTTGGAGATGATTCTAGTTTTACTTATCGTCACTTTAATTTCTGTTTAACAACTAAAATTGAATAAGCAGAGGCATCGGTGGGTGATAGATAATATTTGGTTTCCGAACGCCCACTTGTGTCCCGTAAGACCCCGAGTACTTGATACATGTTCCTTGATTTATCGCGCTATCCACATCCGGGAGGTATATGGGACCCCCCTGAGCCAGAGCTTGATTCATTCTTATTTCTTGGGGCCACAAACTAGTTTGAGGTTTTATTTACGATCCTATACTTATGCCATGCTACTTTCCTTTATTTAAATTGCGAGTCTTAATCGCTTTGTCTTGTTAGGATCGGACCACGATTCCGCTGTGTCGACAAGCCCAGCTTTTGGGTTCCCGATCGTTCTGACCGTCTAGCCAAACCTTGAGGCCGCGAGCTTGCTTACTCCGTTCGGATTCTACTTAAGGGTGGCCCCGAAATATTTCTGAATCTGTGATTGTTCGATCGTGAAAGCCTCGTTGGGTTTTGATTTGGTTTTTCCGAGGTTGATCGGCGTGTGTTGCTATTGGTGCACCCGCCGGTAAAACTTTCTGAAAGCCGTGTCCGCGGATATGGACGACTTGGAGCACAGTATCTCGATCATAGACAAGCATAACTAAAGTTTATTGTTATAAATTTGACTTATAATGACTAGTAATCAGCTTCACTATAACGGAATGGCTAATAATACTACCCACAATTGCTTGTTTGGTTTGTCGCTTGCGACCATTGTACCTGACTAGTAAGTATGGCAACTACAACGGAATTGGCTGAATAAAAGTACCAACAACTGCTGGGTTTTGGGTTTATCTCATGCTATCTGTATCTGAGTAGTAATTGTTGCAACTATAACGGAATGATTAACTAAAAGGGCCCACTGCTTATTTTATCAGGACGGTTATCTAAACCTGACTAGTAAAGTGCCGCAACTATAACTGAATAAATAAAACTGCCAACTGTGTGAGTTCCTCGGTTGACTTCCTCGTTTGGTCTCGAGAAACACCGAGATGGGTTTGTTTGGTGATTAGCCGAGTTGGATCCGGATAGGTCCTCTTACCCCTCTCGATTACCGCCGGTTGTATCGAGTCTCTATAGGTTGTTTAGTGCATCTTTGCCGCCGCTTGATCCACCATACCTATGTAGGCGAGGACCCCGAATTCTAGCCTCGCCGTGTCTTGGCCTCGATCGACGCTCCTTCTTTTCCTTTGCCCTTTGTCGGCACCTTTTTTAAGCGGGCTTGAGATCGGCGTCGTTAGCGGGGTTACCTTCCTTGGCTTCGGCAGGTTATGGACGCCATTGGTTATTCTTGAGGCTCTTAGCCCCATTTGCTTCTTGTCCGTAGTCGGACGCTCTATCGCTTTCAAGGTGATTTGGATCTTTGTATATTATATCGTATTCTTGACTCATTGAGTCGCCTCTCATATATATCTGATACGTGGGTCCCATCGAGGACTGTTGTGTAATGTTATTACGCTTTCCACCCGCACGAAAGTGCTGGTGAGCACCTTTGAATCGCTTTCTATGGTTTGGTGAATTTTGCTCAAACTTGCATAGGTCCGATTCGAGGGTGTTCTGAGTGGTATCGGATCTCAGCGATTCGATACCCACAAGTCCACACTGTAGGATAACCTAGCTAACGGCCGAAGTAGAGAGTCAAAACTATTTTGCAAAAATCGGTTGGATAGTTCTGGTTAGGTCTGATTTTACTCCTTACCCCTCTGCTGTTCTCCTCTTACCTCTACGTGTTTTGAAATCCGCTCTCATCTCTCTCTTCGAGTCCAGGATTTCTCGTGGTTGGGTTTCCGTCGTACCTTCAGGGTTTCGCCTTCTTCCTTTTGTAACGGAGGTGCTACGATCATCCATCTGCAACTTGTCTGTTGAACCTTCATCCGATCTTTTGTTCTTGAGATCTTTATCCATCTGGTTCCTTGCTGGATATCAGGGTCGTTGAAAAACATATGAGAAGGACGAGCTTTGGTGAAGTTGGAGTCGACCTTGAGCATGTGTTGTTCATGCCAATGGAACCATCGCGAAACCTAATCGGTGTGTCTTTCATACGTTCTCTGTTGTATCTTCGGTGTTTCGATGTGATGACATCATCTCGCCAGATCCGGCGCGAGTCTGCGCATCACTCCTTTGTTCGAACCTCGTTTGTCGAGATCTTGACCGATTCCGAGTTGGATGCTTAATCCGCTTATTCGTGTGAGTAATGGTTTGAGTGTGGGATGGAGTAGCTACCCTACTTTGCTCTTATCATTCGTTCTTGTACGTCGAATCAGTGGATACCGCGGTTTTACTCCGTCCATGGAAGTTAGAGGTGGCCTTACCTTCAACTTCGTCCTTTGTTTCCCCGGAGTGTTCTTCCGACGATCAAGAACAACGACCCTTTGTTAGTGGTGTCGCGAAGATCTACACGAAGTGAGAAGACGCAGATCGCCGACCTTCCTTCCGGTACCATGAGGCGGATCTCGAGGGCGAGATCCATTGTTAGTGGTGTCGAATTGTGGCATCCCGCAAAACCACTACTAGAAAATCGCGTTGAATTTGTGCATTGCATCGTCATCATCATGCATAGTTTGCATAAAACTATTTTGCAAACCCCGTTTTGTTTTCTAAAACGCCCCCTATTGATTCAAACATCCAAAACCGGTCCGAATGTTTTATTTTGCGCATCGGTTTGCTTGCCCGTTAAAACAAATACAAAGCTCAATTATTTTGTAAGGCGAGAGCGGGCCAAATAGACCCGATCGACCGCCCCAGGAAAAACTAAAACGGTCCACCCTAATCAGCCCCATCTAATCCTATTCCTACCAACTAGTCTACCCAGCCCCCCCCCCCCCCCATCCCCCCGGCCTCTCCCACGTTGCCACCTCAGCTGTCCCTCCCCACCCTCCAATCACCCCCTGCCACGTGGCCTCTCTCTCTCCCTCCCTTTTTCTCTCCCTCACCGCGTTCACACACCCGCCCAACCGCCTCTGCCGCTGCCCCCTGGGTCCCACGCCCACCAACCCCCTGGCCCTGCCCCCCGCACACCCACGCCAAGGCCCCAGCCCCCACCCGGCAGCCCAACCATCCACCAGCTGCGTTAAGAAACACACACCACCACCGCCTCGAACCACCACTGTGTCCCACCCCACCCGGGTCCAAACACACACGCAACACCACGCCCAGGCCCCAACCCACACCCGATCCGATCCCCACCCTACCTGTTCACGCGCACGACCCCGCTCCTCCCTCTCTCTCTCAACGACCTCGCTGGCGACGCCGGCGCCCGCCTCGCTGAGCACCGCGGCCCAACCTTCTTCTCCGCCTCCCTCCCCTCGAAGCTCGCCCGCCGCGGAGCCCGCTGCCGCCGCTTCCCGGCCGCTCCACCCGCGCCTCCGCCTCTCCCCGCTCCCCGCCCGCCACCCGCGCATACCGCCCGCTCAAGCCCCGCGACCCCTCCGCGCCTCCTGCGTCACCTCCATGGCCGCGCTCGCCTCCGGCCGCGGATCCGCCGTCGCCGCCTCGCCCCCTCCACCTCGATCCGCATCCCGCCTCTCCAGCCTTCTCCCGTCGCTGCCGCCGCCTCAGCCGCTGTCGCCGCGTCGGGACCCCGACAACCTCGGCCTCTTCCTCCGCCACGGAGCTTCCCGTCCGCGCGCCTCCACCCTCGTCGCCTCGCCATCAACCACCTCCGACCGCTGCCACGTCCGCTACCTCCTCGGCCGCCACCGCCAACCCGCCTTTGCCGCCCCGCCATCGCCCCGCGCCGCCTATGCTCCCGAGCCTCGCCTCCCTTCCATGCGGATGGCCCCGCTGACCCACCTCCCGTGGGACCCACACCGACGACGCTGGCCATCCGCCTCCAACGTGCACGTTACGTAGTACCAAGTTGGTACTAATCTGTTGGGTAAGGAGGCGGCAAACCGCAAATCTTCCGGGGCCAACGCCAAGATGGAGCCAAAAAGGCGACACTAGAAACCATCGAGGTTCAAGATTATCCCGCGGCCCTATCGAACTTCGGTGTCGACTATTCAAGTACTCCATCGACCTCAAGACCGCCCAAGCGGGAACGAAACCCGACGCCAAGTCCGACACCGACAACTAACACCGTGGAACCAACAGGATCGACCTCACCGGCGCCATGATCTCCCTCACGGAATCCGAGCGCGGACCCGCCAAGACCTCGCAGCGGCAAGATCGACCCCGTGGGACCGGCAAGTTCTTCTCGACAAGATCATCGACATAGAACCCGGCGACACATGGGCGACAAGGACTCCCTCGAGGACGCCGAGCTTCACCGGACACGAGACCCCGGATGCGCCAAGACCCTAACCGGGAGCCGAACGCATCCGTCGGACCCAACCCCGAACCCAAGATCGTCGAGAACCACGATGTGTGACCCTTTTCCTCGAACCCTATTTTATAACATAACAACTTGTTGCATGTTTAATTGTCATCTCGCATGCACATACGTGGTTTGGGGCCTTATGCCGATTCACCTAATAATAATATGGGGCCCATATGCGGCAAATCTAGTCTCATATCGGCCTCATTTAAACTTGTAGCGAACGGTATCTTATCTTGCCTTGTTATAACCACATTTTGAATTGCGGGTAAATAAATAACATGAACCACCTAACTAAATGTCGGGACCCGGTTCCACTTAATATGGCCTAATTGCATCGCACTCTTTGCCATGCCATACATCATACATGCATCATGCCGATCTTACGCCGTATTAAATATTAAATATTGCATCCGGTGTTTCTTCTAGTGTTTTGCTTCTTCGGATAAGGCCGTTGAGTTGATGTGAGCTTACCGATCTTGGTTAAAACCTTCGACAATGTTTTCAAAGAGCATCTCCCTTTCTACCTATCTTACTTTTATAGTATTTATTCCCTCCTGTTGATCTATTGCTATCCGACGAGTTGCGATGCTTTAGTTTCCGTACTGTGATTTCCCCTACCGTATATTGCCTTGGACACATCCTATTACACGTTGTTTGGTAGATAGTTGGACTTGCGTGTCGTAGTCGCTTGCTCAAGTGTTGTCGCGTGTTGTCAAATGCCACGATTGTTGATGTATTGCCGCATGTTGATGTTGGAGATGATTCTAGTTTTACTTATCGTCACTTTAATTTCTGTTTAACAACTAAAATTGAATAAGCGAGGCATCGGTGGGTGATAGATAATATTTGGTTTCGAACGCCCACTTGTGTCCCGTAAGACCCCGAGTACTTGATACATGTTCCTTGATTTATCGCGCTATCCACATCCGGAGGTATATGGGACCCCCGAGCCGAGCTTGATTCATTCTTATTTCTTGGGGCCACAAACTAGTTTGAGGTTTTATTTACGATCCTGCATTATGCCATGCTACTTTCCTTTATTTAAATTGTGCGAGTAACGCACCTTTGTCTTGTTAGGATCGGACCACGATTCCGCGGTGTCGACAAGCCCAGTTTTGGGTTCCCTCGCTCACTGCCGTCTAGCCAAACCTTGAGGCCGCCTGAGCTTTCTTACTCCGCTATGGATTCTACTTAAGGGGTGGCCCCTGAAATATTTCTGAATCTCGTGATTGTTCTCGTGAAAGCCTCGTTGGGTTTTGATTTGGTTTTTCCGAGGTTGATCGGCGTGTGTTGCTATTGGTGCACCCGGCCGGTAAAACTTTCTCGAAAGCCGTGTCCATGGATATGGACGACTTGGAGCACGATATCTCGATCATAGACAAGCATAACTAAAGTTTATTGTTATAAATTTGACTTATAATGACTAGTAATCAGCTTCACTATAACGGAATGGCTAATAATACTACCCACAATTGCTTGTTTGGTTTGTCGCCATACCATTGTACTGACTAGTAAGTATGGCAACTACAACGGAATTGGCTGAATAAAAGTACCAACAACTTCTTTGGGTTTTGGGTTTATCTCATGCTATCTCAGATCCGAGTAGTAATTGTTGCAACTATAACGGAATGATTAACTAAAAGGGCCTTGCTTATTTTATCGGGGCGGTTATCTAAACTCGACTAGTAAAGTGCCGCAACTATAATCGAATAAATAAAACGCCAAGCGTGTGAGTTCCTCGGTTGACTTCTCGTTTGGTCTCGAGGGAAACACTAGGATGGGTTTGTTTGGTGATTAGCTTCGTGTTGGATCCGGATAGGTCACTCTTACCCTCTCGACACCGTCGGTTGTATCGAGTCTCTATAGGTTGTTTAGTGCATGCCGCCACCCGCTTGATCCACCATACCTATGTGGCGAGGACCGAATTCTAGCCTCGCCGTGTCTTGGCCTCGATCGACGCGCTCCTTCTTTTTCCTTTGCCCTTTGTCGGCACCCTTTGTTTAAGCAGGCTTGAGATCGGCGTCGTTAGGTGGGTTACCTTCCGGCTTGGCACAAGCGGGGTTATGGACGCCATTGGTTATTCTTGAGGGCTCTTAGCCCCATTTGCTTTGTCCGTAGTCGGACGCCTATCGCTTTTCAAGGTGATTTGGATCTTTGTATATTATATCTGTATTCTTGACTCATTGAGTCGCCTCGTATATATATCTGTCATGGGTCCCATCAAGGACTGTTGTGTAATGTTATTACTTCGTTTTCCACCCGCACGAAAGTGCCTGGTGGGCACCTTTGAATCGTTTCTATGCGGGTTTGGTGAATTTTGCTCAAACTTGCATAGGTCCGATTCTGAGGGTGTTACAATATGGTTCTTTCTTATGGAGGTGATGAACAACTCGTTGTTAATGGTTACACCGATGCTAGTTGGAACACCTATCTGGATGATTCTAAATCTCAATCTGGATACATATTTACTTTGAATGGTGCAGCAGTTAGTTGGAGGAGTGCAAAGCAAAGCGTTGTGGCTAGATCTTCAACTGAATCGGAATACATAGCTGCTTCGGAGGCTTCACAAGAAGCGATATGGATGAAGGAATTTATTACAGAGCTCGGTGTGGTTCCAAGTGCGCTGGACCCAATGTCTATCTACTGTGATAACATGGGCGCCATAACCAATGCATAAGAACCAAGGTCACACAAGAAGCTGAAGCACATCAAGCTACGTTTTCACGCTATTCGAGAACATGTCCAAGATGGTGACATAAAGATTTGCAAAGTACACACAGATCTGAATGTGGCGGATCCGTTGACTAAATCTCTCCCGAGGGCAAAACATGACCAACACCAAACCGCCATGGGTGTTCGGTATATTACCATGTAATCTAGATTAGTTGACTCTAGTGAAAGTGGGAGGCTGTTGGAGATATGCCCTAGAGACAATAATAAATGTAGTTATTATTATATCTTTGTGTTTATGATAAATGTTTACATTCATGCTATAATAGTATTAACAAGGAAACATTAATACTTGTGTGATTTGTAAACTAAATTAGAGTCCCTAGTAAAGCCTCTTTATAATACTAGCTTGTTGGTTAATAAATGATTGTGGTTTCCCTATCATGAACATTGAGATGTTATTAACAACAAGATCATATCGTTAGGAGAATGGTACGATGGACATACTCTTATAGATAAGCGTAGCATAAAGATCAAGTCATTTTAATAGTTCAATTGCTATATGCTTTCTGATACATAGTAACCTAATTCCTTCGACCATGAGATCATGCATATCACCATCACCGGAAGGATGCTTTGATGACATCAAACACCACACCATAACTGGGTGGCTATAAAGGTGGCATTGAGTGTTCAGAAAGTATTGGTTGAGACACATGGATCAAGAGTGGGATTTGTCCAACCATATGACGGATATATATACTCTGGGCCCTCTCGGTGGAATGTCATCCAATTGGCTTGCAAGCATGTGAATGGCTCACAAGGTATCACATATCACGGGAACGAGAAAAGAGTACTTATCAGTAACGATGTTGAACTAGGTATGCAGAGATACCGACAATCAAAACCTCGGATAAGTAAACTATCGTGAGACAAAGGGAAATTGGTATCGCATGTAAGTGGTTCATTCGATCGCAAAGTAATCGTAGAAATATGTGGGAGCCATATGAATTTCCAGATTCCTCTATTGGTTATTGTTCGGAGAAGTGTCTCGATCATGTCCGCATAATTCACGAACCGTAGGGAGACACACTTAAGGATTCGATGTTGTTGAGTAGTTATGAAATGATGAGTAAGAGACCGAATGTTGTTCGGAGTCTCGGATGGGATCCAGGATATCACGAGGAGATCCGGAATGGTCCAGAGAATAAGATTCATATAAGGAAAGTCTTGTTTCGGGGTTGGAGAATGGTTCCGGTGTTTTTCATCGAGAATGTTCTACAAGGTTCCGGAAGGTCCGGCACTCCGGAGGGGAAGGGTACATGAATGTGTCATAACAAGTTGGAATGGTTGCATCATGTACTAGGTGTCATCGTTGAGCAAAATGAAGGGATAAATCAAATCCTAGTTTGAAAAGTCAAACGCCAATTTGAAAAGTCAAACGACAAGTTTGCTTGGTGGAGGGAGAGTAGGAAACCTACTTGGGGAGGAAGTCACTCTCCCTCCACCGCCGGCCTTGGAAGCCGAGTTGGGGAGGGACTCCCCTCCCCTTGGCCGCGCCCTCCCACCTATATAAGGAGGGGCAGGGCTGCCCCTCCAAGACTACACCTTGCCTCACCAAAACCCTAGCCCTAAGCCGCCGGCACCACCACCTCTGCCCTGCCACGCCGCCTAGGGAAAACCCTAGCCGCCTACTTGGGCTTCCCTAAGCCCTAGCCGCCGTCCTAGCCCTCTCTCCTTGGTGTGTCTAAACCCTAGATCACCGAGGCCTCTCTCATAGTCCACCATACTCGCTCCGGCTTAAGGCGAAGCCCTGCGAGATCTCCCCTCTACTTCCGGTACCACGTCGTCGTGCTGCCGGAATCGTGAGGAGAGTGCTACAACCTCCGCTGCCTGCTGGAACAAGGGAGAGGAAGGTCTTCATCGAGTACCGAACGTGTGACCGACTACGGGAGCGCTGACGGAACGCAGCGCCGGAAGGATCGTCTACACGATCTTGAGATCGGCAAGAGTACGACTACATCACCCACGAGAATCCGCTCTCGTTAAACACTTTGGAATATTCGAGGGTGAGTTATTCCATCGACTCGTTGCTACAATCTAGTAGATAGATCTTGGCTTGTTTGTTTGTATGCGGTAGAATTTTTTTGTTTTCCATGCTACGAACCCCTACAACCCCCCAACCCCCCGTGGATCGCCTTTTTAGGCTTTGCAAAAAATAAAAGAAAATGATAAACACTTCAAAAAATAAAATCATTTCATATGTAGGTAGGTAATGTGGTATAGTTTCTAGGAAAATTGACAAACATGAGTTTCCACTTTTTCTGCAAAAAAAGTAATGCCACGGTAAAATGGTCGTAACTTTTGCATATGATGTCGAAAAAAATCGTATAATATACCAAAATGACGAGAACGAGATTTCGCATCCGCTCGCGATTATTTAGATTTTCAAAATTCTAAAAGAGTAAAAAATTACGGTCAAAAGACCGTTTTTTCCTGCAGAAAAATAAATAAAGGGTAACTGACCTGTAGCGCACCACTACCTAGTGCGCTACGAGTAAGTTGGGCAGGATTCAAAATTTGAATCCCCACCCCGCCCACCTACCCCTTTCTTTTTCCCTCCCCTTCTCTTCTTTTCCTTTTCCTCCCTTTTCCTTTCCTCCTTCTCCTCCTCCTCCTTCTCATTTTCCTCCTCCTCCTCCTTCTCTTTCTCCTTCTACTTCTCCTTCTCCTCCTCTTCCTTCCTCCTCCTTGTAGTGAAGATAGTGACGGCGGCCTCCTCCTTCCAGTGATGACGACAATGGCGGGCTCCTTCTTCTTCTCCTCCTCTTCCTACTCTTCTTCTCCTCCTCCTCCTTGTAGTTCCGATGACGACGAGGCCTCTCCGACAAGGTGACGACGACGAGGCGACGACGATGACCTGCATCGAAGAACGACGACATTGATGGCGAGATCCAGATCTGCCACTTTTTTTTGAATTTTGAAATTTGTATTCGTGGCGCACATCACATAGTGCGCCAGGTTATCATTTCATACGTGTGGCGCACCTGGACTACTTTTCGTGGCGCACTAGCATGTGCGCCATGCATATCTCGACACAACCGTGGCACATCAGGCAGTGCGCCACGGCTAGGATATAACCGCAACGCGAGGCTAGTGGCGTGCTGCTAGTGCGCCACGGATGGCCTTTTTAGGTGCGCCACGAACAGGCGTTTTCTTAGTAGTGCCTCTGGCCTCTGGGTATGTATCGTATTGGAGTACTCCCTTCGTACTAAACTAGAAGACATTCAGTTAAAAGTCAACATTTTTTAAGTTTGACCAAGATTATATATAAAAATATAAATACTTACAATACCAAATTAATATCAATAGATTTATTATAATTTTTTAATGTGTCCATTCTATAATATAGATGTACATATTTTTTTCTAGATATATGGTTAAAATTAATAAGATTTAACTTTTAACCAGTTCTTAGAGGCTTAGACGCCTTCTAGTCCATAAGTACTAGCCAAACCAAAACGCAAATTCTAAGGGCATGTATAATGCAGTGACGTCAGCTTTTCCTTATGCTTGTTACGTTGAATTTTTACTTAGCTGGGGGAGAGAGAAACAAGAAAGAGAAGCTTGTCTTCCCATAGCTAAGGGATGATCTCTTATAAATAAAAGAAGACTACTTTCTTCATTATAGTTAATTCTTATTAATTGCTAGAGATAACAATAAAAGATAATGCATTGTAATATATTACCTTCATTCCGGTTTATAAGGCAAATATGTATTTCGAGAAAATAGTTTGACCATAAATTTGGGCAATAAAATACAAACCATATTTAACAAAAATTATAGCATTAGATTCATATTCAAAATACGCTTCCAATAGTATAATTTTCATGACATATAATTTATATATTATTCACCGAATTTACGATCAAACTATTTTTTCAAAATAAGTATTTGTCTTATAAACCTGAATGAAGATAATATTATATCTTTTCTAAATAATATGGAGAGCTAAGAAAAAACATGTCTTCGCTAACATTGTACGTGCTCTAATCCACCGCTAACTTTGCATCTAACTTACCGCGAGGTGGGTGTTGGTAAAACAGATCACGGACGCGGACGTCTCCTCAGGCGGCAGTGGTCAACCCAACTCCCTCCCCAGATCTCAGCCGGCGATCGAACTGGTTCCCTCTCCCTCCACTTGCCGCTCTGGCGGCTGGAGGAAGGGGGAACCTTGTTCCTTCGCCTAGTAGTTAGGGTTAGGATATTTTTGTCGTGGTGCGCCGTTGGGGTGGTGGGAACGGCGCCCGGATGAATAAATCTGCCCCATCTCTACTCCCACACCAACGCTGATCTTCATGGTTGCGCCTCGGAGGTGATGAAAACTTTTGTTGTTTGGTCTTTCAGATCGACAGCTTGGTCTTTTCGTCGTTCTTCAGATCTGTTTCTCGTTGTGTCGCGGGCGCTTGTCGTTATCCGCGATGGCGCTGGCAGCCGGGACGAGGTGGTTCTCTGGAGCAAGGATGTTGGTCCGGAGGTGGTGGGTATGCTTTTCTCCTTCGACTTTGTCGACGGGAGGCGACGGATCTTGGTCCAAGACAGCACGGGGACGTCCACCGGTCGACGTGCCACAGCGACATGTGCCTCGCTGCGTGTTCATCGACTCATAAAGTTGGCAATGGTACTTTTTTAGATTTTGCAATGGTGGAGGCTCGACGTCTCTTTCGGCGTTCATCTCGGCAGCGGAGTTTGGCGGAGGCCACTAGATTCGATGGTTGTAGTAAAATCTAGGGGTCGTTTTGTATTTTTTGATCTCTTAGTCTTTTATCTACATTGTTTTTAGGATAATATTTTTATCCCGATCTATTTTTTAGTGTCCACGTGTGTTACTTCATGTGACTTGATTTCAATTAATAAAATATATGCTCGCTCTAAAAACAAAAACTTACCGCGAGGTCGGCCTTCCTGCCGATAGAGCGGCTCGTGAAACCCAAAAATGGGCCAGGCCCATCCCCGCACTGGTACGCGTTGACTTGGCCCAGATACATCTCACGCGAAGGCGCCCTGAAAAAACATCTCACCGCCTTTCCCTGTCTGTCCTGCCGCCGCCGCCGCCGCCCGCCATTGCCACTAAACCGTAAACCGGTGCTCCCACCGCCCCCAAAGGCCAAAACCCACTCGGTACTCGCCACCCGCCAAATCCTACTACCGCCCCGCCCCGCCCCGCCCCCAACTAGCGGACGCAGCTGCACAGGAACCTCGTCGGCGGACGCCATGTGAGTGCCCGCCCGCCTCTTCGCGCTAGCATAGCAGCTCACTGCACCGCTCTGCCACGTCTCGCTGCTTCTGCCGCCTCTTGGTGTTTGAATTTGGTCTGCTTGATGCTGCGCAGGTCGTCGCGGCTGTGCGTCAAGAACCTGCCCAAGGGCGCCGACGAGAAGCGGCTGCGGGAGGTGTTCTCGCGGAAGGGTGAGGTCACCGACGCCAAGGTCATCCGAACCAAGTAAGCGCGCTGCCTATCGGGCCTACCCGTTAGGAATTAGCATCAATTGCTTGCTGCCTCTGTGGCAGTTTGAGAATACACATAGACATAAGAATGAACAACTGCTAACTTGCTATAGAAAATGACAACTTCTTTTGGGGAAGAGATTCCAAATCACATTGTTTCCGAATTACTTGTTTCCTGCGTTGTTCGAACCTGGGCTTGCTTTGTAATGTCTAGAAACGATTAGCCTGATATGCACCACGCCATATGTAATTTGAAGAAATTATAATATTTGTAGCGCCAAGACTCTACATCAAATTGAATAGTTTTGCTTTTCTACAGGGATGGAAAGAGCAGGCATCTTGCATTTATTGGTTTCAGAACCAATGAAGAGGCAGCAGAGGCCCTCAAGTATTTCAACAATACCTACATCGACACTTCTAAGATCACCTGTGAGGTACTTTACTTTCTAAATGGGTTTTCAGCCTCTCTTTTTTTTTCCCTCTCTGGGATCGTGTCTATTGGATGCATTGCTGTATATGATAAAATCAACATGCCTATGTATTGTCTGGTGTGTGACAGGTTGCTCGTAAGATTGGTGATCCTGACGCTCCTCGCCCTTGGAGCCGGCATTCCTTAAAAAAGCCTCAATACAATAGCAAAGATAAGACGGACACTACGGATGCCAATGCACCGCTGAAAAGTTCAAAGGGCCAAGGAACGTCTGTTGATGTAGGAACTTCTAAAGGCAGTGTAGCTGATGATCCCAAGTTCCTTGAGTTTCTTCAAGTTATGCAGCCCCGTTCTAAAGCAAAGATGTGGGCAAATGATACAACCGGTACCCTTGATGCCACTGACAAAGATAGCACCCTAGTAACTGGCTCTAAGAATCCTCTGAAGGGTACTGATGCAGTTTCTGAAAATGATTCATCCGAGAACGATTCATCTTCTGAAGATGATTTTGAGGAGAAAACAACAAATGATATGCCCACGAAAGATGCTTCAGAGAAGCTACAATCTGGAAGTAAACGAGACAGCAATCTGACAGATGTGGACTTCTTGAAGAGTAAAATTAAAAAAAATTGGTCAGATTCTGAATCTGATGATGAAGATTCTGGAGATCAGTTGGGTAGCAGCTCTGATGATGAAGAACCATCTAATGAATTGCTTGATGCAAATGAAACTGGTCAGGTGGTGGATCAGAAGGGTAATCTGAACCAGAAAAATCATGTCGATAAGAAAGCACCCATGGAAGTTGGTGACATGGAAGAGGGGGAAGATCCTGACAACCAAGACGATGAACATATTGATACACAACAAAAGATGAAAAACATGCCAATCAAGAAACAGAAGATGTCAAGCCGCTTCAGCTACTGATGAAAAGAAGCTGGCACTGGAGACTGGCCGTTTATATATCTGCAATCTTCGTATGTATCACGTAGGTTCTTACCTGTTACTTCAGATCAACCTTTATGTGTTATGTTCAAGATATACCTGCTTGCCTTTTCTTACAACCATATTGTTGCTTATGGTTTCAGTGAAGATGACCTGGTTCAGCTATGCAGCCAGTATGGTGATGTTGAACAGGCACATATTGTTGTCGATAAAACCACTAAGCTCTCAACAGGCAGAGGTTATGTGCTTTTTAACCTTCCAGACTCAGCAGTCAGGTGAATATTTGGCTAGCAACTTTACCATGTCTGATTCAGAACAATAGTCTTATTTTCTGACAGTTCATCTTACAAGATATTGTTTAATCATTTGCTCTACAGATTTAGTTTCCTCCTTGCATGATGCATCACACCTTGATATGTTCTTTGCAGGGCACTGGATGAATTAGATAACTTCAGTTTTCAGGGGCGGCTATTACGTGTGAAGGCTGCTAAACCACTAAATAATAAGACATTCGAGTATGAAAATAAGTCTCTTTTGTGTTGTTTCCTTTCTTGGATTTTCTATGCAAATAATGCTCAATTCATTTACTCTTAATTGTCAAGGTCCAATCATTTTGCTGTTGACGAGAAAATGAATCTCAAACAGCAAAAGCTGGAACAAAAGAAAGCTTCTGAAATTGGTGGGGATACGAGAGCATGGAACAGCTTTTATATGCGTCAAGATACTGTATGGTTATCTTCTAGCCTTCACATTGATTTACTGGTTTTTATTTGTGCCACTCAACATGCTGTTTATAAAATTGTAGTGATCACATGCTATTGTTGTCAAATATGTCTTTGTTATTCCTTTTAGGATTAGCTAGTGTTGTTGAATTTTGAAAATTTCCATCGGATCTTTTATGCAAACTGATTGAAGCTATTGTGTTTGTATTTAGGTTGTTGAAAATATAGCAAGGAAGAATGGTATAAGTAAGAGTGAGTTACTTCATAGGGAAGCGGATGACCTTGCTGTCCGTGACGCTCTTGGTGAGACACATGTCATTGGAGACCAAGAAGCATCTATCTAGGTCTGGAGTTAATGTTGCTGCCTTGGAAGAAAATACTTCGAAAAGAAACGAGAAGTTGAAAAGAAGCAATCATGTGATACTGGTAAAAAACTTGCCATTTAATTCTTCTGAAGAAGATCTTGCTGCAATGTTTCAGAAACATGGTAGTTTGGATAAAATCATTCTCCCTCCAACAAGAGTATTTGCCTTGGTATGTTCTGCAGTTTTCTTGTGTTGTATCACTGTTTGTTTCCTTTTGTAGCTATTCATGGCTGTATATTATTTGCTCTCGAATTGGCAAGCGGGCGTCATTACCTTCACTACAGACAATGCCCCCTTGACCTCATTGGTTTATCTTGAAGTATTTCTTTTGGTTGTCTCAGGTAGTCTTTGTTGAAGCAACAGAAGCTCGTCACGCTTTCAAAAAATTGCTATACACAAGATACAAGTAAGTTTCTGCAGTGGTGCTAGTTAATTTGTTGTTACTTCTTATATATTCCAGCTCACAAACTTCTGCGCTCTGTGTTGGTTACTTAATTGAGATCTGTATAAGCCACTGGTATTAAGTAAGGTAATATTTTTGTTTAAGTGAAGTGATACATGACTGGTTGACATAATAGCCTTTTGTAATTCAGTGAAATATGCATCAGTGGTTTTTCGTATCTGATGTTCTCATGCTGACTTGAGGCCACAGCCTTGTTTACTTCAGTTAGGAAGATTCTCTTTAGTTTGTACTCCTTCTGTTTTAAAATATAGGGAAAATTTGCTGTGGGACACCGTTATTTTGTGGTATTTGCCAAAACGCACCGCTCAATCATGCCTTTGCTGAGTGCCATTATGATTTTGTGGCAGTTTGCTATAACACACAAAACATCCAAAAAATATCAAGTTGAGTCTAAAATGAAACAATCCATCGAAAATTACTCTTTCTGCTTTCCTCTTTCGTATCTATCGCCAATGGTGGCTGCTGTTTCTGGACTACCGCCGCTAAAATCTGTGATCAGATTGGATGAACCTGCAACATTAGCGGACAATGGATCGACTGCACAACGGTGGCAGCACAACAACAACCACCGGCCACAACATTAGCGGACAATGGATCCAACTGTTTCGATGGATTGTTTCATTTTAGACTCAACTTGATATTTTTGGATGTTTTGTGTGTTATAGCAAACGACCACAAAATCATAATGGTACTCAGCAAAGGCATGATTGAGCAGTGTGTTTTGACAAAAACCACAAAATAACGGTGTCCCACAGCAAATTTTCCCAAAAATATATGATGTTTTAGCCTTTTTAAAATGCATGTATCTAGATGCCTTTTGTTATGTAGATTCGGAGCAAAATGAGTGAACCTACGCACTAAAAGGCTAGATACGTGTATTTTAGAAGAAGTCTAAAACATCTTATATTTTGGAACGGAGGGAGTATATTCCTAAAAACTTAAGAAACATATCAGTGTCTTCTGTTCTGCTATAAAAATTATTTTTATGCCACTATGGATTGCAATTATCAACATCAATGCAATAAGTTCTACCTTTTCTTTATTGGACCCATAACTGACTTGTATACAGGATGTTAGGATGCAGATCTACTTTTGGCCGATTATAAAGTTCCTGCTGATATAGTTTCTTCTTCTTTCCATTTTACTGTTTTTAGCTTTATTTACCCGTGGTGGCTTCTGACAGCTCTGTCAAAAAATTATATTAATTGCTCTTATCTTGGTTATATGAATCTACAATGCTCTATATATATCATAATATTCTTGCTTTTGTACTACAGGGATACTCCACTGTATTTGGAATGGGCACCTGACAACATTTTATCTCCTACCTCAACACATGTGGAAGAGGAAGATACGAATACCATGGGTGAGAGGATTATTACAAAAGCTATTGTAGATCAAACTGTGGAAGGAGTGAGTGCTGAGGAGATTGATCCTGATAGAGTGGAGGTTTGCAGATTTCTCTACCTTGCCCTTTCAAATTGTACATTTTAAGGCAGGACAGTCTTGTGTCTTCTTGTGGCTACATCACTTATACTTGGACTGTTAGAAATCTTAGTAATGTACCATTATTCATTGCAGTCCCGATCTGTATTTGTCAAGAATTTGAATTTCAAGATTACAGATGAATCTTTAAAGCAGCATTTCAGTACAAAATTGAAGACTGGGAGTCTTAAAAGTGCAACGGTATGGACGTGCTTATGAATATCAAATGCATTCTTGCATGTCTCACTCTCTTAAGTCTTACCCATCCATTTATGAGTCACTGTTTAGGTGAAAAAACATATTAAGAAAGGCAAGAACGTTTCGATGGGATTTGGCTTCGTTGAGTTTGATTCGGTTGAAACTGCTACTAGTGTGTGCAAGGATCTACAGGTATCCCTGTTGGACCCATCTGTCAGGGTTGTCCTTCCCTCTTGCTATGTGTTTCCTGATTACATTATAATGTGCCCATGTATATATTCCGCATGCTAAATGACTTGCGTGGTAATAGGGGACGGTTTTGGATGGGCATGCTCTGATCTTACAACTGTGCCATGGGAGAAAGGATGGTCAGAGTGCAAAGAAAAATGAAAAGGATAAGAGTTCAACCAAATTGCTTGTGAGAAATGTAGCGTTTGAAGCAACTGAAAAGGACTTGAGGCAATTATTCAGTCCATTTGGCCAGGTGAATGTCCTCCTTTTGTTATCTAAATTTATTGGTATCATCAAGAATGTTTTAACTCCTCGTATAAAGAAAGTATCTCACCATAAGTGGATTTTACTTTTAGATTCTCTTTGTTGGATGAGTTCTTTTTCCTGAAATCTAATGAGTTGCATTGATGAAAACAATTTCAGCTGAAAAGCCTCAGACTTCCTATGAAGTTTGGAAGTCACAGAGGTTTTGCGTTTGTTGAGTTTGTCACGAAGCAAGAGGCACAGAACGCCCTCCAAGCCCTTGCAAGCACTCATCTCTACGGGCGGCATCTGGTATGAACCTTTCTCCTTCGAGCTCACACCCTATTGCTGCAGGAACCGACTGCATATTATTGACTTTCCTGCATTCGCTTCAGGTGATTGAACGGGCAAAAGAGGGAGAGACCCTTGAGGAACTGCGAGCAAGAACCGCCGCTCAGTTTGTGGATGAACAGAGCGGTTTCCAGAGGATGTCAAAGAAGAGGAAACAAATTAGTCTTATGGATGAAGGCTCTGCTAAGTTTTCAAGAATATTAGAGTAGTAATGAGCTGACACGAAGCAACCATTTTTGACCCCGTTGTATGATAGTATATCACTCGCTCAGGGCAAAGCCTTTCTAGTTGTCTCCCAGTTTTCGGTCTTTTTTCATGCAGTAGCTTTCGCCTTGTCGTTCTGTTGAAGTGCCCAAGAAACAAAATGTACCGACTCCTGTGTATAATCTGAAACATTGATGTTGAAAAGTAGTAGCAGTAAAAATGGCTCAGTTCAAGACACGTTGATGCCTGAAAGATCAGATACATCAATACGTTGTTGTGCATGTGGAGTTCTATAAATTTGCATTATCTCCAGAAGTACATCGCTGTCCCAAATTTTATACAGCAGTCGACAGATTCATCACTTCTACTATGTGCTACATCTCATCTGTATGTTTCATTCATGCATGACAAAAAAAAAACTACCAGCCATCTTTCTTTCTCTACAAAAGCAGCAAGCAGGAAATGCAATATCTCCTGCCTGTCAGGTAAATCTACATATAACTTGTGTCATGTACAATAATGATATTCACTGTTTGCCGAAAATGTCGAGGTATCACAGAGGCTATTGCAAACTGATGGACTCAACCCCTGCAGCGGCCTGCAAGAACGAACAGTAATGACAGTTAAATTACAGCAGTTAACAGCAATAGCCAGGACCTGAAAAGATCATGATGTCAAAGTTAGAGCCAAGTAGTACTGAAATCAGTACCAAAGAGATTGTGATGGCAGAACTGCATATGCCATCACCTGCCTGGCTACGCTTCCACGGCCTCCTCCCTGAGCGGCCGGTTCTCGCCGCCGTGGCTCTCCAGAGGCATGTACTGCGACATGATCGCCGCCACCTCCGAGTCCATGTAACTCTGCAATAATAGTACACGGTCAAGCAGGATCAAACCAGTGGTCGCCATGCGCGTTCCATGGAAATGCAAGCTTAGATTTCGAGCTGGAGGAGGCTGTTACCCTGAGCCTGTACTTGTAGAATGCGAACCCGACGGCCCCGGCGCCAACAAGGCACGATAGCAGGAGCGCCGCCACCAACCACCCGGACGACGCCGACGCGCTCTTCCCGACGCAGGTGTCCTGGTCCCTGACGTAGACCATGCCGTCGCCGCTGCACCGGCAGTGGTGGCCGCCCCAGGTGTTCCGGCAGGAGCAGTGCGGGCAGGCGCAGGCCAGCCTCTCGCCGCACTCGTCCACGTCCTCGCAGGTGACGCCGTCGCCCCTGAACCCCGGCGGGCACGCGCAGCCGCTGAGCGAGTCCGACCCCGCGCAGGCGGAGAAGGTCCTGCCGTGCCTCGTGTCCTTCCAGCACCCGCCGTTGTTCACCGCGCAACGCCCCGGACCCATGGGTTTGCACTCCTTGTACCCGTCCCCCTCGTACTGCACGCCTGACACCATGGGGCACTCGCACACCCGACCCCTGTACGTGTCCTGCCGTCATATCCCCAGTTCAAGGAGCCAGTGTTAGTTTCTGTTCTGCAATTTGGACAATGCTTCCAACAATATTGTTTCGAAACAGAGGGTGTCATGGTTTGTCTGGATGCTATTCAGAAAAAGAGAAGATGGGTGGGGTAGGGTACCTTGCAGGCGGTGATGTTGGTCTTTTCGTCGCGCCAGCAGCCGCCGTTGTTGTTCAGGCACTCGTCAGTCTCCATATCTGCAACAGGTAAATCCTTCAGAATTTGGATTCCTCCTCATGCGATGATCAACACTGAACACAACTAATGAAGATGCAAACCTTGTGTGAGGCAGACGCGGGGCGCGGTCGTCTCCTTGTATCCAGCGCAGATCGCCTTCAGAACCGCGCTGCTCTCCAACTTTCCTGCCAAGAATCAATAAACCCGATTCTGTTTCAGACAAAATCACAAAATTTGTGGGGGGTGGAAACTCGACGATCGTACACGCACCGCGGTACTGCACGTTGTTGATGACCAGGGTGGGCAAGATGGTGACGTCCCCACGGTTCCCCTGCCCGACCTGCACGACCTGCTCCGTCCTGAGCACCTCGTTCTCGGCGTCGGCGTCGGGGTCCCCCATGCACGCCGCGACCATCTCCGCCGGCAGCCCCAGCGACGCCACCACCTCCTCCGCGCACTCCCGCGAGTACCTCCTCTCCTTCATCGAGCAACGGACGCGGTAGTCGGCCACGAAGTCCCACCACACCCACGACGCGTTCCGGGCGTTGGCCACGCGGTGCACGCACAGCTGCCGGAGGTTCTCGACCACCACGTCCTTCCCTTCGTACCCCGCCCCCAGGTCCCCCTCCGGGTCCGGCGCGCAGTATCGCCCGTGGTTGATGCACTGCGACGCGCACTGCCGCGTGCCCTGGAACTGCGCCGGGCAGAACCAGGTGATGTAGTGCGGCGTGAACAGCGCGTCCCCCGCCTTCTCCAGCAGCTGCGCGTGGCCCCGGAACGCCGACACGAACGCCGCCTGCTCGTCGCACCGCGGCCCGCACTCGTCGTTGCTGTTCGTCCAGAACTCGTACTCCACGCGCGCGTCCGGGTGCGGCATCGACTCCCGCCAGTCCAGACGCACCACTATCTCCTCGTCGCCGTACTTGGAGGCGGCGGCGCGGAGGGCGTCGCCGAAGGACTTGGAGATGAGCGCGGAGGGCGCCGTGATGTTGGCCAGGAAGGCCATGTCGGGGCTCTCCTCCTCGGGCGTGTCCATCGTCAGCAGCGGCTCCTCCACGCTGTCCGCCACCAGCACCGCCGCCGCGCCCGCCTGCTGCGCGTTCCACGTCTTCAGCGCGAAGAAGCAGCCGCCGCGGTCCACCAGGAGGACCACGGGGCGGCCCGACCGGGACTTGAACGTCTCCCCGAACGGCGTGCACCCGTTGGCCAGCTTCGCGTCCGACGGGTACAGCACCACGCCCGTCAGCGTGCCGCCGTAGTCCGGGACGCCGTAGTTGGCGATCGCGGCCTCGTGGCGGCCTCTGATAGAGTGCGGCGACATCACCAAGATGCCGTTCTTCTCCACGATGAACCGGGCCGACGCCACGCTCGCCGTGGCCACCACGACCAGACACAGCGCGGCCGCCAGACTCCTTATTCCGTCTCCCTGCATCGCCATCCTCACCATGTGTCTCTCTATCTCTCTCGGTCCCTTGCTGCGCGTTGGATCTTGGAATTGTTCTGGTTAAAACCGGGGACGTAGTAATGGAGACGACATGGAAGTCGGACAAGGAGGAGACTAACGAATGACGAGTTTTTAATACAGTAATGGTTTTATTTACTCAATCAATGCGTCATTTTCAGTGACGAGAATAAAAATCGTTTTCTTTTTTGGAAAAAATGGCGCGTAGACTGCAAATTGCTGTCCTAGAAGAGTTCAAAGGTCGAATTTTCTACGCCATGTCGCTGTACAACAGTTCAAGATGATGTAATGTAACTTTGTAATTTCTCATTGACCGGCTGCAAGTCTGCTTGCTGGTACACAAAAGCATTTCCATCGATAGAACAACCACACGAGAAGTGTGACATTGCTTGCTTTGCACAGCAGCACACCGTGACGTGCTAAGTACGCTCTGACCGACCAGTTCCAATCTTCATTTTTATTTTTCTGGGGATCCATATGGGACTATCATCCATGCGAGTTGTGAGTTGTGACACTGACATCGGAGGGGTGAGGACAATGATTGCCACAGGGCGTGTAGGTTAGATCAGACGTGCCAAGAACAACTCAAGGATGTTCCGTACTAACATCGGAACAGATCCTTATTTAATTGGTACTGTCTAGCGCTTATATGTCTTACGATTTTGGGACTGAGGGAGACATCAGAACAGATCCTTACTTAATCGGTACTGTGGTGTACAAGTAGCTAGCCCATAGTAATCAAATGTCATGTTTCAAAAATAGTTTTCATAGATTTGTTAAAATTTAGATTAATCTAGACACCATTTAATATGTAGATTCATTCAAATTTTGACCAACTTGCGACATCTATTTTAGGATAGAGGGAGTAGTTGTTTACATGAGAGATCATGTTCCATTACAACCATTTTTGACCTACATCAGCGGACATGATAGAAAACAGATTTTTTACACCTTAAAAAAAGTTACTCCCTCTCACCCATATTAGCTGACTCAACTTTTTCTAGACAAAGTTGAGTCAACTAATATGGGTGAGAGGGAGTAACTGAATATATAGCACAAATTTCATGAGAGATCGTATTCGATTGCATCAAGTTTTGTCCTTCGTCAACCGACATCATAGAAAACTGTGAAATATATTGCGCAAATTTCACTGTATGTGCCCGAGTGTGGATGATATTCTTCCAGTCTGGATGTTGTCCAACCGTTCATGATGGTAGAGAACAAGAAGTCAACTTCGTTATTCTGCTTCGAGCACAATCTGATGTGCACATGACAGTGACTGGATTTATATCTTGGCCTGCAACAGGCATTCTATAGGATATATGCAGCAGCCAGTTTGCATATATGTTACCTAACGGAACATGGGCTTATGATCTGTAGGCATGTGTCAAGGCTGGAACTGAAGCCAGAGAAATTGCATAGAAGCAGGTACTAGAAATAGGTTATATGCACTCCCTCAGTACACCCTCCCCTATTGGGAGTACACCCCTAGATGACAGGATACAATTGCACCAGTAATTTAGGGAGAGCAGCGTTCTCAGCACCAAAAGCAAAATATAATTCACAAGGTCGTCTGCGCGCAGTCTCTTGAATCGGTGAGCTCAAGTTCAGACAGTTGGCTGGAAACAGATGAACAGGGATACACTATTTTCGCTGAGTGCTCATTGAGATATAGTTGCAGCACGTCCAAGAATGGATGGTTAACACTTAGGTGCACAAGTAGGATTACGGTTACATGGGTATTCCAAACTAACAAAACAAAATTGCACGATCCATGACAGAGTAGTAGAAGCACACATCTAAAACTTCTTTTCCCAAACCCTCCCTTCTTTCTAGCTTTTCTCTTGTCCTTCTTGATCTTCAAGTGAAGCTGTACTTTCTTCTTGCTGATGCTGCCCATCGGTTTCAGAAAGGATGCACGCTTCTTGTTTCCTTCGTCAGCCATCTCGACTTCTGTATTGTTCATAACAGAGGATGTCAGTCAGGCAATAACACATAAGGATGATGTGGAACTATAAGTTGCAGAACATAGAAGATTGGTATGCTCAGGAACAGTGGTGCTATTTAGTAACATGGAAGCATCTAATGACGCAAACATTGGCGTCTTGACTCCAGTAGAAGCTGCACCCAGAAGCATCAAGCCAAAGCTATGCTAGGCATTATGTGACACAAGCTGTCAGCCTGTCGCCGTAATTCAAACAAACATAAATTTTCTATTTCCAACCCAATCCAGGCATGAGAAAGCAACTCAACTATATCAACAAAAACCTACTTCCTCTGTTCCTAAATACAAGACGTTTTACAAGTCAGTTTAGCTTGTCAAAACATCTTATAATTAGTAACAGAGGGAGTATCAATAATTGTAGGCTGGGGGTGCCATTTTCAGTTAAAAGGAGCTATGAAGATGTTGGCTAGTAATTCACGAGGGTTCAGGTTTCATGAAACACACTCTTCGCAAATCATTTTGAGCTCATGCAACATCTGAACTCATGCCTTTCTCAGATAACTCTACTACTGCTGCTACTTGCTAAACAGCCCCCAAAAGGCCGACTCAACTGGGGGTGCCATTTTCAGTTAAAAGGAGCTATGAAGATGTTGGCTAGTAATTCACGAGGGTTCAGGTTTCATGAAACACACTCTTCGCAAATCATTTTGAGCTCATGCAACATCTGAACTCATGCCTTTCTCAGATAACTCTACTACTGCTGCTACTTGCTAAACAGCCCCCAAAAGGCCGACTCAACCCTATTCACAAGAAGAGACCAAACTAAGCAACTAACTCATTGTCACTCAGTCAAATCCTACCGTTCATCCCTCAAAGAAATTGGTAGATGCAGCTCCTGCCAGGCAATCTGGAATCAGGACCCAGACCTTCACAGTAACCACTGCAACTTCACAGCTAAAAGCTTACGGCGAACTTATTTACTACCTTCGAATTGCGACTAACAAACTACTAGCACGCGGATTCAAGCTTACAGAGGCACTAATGATCCCACCTCCCCAATGAAACAACCCCGAGCAACAACCGTGGTGAACCAGCAAGGCAAAAGGGGAGCTCACCCATGGCCGAGGCCCGGCTGGCGGCGGCGGCAGCGGCAGCGGCAGCAGCTGCGTCGAGGGTCTCCTGGTACGCCGGGTGCACGCGGACGGGGAGCTTGGGGGCCTCGAGGGCGGCGGTCTGCGCGGCCAGCTTGGCGGCCTCCTTCTTGTCGTAGAAGGGCTCCGCGATCTCCCGCCGCAGCGTCCGCAGACGCTTCTCCCGCTTGGAACGCAGAGACTTGGCCATCTCTCTCTCTCTGTCGCCGCCGCAACGAGGGGGAGGAGAGGAGGTGCTAGGGTTTTGGAGTCGGCGAAGCAAAGGGAATAGGCAAAAGCGGTCTGTTTTGGTTCTTGTAGGGACCGTTGCCGTATGGGCTGGGCTTAGTTGGAAAGTGCTAGTACAAATTTGGGCTAGCCTGTAACTAACAGGAGGCAAAGCCTTATAATGCAGTAGGAGCCCAGCTGCCTAAGTCTTATGCACTGTGCTACGGAAATTCCCTTTACAGCTCAAGCTACGTGGAGACTTTTTTTATTTCAAATTTTCCAAAAATTATGAAAATTCATATAAATAGATATTGATGTTCTCTACGAACCTATACTATGCACTGGAAAATTCTAAGTGAACCAAAAATAACAACATCGAATTCAAATCATAATCTCATTAATACAACCACAAGTCTTAAGTGAACAGAAACACCTCCTCCAACATCATCGGGTCGTTATGGTTCACCTCTCCATCTAGTCTAAGCAAAAATTAGTCAGTGCCTAGTTTATCAAACAGTTATCTACACTCTTGAAGATTGGACGATGAATGTCACCCAACAGCTAGCACCTGAAGACAATTCTCTATCTTTTTGCAAAAACTCTTGAAACCCTACTTCTATTTTGATATCCTGAGGGAACACCCGTCCGCCCCCAGCAGCACCTGAAATTGATTATGTATTTCTCTACTTTTCCGCAGTCTTCTCTTTAGCAATATAAACCTCCAAAAGCATCTAAAAGCCTCTTCTTCTGGTATCTTGAGGGTTCTGCTCTTTGTCAGGCTTTTCTTTAGCAATATCAACCTCCAAGATCTCCTCTGCTGCAAGATCCAAGAGCTCATTTGATACATGATCCTCTTCGATATCAATCTCCAAGAGGCCTTGAAATCTAGCTTCTCGTGTTTTTAGTGCCAACGAGTAAAATCATAATTGAACATCAGAAGATTTAGACAATGATCTCCCAATCTTTCAAAAGCTACAAACCCGAATGGTCCAATTGTGCAACACGATGCTCAGAACAGATGCATCCTCTGGTTCCAATTTACATGGTTGAATCTTTCAATTGCGGGGAAACATTTGCACATCAATAGAGGCAGTTTATACTAAACATTTTTTTTTCTAAAAATCACGCTAACACTAAATATAACTTTTTTTGTGGACAAAATTACATTAGAATGTTTAGAACTATATCATGTTTTTATATCTATCAAGAATTAGGCATGTAGATGTGTTTGACAAGTATTAGAACACAAAATTTGCATATAAGTATTTGTCTGTAGTTCCAAAATATTTTATGTCATTATATTTTCATTTGCTTGCATACATATATAAAACTACTTTTCCTTTTAATCTGAGAACGCAAGAAAAGATATACACTATATTGTGTATGAGTGTGTGCTTATATATGTGTGGCATTAATTTAAATATATAACAATTTATTGGTCAGCAGAACCGAAGTGTATAAGTCTATCAAATATCTTTAAAATATATTTCTAGAGTAAGTTTTCTCAAATTACTAAATCAATAATTATAGACCGTAAGATGTACCAACCAATAATGAGGCCATCCAATTTAATCTTTGCGCACCGACATAAATATATACAATAAAAGGATCTCCTCTGAGAGTGAGATGCATAGTTCTGATAAAAAACACAAATTATACCATGGTGCATGTGGTGCTCGCCGTTGCAACACAGCCATGGTCGGTGAGCCGCCGCATCTAAACAATATATTTGTGCCCCCCTCCCAAGTTTTTAGACGCCACCTGCACTCTGGGCCATCGGATAGAGCTTCCAAACGACTCCTAGACGTCTGATTTAGCCATAAGTAGTCCAAACCGTCCGATCGAGGCTGCCAAGTCAATCCTAGCCGTCTTGATCCGATGTGTGTTTCTACATGCACAAATCGGGACACTAGCTTCTAGACCTTATGGGACCATATCTGATCCGGTGGCGTCCAGGTTGGGATTCTGGTTTGGGGGTCTTCGGTCCTCAACCGAACCTTCCTGCTACTGCTTTGTCTGCTGCTTTCGTTCTGGATGATGACTAGCGGCGTGGGGGCTTGCTTGTCTGCTGAGAATAATAGCGACAGTCCTAGGATTCCTCTCGTGCCAAGATGAGGATCGACTTGTTGCTTGTCCTATTTGATCTATTCAGAGTGACGAGTTTCTGAAGGCTTCAACGGCAAATTCCCATGGGCGAATAACTCCTAGAGATTGCAGGATTAGAGGAATTCGATTGTGCGCACCCATGTTTTACTCTGACGTTTGGGTTCAGAGGAAGCGCTTCGAAGCTCGCTTAGCTGTTAATATCATGGGGCATGTTATCGTTCCATGGTGCTAAAAGAGAATGTCATGGAGACCGAGATCTGGGACCGACAATGGTGGTTCAAGTCTGGATGGTGATGAGAAATTGGCTTGGTGACTCGTGGCTTGGAGAAGTGGCATGCAAGTGGGGACGACTGCACAAGAGAGGTTAATAGTCCTATCTTTCAGGGTGAAAACCCAGGGTCTGGTCTTAATTGGTTGTGCCCGGCAATTGCATTGTTAAATGTATTGTTTTGAGAGCGCGAACTTTCTTTAGGGTGAAGACCTAAGATCTATGATCGGGCGATGACGGTGTTTGTGCACTGTTCCATTCTTAGAGGCGTCGCTTTTGGAGAAGCTGGACTTCTGGTGCTGTCTTGGTGGTGGTTTTTCAACGAATGGGTCACCTTTTTTTCGAAATGGGGAGCTAGCCCCGGCCTCTGCATCAATTAATGCACACAACCTTTTTGTTGCATCGTTCAAGAAGTATCACAGACTTACAATTATGGATCTGATAAGGTTGATACATGTATCAACCATCTAAAAATGAAAAGCAACAAAAGTCTATATATTTTGAAGTCTACTAGTGTGACGCCACCCAGTGGCCCGAAAAAAACATCCTGAGCATCCGTGAGCAGCTGGTTGCATCCAGTAACCATCGGCTCCCGCTGATCCACCAAGAGTAAGAAAGACCATAGTTGGATCCAATGCACAGCCAAACGAATAACCTGCAAAAAATTAGAACCCGATTAAAAAAACAATGTTATTCCTGCATGTCCAAATGGACCAACATAAAGCTGAAACACCAATTTGTATTCTAGCTTTGGACATCTTATCAACCCAGTTAAGCCAATTACCAAACATATTAGTAATATTGAATGGTGGGGGTATATTATAAGCAAAGTAAACCATGCGCCAAATAATATGTACAAATGGACATGACAGAAAAAGATGGTCTATGGACTCCAATGAATCACAAAGCACACATTTTTTACAGCCATTCCAATTCCGTTTTGCCAGGTTATCTTTTGTTAATAATACCTTATCTTTTGTTATTTTTTTTTCTTTTTTTGGATGTATGTATGTATATAGCCGCTAAGGCAATGCGTTGTTGCAGGGGCTGAGTATAATTGGTATCTTATGATATTAATAAAAATAACTTACTGAAGTTATTCCAAACTTCACAATTCACACAAGAGTAAAGAATAAAATCTTCTTTATTAATAAATATATAATGTTATTACAAATGAACCAAATAAAGATTACAAGAATTATAAAAGAAAAATTACAAAATATTAAGAAAAGTATATTTGTATCTCTACTAACTATCCTATATCTAAAACTACATTAAATCTTCATCTTTATCTTCATACCTAAATAAAAGGATGGTGGGGGTATAATAAGCAAAGTAAACCATGCGCCAAATAATACGTGCAAATAGACATGACAGAAAAAGATAGTCTATGGACTCCAATGAATCACAAAATACACATTTTTTATAGCCATTTCAATTCTGTTTTGCGAGGTTATCTTTTGTTAATAATGCCTTATTTTTAAGAAACCACATGAATATTTTAATCTTTAGTGGGATTTTCAATTTCCATACATATGGCCTTGTGCGGGACTTTTTTTATAATTCTTTTTTCTTTTTTTGCTGTATGTTTCTGTATAGCTGCTAAGGCAATGCGTTGTTGCAGAGACCGAGTATAGTTGGTATATTGTGATATTAATGTATGCTCTTTTCCAAAAAAAAAACATATACTCAGCCTAAATGGTGTCCGTTGAGGCTTACAAAGACAGAGAAAACGAAGCTGCAACGGCTAAGGAACATGGAGAAAGCTGAACAAAAGCGTGACGAGACCTTTCATCAAATGCGTCGAAGAGTCTTGTACTAAAAAATATGGGTATCAAAACCTACTGAACTAGTAGCACCGGCTAGTCTGGTGTCTCCGGTTGAGGATTCCTTCCGTCGGAAATGATACGCCGATAGTAGGTGTGAGGCTTGAGATGACGTGTGAAAGAGTCCAGGAAGAACGACAACCACAGCTACGTCTTCGAGTCCGGCTGCGAGCTATTTTGGGTGTCCATCTTAATCGAGCACGAATTGCTCTGTAGAAACACGCGTGCCGTGTGCGACGGTGACTTTGTGGTACCTACACTTGTGGCGATGGTGTACATGCGCTCGAACAAGATGCGATGGTGGAGAGGGATGGCCGGAGCTTGGGTGATCGTCATGTCTTTCTCGGGCTCCCGACGAGCTTCTCCATGGAGGCCACTCAATTGGGGATTCATTGCGGGTGCGCCTACTTCGTGTACTCGCACCACCGTGTGTTTAGGTATAACCTCGGGGCTTATAGCTCCCATGCGACGTCTTGACGTGGAATTGAAAGGAAAGCGACATCGTTGAAAAGAATACCTCGCATATGACGGTTGTGAGGCAGCTAATATCTCAGGGCCACACGGGTCATAAAACGGTCGTAAGGACATATTTAACTTTGTACCAAGATTAGGATTAAGCCCAATCGGTCGGTTGGGACAACCAGTTAAGCCAGTCAAACCAACCACTTCCGACTGATAGCGCGCGTCACACGGACTGTAGCTTTCCCGACGGCGGCGACGGACCTCACCCATCGTTCTCGGCGGCGGCGGCACGACAATTAATTTAGCGGCGACGCTTTTGTTCGACGGCGAAGATGGTGAGTGCCATTTGAAAGCTAATTCCTCTCCCATTTTTCTCAATTCGAGATCTGAGCGTGCCCAGTAATGCTGGATTGTGGAGGCGAGGGTGTGCTGAACGGGGCGAGGGGGAACGATATGGAGCATGGAGAGGGGACTTCTAATCGGTATATCCCGTATCTCTGCACTTAATTTCTCTAAGGTTGATCTCTTTGTTCGCTTCCGCTAGCTCACAGTGCCCGCCAAAAACAGGGGAGACGATGTTGCGCGCCAAACCTTCGAATTTCGCATCAATTTCTTTCCCTCTAGGGCTGTTTTAGTTGATGGCAGCACGCAGATCATTGAGAGAGACACGGTTGTTAAATGAGAGGTGTAATTAGAACATGTTGATCCCCAAGAGCTAATAAACATGGGAGAGGAGGCGATGAGGAAAATGGTGGAAAAAATTGGAGATAGTGTGGTTTGGGGGCCAGAGCAAGAAGTTTCTTTGTTACGATTTGATGATTACAAATGTGACTATGTTAGGGTTGAGACAGGTGAACATATAGTTGATGAAATCGATGAGCGAAACGGTTGGACAAGCAAAACTGTTCTGTTTTTAGCACAACTCATTGATCTGGAACCTGATTCGAGGGTTGGATATGTGCCCTCGAAGCTGGCTGCTCAGATGGTCGAGGATGATTGGGCTGCACAAAGGCAAGTAATGCCTATACTTACTGAGTTGGAAGTGTTAACAGTGGAGGATGATGATGCTAATGCACAAGGGGAGGCTGCAGATGGTAATGCACAAAGGATTGTAACTGTTGACTGGAATTCAGTTGAGATACATGACCAGACTGATTTGGTCATTGCACCAATAGATGACATTGAAATGGAAAAGCTTTTCGGCATTCCTATAGATGACAAAGACAAGGAGAAGAAGAGGGATGAAGCTGCAAATGATGGTGACAACCATTTAAGAGATGAAGAGGCAGATATAGATCTAGAGTTGTTGGAAAATGCTGCAGTTCATGTAGATGACGCACATGATGATGAGCTAGTAACAGTTTATGACAAAGAGGACCCAGTTATTGAAGTTGGGAGATTGTTTCCAAGCATGGATGAATTCATGATGTGTTTCAGGACATATGCAGTCAAACGTGAGTTTGCTACCAAGACTGTGTGGACTGATAAAAAGAAGTTCTATGCAAAATGCATAGGTTATGATGGTGGTGCCAAGCCTTGCAAGTGGTATATATCTGCTAGACGCCAACCTGATGGAAGGATAATAAGAGTGAATCAAATTCCAAAACCTCATACTTGCATTACAAGTTCTCAAACAGTTACAAAGATGACATCACAATTATGGATTGCAGAAAAGATCAAGCCCATTTTAGCCACAACACCAAACAACAGTGCAAAGAGACTGAAAATAGACTTGGAAAAGCAGTACCCCATCAAGCTGAATTATACTACAGTGTGGAAGGCAAAGCAAAGGGAAATGAAAGAGCTATATGGTGATTGGGCAAATACCTTTCGAATTCTTTATAACTTCAAAGCAGAAGTAGAGAAGAGGTCACCTGGCAGTGTTGTGGAGATAGATACTGAGGTAACAGCTGATGGGAAAGTCTTCTTCTCTAAATTCTTCATGGCTTTAAAGCCTTGCATCGATGGCTTCAAAGCAGGGTGCCATCCATATTTGAGTATAGACTCATCTTTCTTGACTGGAAAGTGGAATGGTCAACTAGTAGCATGCAATGCTTTAGATGGACACAATTGGATGTTCCCTGTAGCTATTGGCATGTTTCAGTCTGAGATAGAGGCATCATGGACATGGTTCATGATGCAGTTGAAAAGATGCATAGGGCCAGTCTCTCCATTGGCAGTGCACACATATGCATGTAAAGGTTTAGAAAATGCAGTGAAGATTGTTTTCCCTCATACTGAGCAGAGGGAGTGCTTCGGCCATATGTGGATGAATTTGATCAAAAAATTCAGAGGAGATGATTTTGGACGCATGTGGCCAGCAGCAAGATCTTACACCAGGAAGACACATTCATATCACCTTGAGAAGATTAAGGCGGCATGCTCTGAGGAGGATAGGGTCAAGTTTTGTACATGGTTGGAAACCTACCATTCTCTTTTATGGTACAGGTCTGGTTTTAACACTGCCATCAAATGTGATCATATCAACAATAATTTGGAGTTTCAACAACAAAGTGAAGGAGTTAAAAGACTTGCCTGTCCATGACATGGTTGACCAGATCAGGATCATGATCATGAGGTTGTGGGAATTGAGAAGAAGGCTTGGTGATGTTCTTCAAGGAGATAAGCTTCCGATGTTGTGCAACAGTGGTCAACAGGAGCGAAATCTTGCACATTTGCGTGTTGAGAAATCCTCATTGTGGGTGTCAAGTCGAGATACAAAGATGGCGGGGAGGCATGTTGTTGACACTCAGTTGCATTAATGCACATGCCTTGAGTGTCAACACACTGGGAAGCCTTGCGAGCATGCCATACTTTTCTTGACCTCCAAACACAAGCTAAATATGCACCCATATTTGCATGAGTATTATTCTGTAGCAAAATTCAAGGCTGCATATGGAACACCAATTCCAAAGACTTACAGATCAGTCTCAAGGGCTGAAGTGGACATTCAGTTCTCCTTGTGTCCTCCTTTGATGAAAAGAAAGGTGGTGCCCAAGCAGTAGATTCAAGGCTTGGTTTGAGAAAGGTGGGAGCAGAAGAAGGAAAGAAAGATGAAAATAAAGATGCCAAGCCAAAAGGGCCCAAAAGGTAACAAGAATAGATGCAAACTCGTGAAGAACTTGGACACCGAAATGGCTCTACCAAGTGCATAATCTGAAAAGCCAAGGTATGTTCATCCAAAATCTATCTCATTTCTTGTTGATGATTTTTCTCCCCAACTAACTTGCTTGTTTTCGGAGGAAGCGTGGAGAAAAGGCCCACCTCTTGTTGTTGATTTAATGTCCCGTGAAAAGGGCAAGAATCAATGGCCAAAGAAAGAAGAGAACTAACCAGATCATGTTTGGTGCTGCTGAGGTGCAATCTGAACTTGTTTTGGAGGATGATGTGCAAACTGTTGAGGCTTTAGGGCACACCGTTTTGATTTGGAAGCTCTGGTGCAAAATGAGGGGCAAAATGAGCCTGTTGTTGAGGCTCTGGTGCAAAATGGGCATGTTGTTGAGGCTCTGGTGCAAAATGAGCCTGTTGTTGAGGCTCTGGTGTAAACTGACCATGTTGTTGAGGCTCTGGTGCAAAGTGACCATGTTGATGAGGATCTGGTGCCATATTGTGTTGTTGAGGAGGTGCAGGAGGTGAATGAGACTCTTGGACGTGCTATGGGGAGGCCAGATGGTAATGGTAAGCAAAAGAAGAGCATAAACTTGTTGTGTGGTGTGAAACTTGTGAAGGAGAAGAAAACCAGGGGTAAGAAGAGCCAAAAGAAATATACTTTGAATTTGGCACTTGTTGTTGTAAACATTTGTTATTGTAATAATTTGGCAGTTGTTGTTGTTGTAAACATTTTTTATTATAATAATTTGTCACTTGTTGATAATTTGGACAAAATTCAAATATGATGGTAAATTTGAATTTCAACAAATGTAGATATGTCACTTTTCTATGTTTGTATGAGCTTCCAATGTTTTTCTCATGTGTACAATACAACTCATCCTCACCCTGATCCCTTTTGTGAAGTACAACTCACCCTCACCCAAAATATGGTAGAAATGGGCTCCAAAGCTAGGGTAAACCACCCCATTTCTAAGCAAGTTTTTTTCGACCATTTATAAAACCAAGTTTGATATTTTTCCTCAGAACTATGTCACATTACATGACACCATGCGAAGGTTTTGTATTTTTTTGATTTTTTTTGAATTAGTTATGCACATTTGAATGTCTGGTCAAACTTTTTGAAGGGTTTTCATAAATATTCTTAGCTAGGGGCTGAGGCTCACAAAACTAGCATTGGATCTCTAATGAAATAGCATGTTGTGAACCTAAAAATGATTTTTACAAAAAATCATCAGCATAAAATCATGTACCTGTAGTTCATATCTTACTCACTTCTAGCCGATTCGGCATGATTTGTCTTTTTCACCAGGGATGGAATAAAAGGTTTGAGATACTCAAGTTGGGAAATTGTACATGCTAGGTGGTCTAGTATTTTTTGAAAAATAGTATGTTACCATTTTGAAACTTCAATTTGGTGGTTGCTTCACAAATCCCCCCTCTTTCGGCACTCAGAAAATAGAAAATGGATTTTCTGTGCGTCGAAAAGGAAAACTTTGTGCTACAACGTTGTTAGTCATCCCATTATACACATGCATGCCCAATATGGGCACATTATCACAAACTATGCCTTGATTCTAGCCATACATTGGTCATTTGACCCGAAAGACAGAAAACCTTGGAGGAGATAGGTCATTTTGTGAAGGGTTTTTTGAAATATGATCAATAGACCAAGTTTGATATTTTTCCTCACAACTATGTCACATAACATGACACCATGCGAAGGTTTTGTATTTTTTTGATTTTTTTTTAATTAGTTATGCACATTTGAATGTCTGGTCAAACTTGTGAAACCCCGTTGACTGCATCCTAAACCCAGCTAACCCTAAGGCCAAATGAGGAACGTAGATCTAACTCTAGCGTGACACTGTGACCGTCCGATTGCGTCTTCTAGAAGGATTCCGCGGGTGGCTCTGGGCGATCCGTGGAAGGGCTTGTTCTGCAACCTGATTGGTTGGCGTCTCTTAGAAGGATTTCGCGGTTAGCTCTTGGCGATCCGTGGGATGGATGATTCTGGAATCTGATTGACTTCATCGTTTTTCCATGAACAGATAAGGTACAGCGTGGCACACTCCATTGACCGTTGGACCGAGCGTGGCAATGCGAGGGCGCTGGGCGGGACGGGCTGCACCATGCATGCAGCTGCCCCTAGCATCGCAGTCTAGCTATTTTGCGTGCAACAGCACTGCAGCGTATTTACTCCCTCCGACTTTCTTTAGTCAAACTTACTCCCTCAGGTTCATGCGCTATAGAAAAAGTCAATATTTATAAACTTTGACTATATATATAAGGCTAGTCATAGTGGGAGTAACTTGGATAGTAACATAGTCCTACATGTATTGTCAACTAGCAATGTTACCATAAACATCACAAATGTCAAGACAGAATGAGTCTACATTGTAATAAATGAGACTTTGCATGATACCACATCTATGTTATTTTGCACTATGGAGTAGTAACTTAGACTAGTAACATATGCATGTTACTACTCTAAGTTACTCCCACATACTTCCTCCGTCCGCAAATAAATTGAAGAGACCATTTGCTAAATGTTATTGGACTTGATTTCTGTGAAGCAATTTTTTCTACTTTAAAGTGTATTGGAAAGGTAGAAGTACATTTTTTGTGGACAAATTTTGAAGCCAAACGTACACTTATTTGTGGACAGAGGGAGTATGCATGTCACTATGACCAGCCGAAGAAAAAATATCAAAATCTAAAATATGTAATAAATATAACATACAGCGTGACACACTCCATTGACCGTTCGACCGAGCGTGACATGCGAGGGCGCTGGGCGGGGCAGGCTGCACCATGCATGCATGCTATGCAACTGTCTCTCGCGTCGCAGTCTAGCTATTTTACGTGCAACAGCGCTGCAGCGTATTTACTCTCTCCGTCGCATTAAATAAGTGTACGTCGAACAACTTTCTTCAGTCAAACTTACTCCCATCCGGTTCATACGGCATACAGAAAGTCAATATTTATAAATCTAAAATATCAACTTTGACTATGTATATAAGAAAAAAAATCAAAATCTAAAATATTATAAACTTAGTTTCATACTCCCTTTATTCTCTCCAATTGACATCCCTCTGATTACTCCCACCGATTTTTCTTGCGTGTGTAAAAACGAACGAGTTTGTTGCATGCGGTGTGTAAAAACGAACGAGTACCTTGGTACTAGATTCCTGCATTTATTACCGAGTAAATCAATGCCAAATTCTATTTTCTTTTTTATTTTTTACTGCCAATGAACAACTACCTTGGACGTTTTTTATCTCTTTTGCATTAATGCATGCGTGCAAGCGGGCTCGCATGCAGGGGCGGGGGCGACGGTGCAGGGGTCACATCGCATCCTAGCATTTTTTTTTGCACTGACCGTATTGGTCACCCACGCGGCTACGCCCGCTTCCCACACGCAACGCAGCGCACGCGGCTGCGCCAACGCTGGATTCTCACGCCGCCCTTCACGCCCCGCCCTCAATAAATAGGCAAAACGCATTTGACTCCTCATCTCATCTTGCCCCTCATCTTCAACCTCGAGCCCGTCCCTTTGCCTCCTCACAGCCCCAAAACACTCCGGCGACCATGGCGACCTCCCCCCCGCTTCCCTTCCGACACCGAAGTTAGAGACGAGGACAACCATTTGGACCACAAGCAGGTCTGGGAGCAGGAAGCGCCCACGCGCCCCAAGCGTGGCAAAAAGGGACGCAAAGCCCCGCCCTGCCCCTGAGCGGAGGGCCCCATCGTCCACAACCCCGTCCCCGGCGGCGGCAACCTCCCCGACGACGGCCCATCCGAAGCGTACTAGGCTACGACGGAGAAGGAGGAGGAGGCGAAGCTGGCAGCTTATGCCAAGTGGGAGGAGAAGCGGGCTAAGCGCGTCTTGAAGAAAAGGCGCAGACGGGAGGAGGAGGAACGACGGGAGGCCAATCGTTGGGCCTTCCAGGAGGAGCAGCGGCGGCGGAAGCAGCGGGAGAGGCTGGCGGACTGGAATGCCGCAGCGGCTCGGAGGGCGGCGGCACCGGCACCACCTCCACCGCCGATGGAGTAGGGTAGCTAGGGTTAGGGTTTAGGGGCTAGCCCAGGGTTTAGGCCCCTATATTATTGTACCTTTTTCTTTTTATTGTAATGTTTTCCCAATGTTATCGATCGGGCTATCTAATATAAGGAATGTTATCCCAATATTATATATCCCCTTGTTTTATTGTAATATGTGTTTTATTGTATTTTCATTTGTCAAAACACCCAAAACAACAAGTGCATAAAACAAAAGACAAAAACAAGTTCTCATATAATACTCGTGCAATATTTATAAAATGAGTGAAATTAGAAAAGCTCAAAAGGAAGAATAAGTTAACGTTATGATGGTTGATTATTTTCAAACAACACATGGTTCATTTTCAAACAAGACATTTACATATTTACATAAGTTAAAGGAGCGCCCAAGTTATGTTAGTTAAATGGATGCCCTTGGACTTCATTTATATATTTACTTTCGCAAAAAATAAAAGATTGCGACCTGAGCACGAGTATCTGCAGATCCACACGTCCCTATTTAGATTGTAACGTGAGTACCATTTTTTTTGCCCAATCAACATATAGTTACTATTGGGCCTGGATACGAATTTGTCCTGACTAAGTTTTATTTGGGTCTGGCCTTTTTCAATCCTCGTCAATTGTTTTTTTAACTTTTCAACCCCTCCCTCTCCCCTGCACACGAGTGCCCCCTGCACACTGATAAAACTGAAGGAACACTAACGAAACTGACAAAACTGAAGGAACACTGATTTCGAAAACAGAGCAGTTCAAAATTAGCCCGAATTTGTGTTGCATTTTATTCAAGCCAAAGACATAGACCATTACATCCATTACAAAGCATCACTCGAACACTGACTGCGCTGTCTAATGACTAACGATCAGGAGATAAACTAATCCGAGAGAAATTACACAAAAATAAAAAAACGGCCATCAGATTGTCCTGCTTCTTCAATTCGATGATTTGCCTTAGCTGTTTGTTCATCTTCTTCAGCTCGGCCTTCACTTTCGCATCCACCGTAGTACCAGCGTAAATGGGGTTGCTACATCCCAATTGCTCCACCACGGATGGGGTTTCGAGCTCCCGGGATGCTACCTCCACCCCAATTCGCTCGATGTACTCATCAAGCCACTCAAAATGCTCATATTTTGGCAGCTTCTGAAACCGCAGAGATGAACCCTAAATCCCAAATTCGATGAAATGCATGAAATTTCGAAAGAAAAGCGAGAAATTGGCGCTCGGAACACTCAGATCTCACCTTTCCCGGCTCGGGCTTGCTCTCGCACTTCACAAATTCCCGGCCAATGTTGCCGTTCTTGTCGGTGGATGTGACAAGCCGCTTCAGGGACGCGGTACGGGGGCAATCGGGGCACCTCCTCATCGGCACTGCACCATACCGAGGCCATGAGCGGTAGGAGGAAGTCGAGCTCGACATCCCTCGCCGGCGTTGCCGCACTTGCTCGCCGGAGAAGAAAACGAAAGGGGATGAGATGCTGGAACAGTGGCGGGAGTGCTCAGGTGCGGGGACGGATCGGGGCCAACGGCTCTCTTCAACCACAGGGTGGGTCCCACGATATGAGGTGGGCATCAGGTGAGTTCTGCCGTGACGTGGAGAGGCTGTGGGTCCTACTGTGCTCAGCTGATTCGATTCGTTGACGATCTCGTGGGGTTAAGTAAAAGTGTCGCACGTGAGCTATTTGCCGCTTCAGAAGTGTCGCATGCGAGCTATTCTTTTCAACGATGTCGTTTTCCTTCCAATTCCACGTAAAGACGTCGCATGGGAGCTATAAGTCCATAACCTCGTCGACGGCAAAACCCAATATGCGGACTGGCCGTGTCTCGGATGGACTTCCCCAGATGTGAATGTATGGCTCCTGCCTCAACCTGCCATCGGCCGTCTGATCCAAGAAATCCAAGAAAGACTCCTTCAAAACAACAAGGAGCCAAAAAGAAAAAAGAAAAACAAGCAAACCACTGATTGGATGTACTAGCGAAATTTTGAATTACTAGTATTCGAGATGAAGTTCTGGAGAGCTTAGCATGATTTCGGTGTCATGGGCGATTTAGACAATTGTGTTTTCTTCACACTCGGCATGCCTTCTTTTGAACCCAAATTAATTCTTATTTGTGACTTTTAAAATAGCATTAATTTAAATAATGGTTCCCAAAAATCATCACCACATTTCGTATTATATGTGAGGCCATGCCTGACAGGTTCCAGAAGGGTAAAGAAGAAAGAAAGAATCAAAGGAGCATATGTTGACTCTCCGCGGCAGTTAAACCGTAGGCTTTGGTTGATCTTAACAAAGTGGCCTATTTGTTTCAGGCAAAGATTGTGTTATTAGGAACATAGAGAGAAAATAGGATCTAGGAGCGTGAGTGGCGGAGCTGACCAAGAGCAGTAGGTCGGAGCGACAGATGGAGGGGTCCTTCCTGGTCCCGTCGTGAAACAAATGTTGATACGCTGCCAGGGGAACCTTTCTCCAAGGCCAGGACCAGTACAACACCGACCTTGCAGCGTTCCTTGGCAAACAATACTACGAGGCCAGGCCATGATGATTCCCCTCAAACGCATCGATACCAAAGATGTCATTAGGGCATATCTAGCTGCATGACCCATTTAGGACATTTAAATGGTCCGTTTAGATCTATTTGGGTCGGGCCCTAGACAGAAATTGGTTCGCAGTTTGTTTAGATCGCCGGGTGCGCCTAGCGGGGCCGACGAGGATTGATGCAGCAGAATTAATGGCGTCATCCCATCGCCAACAACCTCGTTGGATTCCCGCGCGGCCCTTGGGTTCCTGTCCTCGCTAGCGTCCTCGCTGGCTCCCGTTTCCCCGCTCACTTTGTGGTCGTTCCCGATCATGGCTGGAAAAACTCACATGCAGGGCCAGGGCATTTCCTGCTCAGGCTGCGAGCTATAAATCACGGCTGCGGCCGCGGGGAGGTCACAAAGACACGAACCCAAGCCAATGCAAACTCAGCATCCATGTCTCGCCGTAAGATAGACACCTGGTCTCACCTCAAGGAGATGTGCCGCACTCGTTACCCGGAGTGGTCGAAGCATGACGTGGATGTGTAGGCGACAGAGTTGGCCAGACACTTAGTGTGCCAAGGCGAGGCGGCCCACCAGACGCTGGAGGAGATGGTCCATCATGTGTCACGCGATGCCACCGCAACCACGGGACGGGAGATCGGCCACGCCACCGCCCAGGAGGTGGCCCACGAAGCCGCTGGTGACGTAGTGCATGAGTTGCGCAACACCGCGGCCAAGGAGGTGGCTGAGAAGGTGGCGCGCAATGCTGCCACAACGGAAGTTCGCAAGCTGCGCCACGATGCCACGTGAGTGGCACGTGAACGCGCGGCGGACAATGCATCAGAGGTGGAACGCGTCGCTCATGTGGCTTTCATGGCGGTGGTAATGGACGTGGAGAAGGAGGAGGGAAACGATGAATTCCTTAATGATTTCGACGAAGAGCCCGAGGAAGCCATGAAGGAGAGGAGCGATGAGCAACATGCCATCGTCGAGTCCTATGATACACTGCGCACTGTGACGTTGGTTGTCGCGCGTTTATGGTGGACAAGCGGTCGGCGTAGTCCAGCTGTGTGGACCGTGTGGGGTTCGAGGAGAGGACACGGAGCCGGAAGGATGCGTCCACACGCTGAGACGCTCGCGCGCAAGGCTGTAGACCACATTGAAACAGACCACGAGGCAAAGGCCGAGCGAGTGGCGCATGAGGGGAGGGACCACTGGGCGACGAAGATGGAGGTGACGTTGTCTCGTCGGCCGATGAGCAGGAGAGGGTGATGATTGCGACGGCAAACCATAGCGATCATACGAGCATATGGTTAATACAAGAACTCTCTAGCACTAGTGCGCTACCAAATTCCCAATGAACCAAAAATAACAGCATTGAATTCAGATCGTAATCTAGTTAATACAAGAACAAGTGTTAAGTACATAAGCACCTCCTACAACAACATCGAGTTGTCATGGTTTACCTCTCCATCTAATCTAAGTAAAAATAGTCAGTGTCTAATCTATCAGACAGTTCTCTACCCTCTTGAACGATTAGACGATGAATGTCGTCTAGCAACACCTGGAGACGATTTTGTGTTTTTTTTGTAGGAGCTCCTGAAACCCTGCTTCTCTTCTGATATCTTGAGGGAACAAACCTTCAGCAGCACCTGAAATTGATTATGTGCATGCTTTTCTACAGGTTTCTATTTAGCAATATCAACCTCTAAGAGCCCATGCTCCTCTTTATCTTGAGGGAACAAACACCTAGTAGCACCTGAAGATGATTATGTGTATTTCTGCTTTTCTGCGGGCTTCTTTGTAGCAATATCAACCTCCAAGAGACCTTTCTTCTCCTCTTTTGGTATCTTGAGGGAGCAAACGCCTAGGAGCACCTAAAGATGAATTACATGTCTTTTTCTGCTTTTCTTCAGTCTTCTCTTTAGTAATGTCAACCTCCAAGAGCTCATTTGCTACATGCTCCAAGAACTCATTTGATGCGGGCTCCTCTCTGATATAAACCTCCAAGAGCCGTTGAAATTTGACGCTCATTTTGTGACGATTCAGCAAAAAATGTGAGAGATTCATCCAAATTGTGACGTTTTTTTAAAAACATGACGTTTTTCACTGAATCGTCACTGAATGTGTGTCATAGATAATCACATTTGTTGTAGTGAGTCCTTGTGGTCTGATAGGAAGGTTGTGTTGTGTTCTTGTGCGTGCCGCGGGTGTTTCTAGTAGGGGATGGAGCACCATGATGTGGGGTGGTAGGCTAGCAGCAGTGGTCGGAGCTTCGTCTTCTTTGCATCCTCGTGGTGGCATCTAGCATTCGGTTTTTTGATCAGGGCTTCGGTGAAAACTTTGCATGGTCCTGTCTTGCACCAGTGACGATGAAACCCACGGTGTCATTTTCCTTGCTGAGGTGACTTGAAGCCCCTTACCTTGTGTGTCGGATACCACCCATGTCTTCCAACCTGCCCTCTTGTGGTTCTCCGGTAGGCGTGCTTCCCTTGTAGCGTCTTGCAATTCTCCATGATATCTCTAATGTATCGGTCTTCTATCAATATCAACATGGCTAACTTTGCATGGATGTATCGTTGATACTCTGATGTCCGGCCTACAGCCTAGGGGGCTTACTAGGTCGGTGTCATACCTCAGGAGACGCTGGTGATTTCTTATAATGTCATTCGTTGGCTTGTTGTTTGGTCCATGACAAGTTTGAGCTCTATGGTTGGAGGCTCAAGAATTGGCGAAAACTTTGCAGGTCCTCGGACTCTATCAACGATGATGACACTCATGGACAACGATTTTCTTCTTGGAGGCGTCATTGAATCCGCCTCCTTTGGATTTTCGAGTCCTACTAGGTTGCATGCTCGATGTTGATCCCCAATGGGTGGTGTTGTTGGTGTGGTTGAGGTTTGTTGGTGAAGATAACTCTAACTATGCTTTTGTGCAACAGAAGAAAACACTCCTTAACTGGTTCAAGCACTCTAGGTTTAGTTTTACTTGTGTTCCATATCTTTTGTGGTCCCCTGTTTCTTTTGTTCCTGCTCTATAAAGCTAGCATCATCAGCATGTGTGTGTAAGTGTTGTAACGTGTCGGTTGATGGCTTTGTTAATTTAAATCCGGGATCATTTCGACCCTTCCATCTAAAAGAATTAATATGACAACTTTGGATCTTGGCATTGGGCATCGTGTCCATCAAACTTTTTCCCATGTTTAGTCCCATCAGGAAAATAGTAAGACAAGTAAATCTGAACAGTTACTCCATGCATGAACTGCATTGTGCAATAGGATGCTCGGAACAGATGCATCATCCAGTGCCAAACTCTTCCAATTGACAAGGTTGAATCTTTCAATTGTAGGAAAACGCTTTCCTTCGCAGAAGAAGAATACAAACTAAGTCTGAAATAATATTTTGCCAAGTGTTGTTGTATTACTCTTTGGCTTATCATAGAGTTTGTATAAAAAATCAAATAAGGTCTTGAAATAGCTAGCCCATATTCTGGCATCGCTTCTAGAATAGTAAAATAGATAAACACCCATAAGAACAAGCTGGTATAGACAGATTGTACTAAATATTATATAGTTGACTAGTAAATTCAAAGAGATAGGGCCTTACAAATCCAAAGAATAACCACTTGGATACTTTGTTATCTCAATGTTGCCTTTGAATGGCTCATGCTCAGTAAGATAGTTGTGGTCGCTGAAACATCACTTTGTTGTTTTAAACTCGAGTCTATTCTTGCAAATTCTCCATGCAACACAATAGCTGTTTTTGAGCTCAGCCAAGAATTCCACAAAGGCCTTAGCAATCTATTTCTAAAGAGATTTGTTGGGATTCAAGTTTTTCTTCTTTCAGGTGTCTTTCATCCTAATAATGTAGTAGATGTCATATAATGTGAATTCAATATCTAATAAATATAATAATATATGACAGAATAAATTAACATAAGGCAGTATTGAAAATCTAATGTAAAAGATACAAACTCACATTTTTGCCTTCGAATCGGTGGGAGCGGCCAACTAGTTGTAGGGAGTATTACTTGTAGGCATGAGGTTTTAAAGACATGCGTACCAATTCCTCAAAAATGATTATGGATCTGTTTGAACATATTCTTTATTTGTCATTCGTTTGCGTTCATTGGTAAGAAATCATACTCTAACTAAAGCCTTTTAGATTCTCTAGCTGCACCAGCTTAATACCAACAAGTGGACCCTAAAATGGCAAACACATCAATCGAGTTTATACTAAACATTTTTACTTTTACAAAAAAACACGCTATCACTAAATATAAGTTTTCTTTTTGTGGACAAAATTACATAAAAAAATTATACTATATTTTTTTATATCTTGCAGAATTAGGCAAGTAGATGTGTTGAAAAATATTTTAAAATACAATTTTTTTATAATTATTTGTTCGCATACCCAAAATATTTTATATCATGTTATTCTTTTAATTTGCTCACGTACATATATAAACCTAGTTTTCCTTTTAATCTGAGAAAGTAAGAAAAGATATACAACATATTGTGTATCGGTGCATGCTTATATATGTGTGCATTTATCTTAATACATAACACTTTATTTGTCATGAGCACCAGAGTGTACAAGTCTATCAAATATCTTTGAAATAAGTTTTCTCAAATGACTAAATCCATAATCATAGCTTGTAAAAGGTATCGACGAATGATGGGCCATCCCATTTCAGTGAAAATATCATCTAGCGCAAATTGTATCCCCGTGATGGTGTGTGGTGCTCCAAAGAAGGTTCTCGCCATTGGAACGCAGCCACCGTCGGTGAGCTGCCATATTGAGTTGCAACGGCGAGCACCTGCCGGTGCACCGTAGTGTTTGTGAGAGTTGGATATGGCCCATCTCTTCAAGGATCCGCCAGGAAGTTAGAGGTGATTAGAGGAGGAGACAAAGATTAGGGGATGGAGATTAAGTTTAGGGGTTTAGTATTTTTTTAGAGGCGGGGTTTAGTATTTATAGCCGGAGGTTGTGCCTCTCCAAGTCGCAGATGCCGCCACGGTCTTCGTGCTCACAGTTTCCTTAGTAATTAGAGCACCTCTACTCATTGGGCCTTCCTAGGCTGAAATCCGGCGCTATTTAGCAACGGATGGATGTGTCCTAGGAATGGCCATTTTCCCACTCGTGTTCTCAGGCGTGGTTCCCAGGCGACGCAAAATTGGCGAGTTTTCATCAAAATTCGGCTCAAATTCAAACATAGTTCGGCATAGTTTAGCATAACTATGAATACATAGCAATGTTCGAAATAGTTTGACATGAAATTAAACATAGTTCGACATAGACTGAAATACAACATAGTTCATCCTAGTTCAACCTAGTTCTTCTAGATCATGCTTGGCATCTACGTGTTGCCCTTGTGTATCCATATGTGCTCGACCTGATCATCATGCAGTTGTTGATGCACTACCGGGTCTCGGATCTCCCGACGCATGGTGATGAAGGCAACCCAGGGTGGCGGCACCTGGTGATCAGGCTCTGCAAGAGATCCCTGTATGTAGTATGTCTCGTACTGCTCGACCAAATCCATTGGGTCCTTTCTCATATCATCAATGATCATGTTGTACAAGGTCACACAACAGTTCATCACTTCCCACATCTGATATTTCGACCAGGTCATAGCAAAGAACTGGACAACTACAAACCTATGTTGGAGCACATCAAATGCCCACTCAACATCCTTCCTACAAGCTTCATGTTCCTTGGCAAACTGATCATGCTTGGGGAGTATCGGGCTTGAGATAGTCTTAACAAATGTTGGCCATCTTGGATATATGACATTTGCAAGATAGTATTCCTTGTTGTAGTGGTGCCCGTTGATCTCAAAGTCCACAAGGGGAGCATGACCTTCAACAAGCTTGGAAAAGACATTTGAGGACTGGAGGACGTTGATGTCATTGTTTGATCCTGCCATGCCAAAGGAGTGTCAAATCCAAAGACCGTGTGTAGCAACTGCCTCAAGTATCATAATGCAACCTCCTTTGTGGTCTTTGTACATACCCTACCATACAAATGGACAGTTCTTATAGTACCAATGCATGCACTATCACTCGAAGCTCCGTATGCAAGCAACCTCATCGCCACTATGCACTTCTGTAGTGAGGAAAACCCAACCTGCTCGTGATGTCCTTCTTGCACACGAAATAGGGGCCAAACTCTCGGATGGCATGCACGATCTCAAGGAAGAGCTTCCGACTCATCCTAAAACGACACTGAAAGATGGCCTCTTCGTGCAGCGGCTCGTTGGAGTCATAGTCGGCTTACATCATGTAGTAGACCTCCATCCTATGCCTTGCTTTGCACTTCCGACGACCCTTCGCCGAGCCTCCTAGCTTCGGCACTGCAATCTGCATGTACAGTCAGGCCAGAGAGCCAAGGATCTGCATGTGCTCTTTATCTTCGGCGGCTGTGGCAGTATCTTACTCTAGCAACAGGGCGAACATCTCGTCGCCGTCGGAGTCCATGGCCGAACGGGCAAATATCTGAACACTTCGCGAGCGAGGTGGCGGAAGCTCGGAATGAAGCCGAGCTGTGTCGTAGGAAGGAAGGCTAAACGAGGCCTAGGCAGAGGGGAAAGGATGCGGAGATAGTGGCGGACCTAACTACATGTGTGGATTCAGCTTGGCGAGGTGGGCCTTCGCCGATGATAACATGGCAGCGGGGGCAGCTGGGGGAAAGCTCCCTGCCGCGGGAGAGCCGAGTCATGGTGGGGAATGGGGTTGTCTGGCCGCAGGGTTGGTCCACCCGTTTTTCGCTGTGTCCGGCATTCACAGACGGTTCCCATCGCCCCGGGTTTGGCCTGGGAACCCTGGATGTAAAAGAGGTCAAATCCGACGAAAACTGGGCGCCTAGGAACGCGACTGGCAAATTTTCGTTGTCCGGATGTAAAATTTGCCCGAGGAACGCCCTTCTGGGAACGCTAGTGGATATGCTCTTAGTGACAAGAATTAAAAATGCGGACTACACCGATAATGCATCTCCAGAGCTCAAAGAAAAAATTGCATTAGAATGAGGCTTCTTGTATCACATATGTGCAATTTGCGCTCCGATTGTTGGATAAATGTGGAGCTCGTTTTCTTTTCAAAAAAGGAAATTAACATTTTAATCTTAAAAAAATCTGAAAAACAATTCTAGATATAGGCAATGTTGTAGTAAAGCATGACATCACCTACATCTAGGTACTTGTTTCACATTTTTTAAAACAATCATACTATTGTTTTAAAAAATTGGGCTTCATGGAGCCCGAGCTCCATCTTGAGTTTTTCGGCATAATTACCTTGAAACCTTGGTGTCACGAAACATTTAGCATGTGAACCTCGTGCCAGGCCATCCACGAGAAGTCCTTCGCCGCCCTCTGCACCATCCCTACCCCTCCTAGAGCTCAATGACGTGGCTCAGTTGAATGTAGAGCTTCGTTGGGAGACCCCAAGAGCAAGGTGTCATGAGCACGGCGGCAAGTTTTCCCTCAGTTATGAAACCAAGGTTATCAAACCAGTAGGAGCAAGGAAACAACTCCAAGGTGTTGCTAGCATCTTGAAACTTGCACAACACAAACTCAAAACTTTGCCCCAATTTACAGTGAGGTTCTTAATCTCAGTGGTTTGCTGAAAACAAAGGATTAAACGTATAGTGTGGAAGATAGTATTGCTTGCAGAAATTAAACGGTAAAAGTAAACAGTAGATGGTGTATGTCACATCCCAAGATTTTCCAATCTTGTAATGTGAAAAATAAATGAATAAAATAAAACTTTGTTTGATTTTCAGAGTGAGAAGAAACTTTTTGAATCCAATTGGAAATCTTCAAACCAATTTGGATCAAATAAATCCTAAAGGGATTTAAAAAGATAAACATTTAATAAATAAAAATAAAAATATTTAATATTATTATTTTGGATCTTTTAAATAAAAGATTTGGTTTTCAAAATGAAATAGAAGTTTTACAAATAAAGGATTATTTTATAAAGCCAAAATTAAACCTTGGCCAAGCCTTTGAAATAAAGGTTTTGCTTTGCTAAAATTAGTAAAGGTTTATGTAAAATAAATTAATAAGGATTTAATATCCAAGTTTTATAAATAAAGGTTTTACTATTTTAAATAAACACTATTACTTATTTATTGATTTAAAATAAGTTTTCCAAGTATTTTATATTCCCAAATAAAACCTACTGATTTGATTTTGAAAATAATTAGATTTCAAAAGGAGTTTTTAAATAAAACAAATCCTACTTGATTTAATAACAATGGTCTATTTATTTAACTAATAATGGACCCTAAAATAAAATTATTATTTTGGTTTTGGATTTTTGGTTTATGTTACTGAACAGAACCAAATTCAAAGTTGTTTAGTGTGGTGATTGTTTGAATTGATTTGAGTTTTGTTTGGTTGTTTGGATTTCAAAACAGAAATTAGAAATAGAAAAAGAAAAAGGTTTTAGGAAGGAAAAAATGGTTTTGGACTCAGCCCAACTGACCAAGCCCACTAAGCCCAACAACCAGCCCAGCTTTCCTCCCCGAAGAAAACGCTTCACACTCATTTTCTGACCCGCAGAGTGACTGACCGGTGGCCCTCTTCTTCCCCTCACTTCCTCGCTGACAGTAGGGACCCACGCAGCCAGCTCACTCCTCCTTCTTCCTCGCGACGACCACGCCGGCCGTTTCCTGCCGTTGATGCCGCGCGTAAATTCGCCATAATGTCGTGCCTTAACCTCGCTGCGACCACGCACGATAAATCGTCTGCCCCTCCTCTCCATTTCCCCTCTGTCACCATAACCAACACGCCACCAGGCTACCCAAATTTCGCTCAACACCATCCTCTGCTCCGACGAGGTTCGGTGACGATTCCGTTGACTCAGCGCCGCCCCTTGCCTCATCGACCATGCACACACATTCCCCACCTCCTGGCGCATCTGTTCGTGCCTCTCGTTCAAATGCGGGCGCCCCAGAACGCCATCTTCGACAAGCTCTGAGCGTCGCCGTGTCTGTTTACTTCTCCGGCGAAGTCCACAGGTAGAATCCGACCGCCCCTCTTCTTCTCCTTCACGCACACAGCTTCTCCTTGATCGTACGCGTCTAACCATGCTTCTTGTTTTCCCTTTCGTGACCCGTAGCACCGTCCTCGACCTCGACCGCGTGCAACCGTCGCTAGACCTAACTCCGGCGAGGAATTGCTGCAGACCCAGAACGCCCCTTGCCACGCCGACCACACGTCAAGCATCACCACGTCCTCGCGATTCTGGTGAGCATCTCCCCTACTCCTCTCGCTTCCTGTATCGCCGGCGCCGCCACCGTCTGGCCGCTCCGCCGCCAGTAGCCACCGCAGCGCCGCCCATCTATGGATGGCACGCTGTACACCGTAGGATTTTGATCCGACGCTCACGATAGATCTTTAGTCGAAGGGGTACGATTAGTTCTGAGCCGCACGATTCACTTTAGATCTGTTGGAGATATGCCCTAGAGGCAATAATAAATGTGGTTATTATTATATCTTTATGTTTATGATAAATGTTTACATTCATGCTATAATAGTATTAACAAGTAAACATTGATACTTGTGTGATTTGTAAACTTAATTTGAAGTCCCTAGTATAGCCTCTATACATCACTAGCTTGTTGGTTGATAAATGATTGTGGTTTCCCTATCATGAACATTGAGATGTTATCAACAACAAGATCATATCATTAGGAGAATGATATGGTGGACATACTCCTATAGATAAGCGTAGCATAAAGATCAAGTCATTTTAATAGTTCAATTGCTATATGCTTTATGATACATAGTAACCTAATTCCTTCGACCATGAGATCATGCATATCACCTTTACCGGATGGATGCTTTGATGACATCAAACACCACACCGTAACTGGGTGGCTATAAAGGTGGCATTGAGTGTTCGGAAAGTATTGGTTGAAACACATGGATCAAGAGTGGGATTTGTCCATCCATATGACGGATAGATATAATCTGGGCCCTCTCGGTGGAATGTCATCCAATTAGCTTGCAAGCATGTGACTGGCTCACAAGGGATCACATATCACGGGAACGAGAAAAGAGTACTTCTCGGTAACGACGTTGAACTAGGTATGCAGAGATACCGACGATCATAACCTCGGATAAGTAAACTATCGTGAGACAAAGGGAAATTGGTATCGTATGTAAGTGGTTCATTTGATCGCAAAGTAATCGTAGAAATATGTGGGAGCCATATGAATTTCCAGATTCCTCTATTGGTTATTGTTCGGAGAAGTGTCTCAATCATGTCCGCATAATTCACGAACCGTAGGGAGACACACTTTAGGATTCGACGTTGTTTGAGTAGTTATGGAATGAATGAGAAAGAGACCGAATGTTGTTCGGAGTCTCGGATGGGATCCGGGATATCACGAGGAGATCCATAATGGTCTGGAGAATAAGATTCATATAAGGAAAGTCCCGTTTCGGAGTTGGGGAATGATTCCGTTGTTTTCATCAGGAATGTTCTAGAAGGTTCCGGAATGTCCGGCACTCCGGAGCGGAAGGGGTACATGAATGTGTCATTGCAAGTTGGAATGATTGCATCATGTACTAAGTGTCTCCGGTGTCCAAAATAAAGGGTTTATTCAAATCCTAAATTGAAAAGTCAAACGGCTAATTTGAAAGTGAAACGGCAAGTTTTGGAAAGAGGAGGAGGAGGTTGAAACCGAGTTGGGGAGGGAGTCCCTCCTTCCCAAGCCAGCGCACCACCCAAGCCAAGTTGGGGAGGGACTCCCCTCCCTCCCCTTGGCCGCCGGCCCCTCCACCTATATAAGGAGGGGCAAGGCTCCCTCCTAGCACACACAAGTACCTCTCCTCAAACCCTAGCTTGGCGCCTACCACCATAGCCGCCCCTAGGTTTTGCCCTAGCCGACTTGGGGTCCCGGAACCCTAGCCACGGCTCTAGCACCTCCTCCTTGGTGTGTCTAAACCCTAGAGCACGAGGAGCTCTCTCATACTCCACCATACTCGCCCGGCAAATGAAGCCTGCGAGATCTCCCTCTACTTAGGTACGCAGGTTGCCTTAGGAATCGCGAGGAGAGTACTACAACCTCCATTTGCTTTGGAACAAGGGAGAGGAAGGTCTTCGTCGAGTACCGAACGTGTGACCGACTGCGGGAGCGCTGCCGGAACGCAGCGCCGGAAGGATCGTCTACGCGATCTTGAGATCGGGAAGAGTACGACTACATCACCCACGAGAATCCGCTCTCGTTAACCGCTTTGGAATCTTCGAGGGTAAGTTCCTCTATCGACTCGTTGCTACAATCTAGTATATAGATCTTGTCTTGTTTGTGTGCATGCGGTAGAATTTTTTTTGTTTTCCATGCTACGAACCCCTACAGTGGTATCAGAGCCGTGTCTATATGTAGATCTGTTGCACGAGTAGAACACAATGGTCATTGTGGGCGTTGATGCTTTTATTGTCGATTGCTTCTTGTGTACTTTGCATCTTGCGGTATGTTAGGATGAAGCGCCGGCTAACCTTACATGACATCGTTCATGAGACTTGCTCCACGCTTGACATGCAACTTGTATTGCATAAGTGGCTTTGGGTGCCTGTTTCTCCTAGCATAGTTAAGATCCAATTCTGACGGGTGATTAACAATACTAGTATCAATGTTGTGGTTCTTGTTCGTAAGTTAGAACGACACTTATTGAAAGCCCCAAACCACGTAAAACATGCAAAGAAAGTAGAGGCGTCTAACTTTGTTTTGCGGTGTGCAATGATGTGATATGGCCATGATTGTGATTATATTTGATGTATGCAATGTTCCTTATTGTAAGTTGGCAACGGCGAGAGCCATATGGTTGTCTTTAATTTATGTTAAGACCCGCGTGTCTATTCAAAGTAGTTGTAATAGTTGAAGCCGGTGGACGACAACCATGGAGAAGCGTCATTGACCTTGATGCAATGCTGGTGATGATGGAGATCATGTTCGTGCTTGAAGATGGAGATCGGAAGCACAAATAAGAAAGGCCATATCATATCACATATTATGAATTGCATGTGATGTTAATCCTTTATGCATCTTGTATTGCTTAGTAGACGACAGTAGCATTATAAGATGATCCCTCATGCACATGAATTTCAAGTCATAAAGTGTTCACCCTTAGTTAGCACCGCTAAAGCTTGTTGTTTGAAGCACCACGTGATGATCGGGTGTGTTAGATTACGCAAGTGTATACAATGTGAGCAAGCCAGATTTGCTCATGCGAAACTAAGGTTTGATCTTGACGAGCCTAGCATGTACGGACATGGTCTCGAACACGGATCACCGAAAGGTAAAGCATGAATCATATAGTAGATATGATGAACATGACGATTGTTCGCCATTGAAACTATATCAACTCTCGTGATGATCGGTGTTGATGTAGTGGATTTGGTTCGTGTGATCCCTAAAACAATATGAGGGATGTTGTTTTGAGGGAGTTCACCTAGATTAACTTTATTATTAATTTGAACTCAATTTGTCATAAACTTAGTCTAAACTATTGCAAATATGTTGTAGATCAATGGCAGCCCCTACCATCAATTTTAATGCTCCTAGAGAAAGAAAAGTTGAAAAACAATGGAAGAAACTTCGGATTGGTTCCGCAATTTGAGGATTGTCCTCACACTGGTAATTTGACCTATGTCTTTGGATGCATTGGTGACCCACATGTACTGATGCTTCCGATGAAGTAAAGAATGTTTACCTCGCTCGGAAGAATCGACTCCATAGTTCGAAGGTGCTATCTTGTATGGTTTGGAATCGGAGCTTGAAAAGGTTTGAGAATTCAGACCCATATGATATTGTCGAGGATCTCAAATTGATTTTGAGACTCATGCGGCAATTGAAAGTTATGAGGCTTCGAAAAGTTCTTTAACTGCAAGATGGAAGAGGGCAGCTCAATCGGTGAGCATGTGCTTAAGATGTCAGGCACGCAAACAAACTTCAAAGCTTGGGTATAGTGATTCCTAATGCATTGGGATTTACCGTGTCCTCCAATCACTACCACCAAGTTACAAGAACTTTGTGATGAACTACAACATGTAACATGAACAAGCGGTTGCGAACTGTTTGCTATGTTAAAGTCTCTGTATGGAGATCAAGAAAGAGCACCAAGTGTTGTTGGTCAATAAGACCACCAAATTCAAGAAAGGCAAGTCTAAGCAAGTGACACTTCAAGAAGGGTGGTAAGAAAGTTACCACGCCGAAGAAGACCAAGGCTGGACCTAAGCCTAATCTTGAGTGCTTTTCCGCAAGGGAGAAGGTCCTCGAAGCGGAATTGCCCAAAGTACTTGGCGGATTTGAAGAACGGCAACATCAAGAAGAAAGGTATATCCGATATACATGTTATTGATGTGTATCGACTAGTACCGTAGTAGTGCACGGTATTTGATCTTGGTTCGGTTGCTCATATTTGTAACTCAAAACAGTCTTTGCAGAATAAACGGAAGCTAGCGAAGAACGAGGTGACGATGCGCGTGGGAAGCGGATCAAAGGTTGATGTGATCGCGATTGACACGCTACCCTTCATCTACCATCGGATTAGTTTTATACTTAAATAATTGTTATTTGGTGCTGCGTTGAGCATGAACATTATATCGAGATCTTGTTTATTGCGTAGACGGTTACTTGTTTAAGTCCGAGAATAATGGTTGTTCGATTTATATGAGTAATATGTTTTATGCACATGCACCTTTGATAGATGGTCTATTCTTATTGAATCTCGATAGTGGAAATACACATATCAACAACATTGAGGCTAAACGTTTGAAATCAAGCGATAATTCGACCTATATGTGGCAATCGCTGCCTTGGTCACATTGGAGTGAAGCGTATGAAGAAACTCCATTCTGATGGACTTCTTGAATCACTTGATTTCGAATCACTTGAAAGATGCGAAGCATGTCTGATGGGTAAAATGACTAAGACTCCATTTTCTGGTATGATGGAGCGAGCTACGGACTTATTAGAAATCATACATACCGATGTGTGTGGTCCAATGAGTGTAGCATCGCGCGGTGGTTATCGTTATGTTCTTACCTTCACGGATGATTTGAGTAGATATGGGTATATCTATTTCATGAAACATAAGTCCGAAACTTTCGAGAAGTTTAAGGAGTTTCAAAGTGAGGTAGAGAATCAACGTAACAAGAAGATTAAATTTCTACGTTCTGATCGTGGAGGTGAATATCTAAGTTACGAGTTTGGCGAGCATTTGAAGAAATGCGGAATACTTTCGCAATTGACACCGCCGGAACACCACAACAGAATGGTGTGTCCGAACGTCGTAATCGAACTCTCTTAGATATGGTTCGTTCTATGATGTCACTTATAGATTTACCGCTATCATTTTGGGGTTATGCATTAGAAACAACCGCATTCACTTTAAATAGGGCACCGTCTAAATCCGTTGAAACGACACCGTATGAATTATGTTTTGGGAACAAACCTAGATTGTCGTTTCTTAAAGTTTGGGGATGCGAAGCCTATGTAAAGAAGTTACAGCCGGACAAGCTTGAACCCAAAGCGGAAAAATGCGTCTTCATAGGATACCCAAAGGAAACTATTGGGTATACCTTCTATCATAGATCCGAAGGCAAAATCTTCGTTGCTAAGAATGGATCCTTTCTAGAGAAGGAATTTCTCTCGAAAGAAGTGACTGGAAGGAAAGTAGAACTCGACGAGGTTGTCGAACCTTCTCTCGAAATTGCTAGTAGCGCAGCGCCGGAAGAAGTTCCTGTGGTGCCTGCACCAATTAGAGAGGAAGCTAATGATGGTGATCATGAAACTTCGGTTGAAGTTGCTACAGAGCCTCGGAGGTCAACGAGAACTCGTACCACTCCAGATTGGTATGATCCCGTTATGAGTGTCATGTTGGTGGACAACACCGATGACCCTGAGACATATGAGGAAGCAATGATGAGCCCAGATTCCAATAAATGGCAAGAAGCCATGAAATCCGAGATTGGATCCATGTACGAAAACCAAGTATGGACTTTGGTGGACTTACCGGATGGCCGGGTGGCTGTCGAGAACAAATGGATCTTCAAGAAGAAAACAAATGCTGATGGTAATGTTACTGTCTATAAAGCTTGACTTGTCGCAAAAGGGTTTCGACAAATTCAAGGAGTTGACTACGATGATACTTTCTCACCAGTAGCGAAGCTAAAGTCTGTGAGGATTATGTTAGCAATCGCTGCATATTATGATTATGAGATATGGCAGATGGATGTCAAAACAGCATTCCTCAATGGAGATATTGATGAAGAGTTGTATATGATGCAACCCAAAGGTTTTGTCGATCCTAAAGATGCTAACAAGGTATGCAAACTTCAACGGCCCATCTATGGATTGAAGCAAGCATCCCGAAGTTGGAATCAACGTTTTGATAAGGTGATCAAAAGTTTTGGTTTTATACAAACTTATGGAGAAGCTTCTATTTACAAGAAAGTGAGTGGGAGCTCTGTAGAATTCTTAATACTATATGTGGATGACATATTGTTGATTGGGAATGATGTAGACCTTCTTAATAGTGTCAAGGAATATTTTAATAATAGTTTTTTAATGAAGGATCTTGGCGAAGCATCTTACATATTAGGCATAAAGATTTACAGAGATAGATCGAAACGCCAAATATCATTGTCACAGAGTACATATTTGGACAAAGTTCTAAAGAGGTTTGGAATGGAAGATAGCAAGAAAGGGTTCTTGCCCATGTTGCCCAATACGACCTTGAGTAAAACTCAAAGTCCGACATCGGCATAAGATAGAGAAAGGATGAGTAAGACTCGCTATGCCTCAGCCATAGGATCTCTAATGTATGCCATGCTATGTACTAGACCCGACATTGCATATGCTGTTAGTTTGACTAGCAGATATCAAAGTGATCCAGGAGTGGATCATTGGACAGCGGTCAAAAACATCCTTAAGTACTTGAGAAGAACTAAGGATATGGTTCTTTCTTATGGAGGTGATGAACAGCTCATTGTTAATGGTTACACCGATGCTAGTTGGAACACCGATCCGGATGATTCTAAATCACAACTGGATACATATTTATTTTGAATGGTGCAAAGTTAGCGGAGGAGTGCAAAGCAAAGTGTTGTGGCGAGATCTTCAACCGAATCGAATACATGGCTGCTTTGGAGGCTTCGCAAAGCGATATGGATGAAAGAGTTCATTACTGAGCTGGGTGTGGTTCCTAGTGCGCTGGACCCAATATCTATCTCTTGTGATAACATGGGCGCCCTAGCCCATGCGCAAGAACCCCGGTCACATAAGAAGCTGACGCACAACAAGCTACGTTTTCACGCTATTCGAGAACATATCCAAGATGGGGATATAAAGATTTGCAAAGTACACACATATCTGAATGTGGCGGATCCGTTGACTAAACCTCTCCCGAGGGCATAACATGACCAGCACCAAACTGCCATGGGTGTTCGGTATATTACCATGTAATCTAGATTAGATGACTCTAGTGCAAGTGGGAGACTGTTGGAGATATGCCCTAGAGGCAATAATAAATGTGGTTATTATGTTTATGATAAATGTTTACATTCATGCTATAATAGTATTAACAAGGAAACATTGATACTTGTGTGATTTGTAAACTTAATTTGAAGTCCCTAGTATAGCCTCTATACATCACTAGCTTGTTGGTTGATAAATGATTGTGGTTTCCCTATCATGAACATTGAGATGTTATCAACAACAAGATCATATCATTAGGAGAATGATATGGTGGACATACTCCTATAGATAAGCGTAGCATAAAGATCAAGTCATTTTAATAGTTCAATTGCTATATGCTTTCTGATACATAGTAACCTAATTCCTTTGACCATGAGATCATGCATATCACCTTCTGGGATGGATGCTTTGATGACATCAAACACCACACCGTGAATCGGGTGGATATAAAGGTGGCATTGAGTGTTCGGAAAGTATTGGTTGAAACACATGGATCAAGAGTGGATTTGTCCATCCATATGACGGATAGATATACTGGGCCCTCTCGGTGGAATGTCATCCAATTAGCTTGCAAGCATGTGACCGCTCACAAGGGATCACATATCACGGGAACAAGAAAAGAGTACTTATCAGTAACGAGGTTGAACTAGGTATGCTGAGATACCGACGATCATAACCTCGGATAAGTAAACTATCGTGAGACAAAGGGAAATTGGTATCGTATGTAAGTGGTTCATTCGATCGCAAAGTAATCGTAGAAATATGTGGGAGCCATATGAATTTCCAGATTCCTCTATTGGTTATTGTTCGGAGAAGTGTCTCGATCATGTCCGCATAATTCACGAACCGTAGGGAGACACACTTAAGGATTCGACGTTGTTTGAGTAGTTATGGAATGAATGAGAAAGAGACCGAATGTTGTTCGGACTCTTGGATGGGATCCGGGATATCACGAGGAGATCCGGAATGGTCCGAATAATAAGATTCATATAAGGAAAGTCCCGTTTCGGAGTTGGGGAATGATTCCGGTGTTTTCATCGGGAATGTTCTAGAAGGTTCGAATGTCCCAAGACCGGAGGAAGGGGTACATGAGTAGTCATTGCAAGTTGGAATGATTGCATCATGTACTAAGTGTCTTCGCTGTCCAAAATAAAGGGTTTATTCAAATCCTAAATTGAGAAGTCAAACGGCTAGTTTGAAAGTCAAACGACAAGTTTTGGAAAGAGGAGGAGGAGGTTGAAACCGAGTTGGGGAGGAGTCCCTCCTCCTGCAAGCACCACCCAAGCCGAGTTGAGGGACTCCTCCTCCCTGGCCGCCGGCCCCTCCACCTATATAAGGAGGGGCAGGGCTCCCTCCTAGGACACACAAGTACCTCTCCTCAAACCCTAGCTTGGCGCCTACCACCATAGCTGCCGCCGCCCCCTAGGGAGTTTGCCTAGTCACCGACTTGGGTTCCCCAACCCTAGCCGCCTCTAGCACCTCCTTGGTGTGTCTAAACCCTAGAGCACCGAGCTCTCTCATACTCCACCATACTGCCTCCGGCTTAAGGCGGCCTGCGAGATCTCCCTCTACTTAGGTACCACGCCAGTTGTCTTTGGGAATCGCGAGGAGAGTACTACAACCTCTGTCACTTTGGAACAAGGGAGAGGAAGGTCTTCGTCGAGTATCGCGATGTGACCGATTGGCCAGCGCGCTTAACGCAGCGCCCGGAAGGATCGTCTACGCGATCTTGAGATCGGGAAGAGTACGACTACATCACCCACGAGAATCCGCTCTCGTTAAACACTTTGGAATCTTCGAGGGTAAGTTATTCCATCGACTCGTTGCTAAAATCTAGTAGATAGATCTTGGCTTGTTTGTTTGTATGCGATAGATTTTTTTTGTTTTCCATGCTACGAAACCCTACAAGATCTTGCGGTCCATGTTGCTGATCCGAACGAACCGGTACCGTCCAATGAGAAAGCGACGCGTGGCCAGTTTTGTTTAAAACAGAAATTTGAAAACAGAATTGTTTGCAGATTTGAAAACCCTATAAATTTTGATCCACACGTCCAAAAATTACAAACTTTATATCGTTGGAATCAGTGGAACAAACCCTAGCCAACTATGGAATTTGTTTAGCAAATAGTATCTGTTAGATTGCTTGTTTTTGCAGAAACAATTGTATGCTTGTTTAGATTAGAAAAATTGTTCAAAAATGGTTTTGGGGTTAAAACCTTTGCAAATTGATTTGTGGTGAACTTACTAACCCTAGGAACCAACCCATGGTTTTAAAAATGAATTTGGTGAAGTTTAGTATGGATTAATTGGTTTAGCCCATTTCTAGCCAAATAAAAATAATGGTTTTGTTAGGAAAATGATTTTGGAGTAAAAACTTTGGGAAAATGTTTTGGATCAAACCTACTGACCCTAAACACCAAGTTTTGAGAAACAACAACTTATTTGGTGAACAACTTAAAGTTGTTGCTTTGATAAAAATATTTTCCACCACATAAAATGATGATTGGATTTAAAAATGGTTTATGGACAAAACCCTTTTGCAAATGATTTTGCCACTTTGGAAAATGACCACCTTGAACCTTGCAAAGTGTAGAGACTTGTAGAAACCATCTTTGCAAATAAACCTATCTCTTGCATGCTTACATGCATAACTTAGATTCCATTGTTTTATGTGTGTGAATTGTTTGATTGACTATTGGTTTGGAATGCTAGTTGATATTGTGTTTGCTTGATTGATTGTAGTGAACTTAGAAAAGTGTGAGACTAGCAAGATCAAGAAGTGAACCAACATTCCCTACCAAAATAAAGGCAAGTGACACTATCATCTAAAGTCCTACTATTTTCATTATACTTAGTGGATTTTGAAAACATGCATGAAAATAATTTTCTATACTTATGCTATGCTAAATCCTAATAGGATTCCCTATACATTCCTTAGTGAAAACAATGTAGTTGTTACATGCTTAGCCATGATTTATTTTGAAAAGAGATACATGTTGAGATTTTATGAAGTTGAGAAAAGTACTTGTGTTTTTTATATAATAAAACAAGGACTCAATGAACCACCAGGGTGGCCAAGGATACTTTGAGTTTTGGAGAAGGTGGCAACAAAAGGAACCATGTCTATGGCAATCTCTTTGTGTTGTGCTCCAAAGGAAACCACCCAGGAAACTTAGAGATTGAACATGTTTCTCTAATTGTGGCTTTCGTGTGCAACCACATGCGATTTATGGCTCTGGCTTAGTCAACTACATTGGGAAGACCCATTGTTAGAGGTCTCAACCTAATAAGGTAGATTCCTCCTGTGTTTACAATGCTAGTCTCTGGATCAATAGCTAGCATCCACAGTTAAGATGTAATATCAAGATACAAAGGTCATAACATAACTTTATGACCAGGAATAACATAATTTTATTACATCATACATAGCTCATTTGGTTATTACATTACGTTGCAGTGGAATAACTATAGTCATGGGTCCTTCATCTTCAAAGTGCCACAAGCAGATGTTGGTTGTAGACTTGTAATCCTAATCAATCAATCTTCACTAAAAACAATCAAACCTGCAACATTACAAGTTACAGCCACAAGGGTCAATACATTTCAATTGTATTGGCAAGTTTCACTACTATGTGGAATATAAGTGGATTCTATCAATACATGCATATTTGGCTAAGTAGAGTTTAAGGCTCATTTGCATAAAGCAATATTTTATCCTATCTTTTCAAAATGGTTTTGGTCCTTTGTCAAATCTCCTTTCAAAAATCTCTTGAACTCCTTGGTAAAAACTCAAGTGTTCAAGTCCTTGTCAAAATCTCTTGAGCTCCTTGGTCACCCCAAGTGCATTAAGTTTTAAAAGTTTTCTTTTAGAAATTAGAGTGTCGAGATCTTCCATAGCTTCAGGCCTTAGTTGCTCAGTATTGTCCATAACTGGGGACACGGCTAAGTACTTAGAATTTTGATCTTCTGCAGAAGTTGTACACTTTACCCACATGACACAATCTCGTCTTGACGCCACCAGTGGCCGCTGGATAAGTACTCACCAAAATGGAGTACCGGCAGATCGAGAATGTGACAAATTCTTTCCATAGGAGTCCTCCCAATACAAAATGCTAGCTTGTCTACCAGGCACGAATGTAGGGTTACTCCCTTACACAAATCTAGTTAACCTGAAGATGCCAATGCATGGGACTTCCACTATGTAGTTGACTAAGCCAGAGCCCATTTAGCATGTGGCTATACACGGAAGCATCGCACGAGAAACATGTTCAATCTCTAAGTTTCTGGTGGTTTTCCTTTGGAACACAACACAAAGAGATTGCCATAGTCATGGTTCCTTTTGTTGCCACCTTCTCCAATACTCAAAGTATCCTTGGCCACCCAGGTGGTTCATTGAGTCCTTGTTTTATTATATAAAAACACAAGTCCTTTTCTCAACTTCATAAAATCTCAACATGTATCTCTTTTCAAAATTTAAGCATGGCTAAGCATGTAACAACTACATTGTTTTCTCTAAGGAATGGATAGGGAATCCTATTAGGATTTTAGCATAGCATAAGTACAAAAAGTATTTTCATGCATGTTTCAAAATCCACTAAGTATAATGAAAATAGTAGGAATTTTGATGATAGTGTCACTTGCCTTTTTGGAAGGGAATGGTGGTTCACTCCTTGATCTTGCTAGTCTCACTCTTTGCTAATTTCACTACAAGTCAATCAAGCAAACACAAATTCAATTCACATTCCAAACCAAAGTCAAACAAACAATTTTTCACACACACAAAGTAATGGAATCTAAGTCATGCATAAGCATGCAAAGGTTGGTTCTATTGCAAGGATGGTCTCCACTAGGCTCCTATCTTTGTAAGTTCCAAATTGGTCATTTACCAAAATGGAAAATTCATTTGCAAATGGGTTTTATCTCAAAACCATTTTAAAATCCATTCATCATTTTATGTGGTGAAAAATGTTTTTATCAAAACAAAACTTTTAAGTTATTCACCAAATGAGTTTCTATTGCAAAACTTGGTGTTTTGGGTCAGTAGGTTTGGTCCAAAACATTTCCTCCAAAGTTTTTACTCAAAACCATTTTCATAACAAAAACAATAGTTTTATTTGGCTAGAAATGGACTAAAACTAATTAATCCATTCTAAACATTTCCAAATTCATTTTCCAAACCATGGGTTGGCTCCTAGGGTCAGTAAGGTCACATCAAACCATTTTGCAAAAGTTTTAACCCTAAAATCATTTTTAAACAATTTTTCTAATCTTAACAAGCACACAAATGAATCTACAAAAACAAGTAAATTAGCAGATACTATTCACTAAACCAAGGGCATGGTTGGCTAGGGCTTGTTCCACTGAATCCATTGATATAAAATTTGTAAAATTTGTACGTGTGGTTTGAAAGTTACACCAATTACAAATTTGCATTCAAATCAGATCAAAATTCTGTTTTAAAACAAATCCAATCCACGTGGCTGTTTCTGATTCGCCCATACCCTTTTGGTTGGATCGACTGCCCTGGCACGTTGGATTAAGTCGATCGTCTTGATCGAGCGCATACCCTTCGCGTTTAAGTGACTCTATCGCCCGCCCGATCTAGATCGAGCAGTTCACGATCTCCCGACCATAAGTGGCGGCGCAATGTCAACGGCCAGCGGAGCGGCCGAGATGCGGCGGTCTTGTGAAGCAAGGAAGTGTAAGGAGATGCTCACGGCTCGGGAGAACAGCGAAGCTCAAGGTACTCGCGGTTGGTCAAGGCGCACTAGGGTTGCGGAATTCCTCGTCGAGTTGCGAACGGCGTCAGTGGTCTGGTTGTGGTGAGGCGACGCCTTCTGATCACGAAGGTAAACAGAGGGCAAGGTTAGCTGCGCAAGGTCGGTGACGTGCGTGCGTGAAAGATAAGAGGAGGCGGCCTGGTTTCGGGAGTCGTCGTCGGAGAAGAACCCGACGGCCGCTCGAGGAAGATGTTGCCGACGGGGCATCTCGGGGCGGTGGCGCTACGGGATGATCGCCAGGAGGGGATCACATGAGCATGGTCGAGGAGGCAAGGGCGGCGAGGCTGCCGGAATTGTCGTCGGAGTGCGTCGGAGGTAGTGGCGGTCTTGAGAAAATTGGAGCGTGTGGGCGACACAGTGCGAGAGAGGGCAAATTGAAGAGGAGGGTCAGCGACTATGAGGGCACACGGGCGAGGTTTATTCCTGCATTGAAGGATTAAAGCGTGGAATTTATGTCCGCAAACAGGAGGGCGTGGTCGTCGCAGGGGTTGAAGACGATGGCTAGCGAAGTGGGGCCGTTGCGTCAGTGGGAAAAGGAGAGAAAACGCGGTACACCAGTCAGTGACCTAGCGGGTTGTTTCTGCGGTGAAGAAAACGGTTCAGTGGCGTGAGAACAGGTGGGCTAGGTGGGCTGCTGCTGGGTTAGCTGGGCCAGATGGTGGGCTGCTCTATTTTTTTTCTGTCTGAAACTTTTTCCTTTTCTATTTTCAATTTACTGATTTGAAATTCAAACAAATGATTCATTCAACCAAATCAACTCACAAACATCACACATCACAATTTTGAACTTGGTTCTGTTTATCAGCATAAACCTAAATTCCAAAATAATATATTTTTTATTCATTTTAAGATCCATTCATTTAATTAAATAAAATGGACCTTTATTTATTTAATATGGTTTGATTTATTTAATAAAATCTTCAATTGAAATCCAAATACTTTCAAAACCAATTCAGTAGGTTTTATTTGAAAGTAAAGAATACTTGTAAAGCTTGTTTAAAATAAAATAAAATAACCTTTTATTTATGGTCCATTAACAATTAAATAAATGGGCCTTAGTTATTAAATCAAATAGGATTTGTTTTATTTAAATATTTATTTTGAAATCTAAAATAAAGTCAAAACATTTCAGTAGGTTTTATTTGAGAATATAAAATACTGGGAAAACTTATTTAAATTAATTTAAATAAGTTTTGATGTTTTGTACATAGTAAAACTTTTATTAATAAAACTTGGATATTAAATCCTTATTAATTTATTTAAATAAATATTTGCTATTTTTATTTAAAAACAAAATGTTTTAACTCGAAAGTTTGGCCAAGGTTTAATTTGGCTTTATAAAATAATCTTTATTTATAAATTCACCTTTCTTTTGAAAACTAAATCTTTTATTAAAAGATTCCAAAATAGTATCTCCAAAATATTTTATTTTCCTTTATTTAAAATGTTTATATTTTTAAATCCCTTTAGGATTTTATTTAATCCAATTGGTTTGATGTTCCAATTAAATTCAAAAAGTTTCTTCTGGCCCTGAAAATCAAACAAAGTTTTATTTTATTCATTTATTTTCACATTACAAGATTTGGAAAATCTTGGGATGTGACACCCATGCATTGTCTTCAGGCTACTGGACATGAGGACCTGGAATCCTACATGGGTACTTGAAGACAAGCTAGCAATGGTGTATGGGAGGACCCTCTGGAAAGACTTCGTCACATTCTCAATCTGCCAGTACTCCATCTTGGTGAGCACTAATCGAGTGGCCACTGGTGGCAAAAGGATGGGATTGTGACATGTGGGTAAAGTGTACTAGTTCTGCAGAAGATAATAAAATCTAAGTACTTAGCCGTGTCCCCGGTTATGGACAATGCTGAGCAACTAAAGTTTGAAGCTATGGGAAATCTCGGCATTCTAATTTCTAAAAGAAAACTTTTAAAGAATTGAATACTTGGAGGTACCAAGGAACTCAAGAGTTTTTGATAAAACTTGATGCACTTGGGGTTACCAAGGAGCTCAAGAGATTTTGATAAAACTTGATGCACTTGGGGGTACCAAGTAGCTCAAGGGATTTTTGACAAAGACTTGAATACTTGGGGATACCAAGGAGTTCAAGGGATTTTGAAAAGGAAATTTGACAAAGGACCAAAACCATTTTGAAAAGATAGGATAAAGTATTGCTTTCTGCAAATGAGACTTAAACCCTACTTAGCCAAATATGCATGTAATGATAGGATCCACCTATATTCTACATAGTAGTGAAACTTGCCAATACAATTCAAATGTATTGACCCTTGTGGCTGTAACTTGTAATGTTGCAGGTTTGATTGATTTTAGTGAAGATTGATTGATTAGGATTAAAAAGTCTACAACCAACATCTGCCTGTGGCACTTTGAAGATGAAGGACCCCATGCTTATAGTTATTCTGCTGCAATGTAATGTAATAGCCAAATGAGCTATGTATGATGTAATAAAATTATGTTATTCCTGGTTATAAAGTTATATTATGACCTTTGTTTCTTGATATTACATCTTAACTGTGGATGCTAGCTATTGATCTAGGGACTAGCATTGTAAACACAGGGGACTCCACCTTATATTGTTTAAAGGTTGGGACACTCCCTCTACAGTGTATCAATGGTAAAGGAGTGGAGCGGGGTCCATAGTTCACTAGAGGTGTTTCTCCATAAGATAAATAGCATGTTGCGGTGAACAAATTACAGTTGGGAAAAGATAGATCGAAAATGCATATGCATATGTATGTACAAGTCATGATTGATCCTATGAGATTCGTTTGGGCATTACAACATAATACATAAACCGTGTTACAACTGCATCTATGACTAATAATCCACCTTTAGGTTATCGTTCGATCCCCCTCCAGTATTAAGTTGCAAGCAATAGATAATTGCATTAAGCAAAGTGTGTAAAGTAAACAATACAATTATTCCATGAACAAAAGATTGTTGTTTTCTCCCTAGTGTCAACAACACATCTACAACCTTAGAGATTTTTGCCACTTCCCCAGATTACTAGAGGCATGAACCCACTATCGAGCATAAATACTCCCTCTTGGAGTTGCTAGAATCTACTTGGCCAAAGCATCTACTATAAACGGAAAGCATGTAATATCACAAATAACATAAACATGATAGAATCAATAATCAATATTGAACATAATACTCAATCTCTATCGGATCCCAACAAACACAACATGTAGGATTACATAATGATGATCTTGGTCATGAACGGAGCTCACAAGATCTACAACATGCTATCACATAGGAGGAGAAACAAGCATCTAGCTACTGCTATGGACCCATAGTCCAAAGGTGAAATACTCATGCATCACTCTGGAGGCTGGCATGGTGATGAAGAAGGCCTCCGGGATGATCTCTCCCCTCCGGCAGGGTCCCGAAAAGAGCTTCAGATCCCTCCCCATATAGGGATGGAGATGGCGGCGTCTATGGACTATTTCGTGGAGATTTGATCGGGTGCTTATGGTTTCTGCATCGGGGTGACTTTATAGGCGAAGGGGCAAGGTCGGTGGGCGCCCGAGGGGCGCACACCTAGGGCTGGCGCCCCCCTAGGTCGTGCCGCCACCAGGTGTGGTCGCCTCGTGGCCCCACTTTGTTTGCCCTCCGGACTCCGTGTTCCTTCTAGTAAAATATTGACTTTGGCTTTTGTCCCGTCCAATTCTGAGAATATTTCATTTCTAGATTTTCTGAAACCAAAAACAGCAGAAAACAGGCAACTGGCACTGCGACATCTTGTTAATAGGTTAGTCCCGAAAAATGTATAAAAATACCTCAAAGTGTAGACACAACATGACAAAGTTGATACTAAACAAGCATGGAACATAAAAAATTATAGATTTACAACGTATCAAGCATCTCGAAGCTTAACTCCTACTCATTCTCGAGTAGGTAAGTGATAAAAAGAATAATTTTTTAGGTGACATGCACCGCCACAATCTTGATCAAAGTATTTGTAAAGCATTGATAACTGGGATCAAAGTACTCTAAACATGAGCATGAAAGATCTAGTTCTAAGAATAATACATATCAACTATGTTGTAACATGAAAAGGTACAAACAAAGATCATGAATAACAATGCATTGAAAGACTGTTTTGTTTCACACATAGAAAACATAATAAGAATGGTATTCGGCTTGTCCCTCATGGAGTAGAAAAACATAAATGCATAGGAAATCTTAAAAGTTCATAAGGGTGACTAGATGCAAGTAATTTAAGAACAAGCAATACCAACATTATGAGTCAATCAATAATAAGTTTTGGGACAATGCACATAGAACTAAGAATGACAACTATGCTCTCTTAATTGGTGCATAAAGATAGAAGATGGAGACTCAACATAAAATAAAGGCCCTTTTTAGAGGGAAGCAGGGATTTCAAGTTTTGTAAAGAGCTTCCAAATATTTTGGTACTTTTTAGCTTTCAACTCTCATTGCCCCTATAATTGGCATATTTAAAGTGATTAAAGGTTAAAGTGAAACAAATATGGAGTATATGCTTGACAAATCATAAGTTGGCAATCTCATGTCCCTTGAGTACAAGGGTCGTTCCTCATGCTACTCAACTTTAGTCATAAGTAAGTTCTTGTCATTGTAAGTATATGTGTATCATAGAGAACCACCAACGGGGTATCCCTTGCCCCATGATACAGGAGCGATCCCATATCAAAATGACAAGGCAACAGACCATGAGCATCTCAGCAATCTTCTTATTTACCATGGGAAATGGTGCTTTTTCTCTTCTTTCCTCTTTTCTCTCTCTCTCTCTCTCTCTCTCTCTCTCTCTCTCTCTCTCTCTCTCTCTCTCTCTTTGTAAGAATAATGCTTCATAGATTGCTCACTATGGTTATGCTGCAAGTTTCCACCATGATTATGCATGGCTTAGGCTAGCCGCCCAGGCGTTTCTCTAACACATATACATAACTCCATGAACTTACAAGCTCCCCTTTTATTTCACACCACCGATATCCATAAACAAAAGATCATGATATCAACTAGGTAATATATACAGGTGTTGAAAGCGTTCCCCATGACAGCATGGTTCTGCTAATTCCCAACTTATAAGTGCAAGCATATAAAACATAGATGACACAATGGTTCAAGTTTATTAAGTGCAATAAAGTAAGGTGTGACATCAAGTTTGTGAGAGCCTTAATCACCAATTTTCACATAACAAAATAACTTTTAAATTGGAAGGTAGATAAAAACATGAATATACTTGGAATGGTGTAACACACTATGCATAGGAATTTATAGTGGACTATTTGGAATAATTTGGTTGATTGGGAGTTGGATGCATGAGTAGAGTTTACTCAGTACAAGTGGAGGCTAGCAAAAGACTGGGAGCGACCAACTAGGAGAGCAATAATGGCCATAATCATGCAGAGCGACAAAAACATATTAATCAAAGCATAAAGTGATATTACAAGTCAAAAAATAATGATCATAGAGGCTAATGGTGACTGGTTCATAGTCTTAACATGGTGTAAACATGTGCCAAGTCAACCCAAATAAATCATCAAAGGAGAATACCATAATATTATGCTTTTGTATGCTAAAACAACGCATGATTCTTTTCAAGGCACATTAAGCAATCTCAATTGTTTGAGACAAGTCATGATACAGAAATAATGACTAAGCATAAGGTCAAAACAACATATAACTGTAGGGGTTCGTAGCATGGAAAACAAAAAATTTCTACCGCATGCACACAAACAAGCCAAGATCTATCTACTAGATTGTAGCAACGAGTCGATAGAGGAACTTACCCTCGAAGATTCCAAAGCGGTTAACGAGAGCAGATTCTCGTGGGTGATGTAGTCGTACACTTGCCGATCTCAAGATCGCGTAGACGATCCTTCCGGCCTGCTCGGCAGCTCCCGCATGATCGGTCACACGTTCAGATTGACGAAGACCTTCCTCTCCCTTGTTCCAGCATGGAGGTTGTAGCACTCTCGCGATTCCTAAAGACAACGGCGTGGTACCGGAAGTAGAGGGGAGATCTCGCAGGGCTTTGCCTTAAGCCGGAGAGAGTATGGTGGACTATGAGAGAGCCTTGGTGATCTAGGGTTTAGACACACCAATTAGAAGGGGCTAAACCGGCGGCTAGGGCAATTAGAAGCTCTAACTCGGCGGCTTGGGAGAAATCCTAGGCTGTGGCTAGGGTTTAGGTTTAGAGGGAGGCAACTTGTGTGTCTAGGAGGGGCAGCCCTGTCCCTCCCTTTATAGGTGGGAGGTGCGGCCAAGGGGAGGGGAGTCCCTCCCCAACTCGGCTTGGAGGTGGGCCGCCGGTTGGAGGAGGGAACTCCTCCCCAACTCGGTTTCCACCTCTCCTCCTCTTTCCAAAAACTGCCGTTTGACTTTTCAAACTAGCTGTTTGACTTTTCAAACTAGCTGTTTGACTTTTCAAACTAGGATTTGAATAAAACCTTTATTGGACAGCGATGAAACCTAGTACATGATGCAATCATTCCAACTTGTAATGACACATTCATGTACCCCTTCCCCTCCGGAGTGCCGGACATTCCGGAACCTTCTAGAACATTCCCGATGAAAACACCGGAATCATTCCCCAACTCCGAAACAGGAGTTACCTTATATGAATCTTATTCTCCGGACCATTCCGGATCTCCTAGTGATATCCCGGATCCCATCCGAGACTCCGAACAACATTCTGTCTCTTACTCATCATTCCATAACTACTCAACAACATCGAATCCTTAAGTGTGTCTCCCTACGGTTCGTGAATTATGCAGACATGATCGAGACACTTCTTCGATCAATAACCAATAGAGGAATCTGGAAATTCATATGGCTCCCACATATTTCTACGATTACTTTGCAATCGAATGAACCACTTACATACGATACCAATTTCCCTTTGTCTCACGATAGTTTACTTATCCGAGGTTTTGATCGTCGGTATCTCTGCATACCTAGTTCAACCTCGTTACCGATAAGTACTCTTTTCTCGTTCCCGTGGTATGTGATCCCTTGTGAGCCAGTCACATGCTTGCAAGATAATTGGATGACATTCCACTGAGAGGGCCCAGAGTATATCTATCCGTCATATGGATGGACAAATCCCACTCTTGATCCATGTGCCTCAACACATACTTTCCGGACACTCAATGCCACCTTTATAGCCACCCAGTTACGGTGTGGTGTTTGATGTCATCAAAGCATCCTTCCGGTGATGGTGATTAGCATGATCTCATGGTCGAAGGAATTAGGTTACTATGTATCAGAAAGCTTATAGCAAATGAACTATATTAAATGACTTGATCTTTATGCTACGCTTAACTATAGGAGTATGTCCATCACATCATTCTCCTAATGATATGACTCTGTTGTTAATAACATCTCTATGTTCATGATCAGGAAACCATGATCATATATTAACCAACAAGCTAGTTTAACAAGAGGCTTTACTAGGGACTCTTTTATGTTTACAAATCACACAAGTATTAATGTTTCCGGTTAATACAATTATAGCATGGTATGTAAACATTTATCATAAGTATGAAGATATGATAATAACCACTTTATTATTGCCTCTTGGGCATATCTCCAACAGTCTCCCAGTTGCACTAGAGTCAATAATCTAGTTTCAAACTTTTGTGTATTCAACACCTATGGCTTTCCGGTGTTGTATGTACACGATTGCTAGTGGTCAATCGATCTGGATCGACACTTCCGTGTCCGTGTAATTGCATGTCTTTGCGTCTCTACGCATCACTCATTCTCTAATGAGATGGCTTCGTACAAATTTGGTCCTTTGGTGTGACCTTTAGTTCTTTGGGGTTAAAACATGTTGATAATATTGTCGTACAATATATTTTCATAGTATTATCCCACTATGAACTATACCTAGTTTGATAACAAACTACTTGGCACAAATGCCCTCTTTTGCTGCTAAAATAGCAGTCATACACTTAGCCTTTTGTTGTAGTATCTGTCACAATGTCTTTAACTTTGGAACTCATCCAAATCCATTATGGAACTCACTTTCCATTATATTGTGCCACCCTTGGTTTAGATTGAGATAAACTTAATTTGTACTTTGTGACAAAACTAGTATCAATGTAGTACTTTTACAATGAACTAACCATCTATTTGTCACTTCTACAAATAATATACTCTTAGTTCTTCCAAAAGATCATAAGAATATTCTTACTATTGTCCAATGATCATCTTATGAATCATTCTGGTATATGCTCACAACATTTGTACATATCACAGTATGATTGATATAAATACTCTTTGTGATCAAGTATCAATCTATACTTGAATCTTGTTTCATTTACCAAATGTCAGTACATTTGAATATATCATCAATATTGAACTCATTCAATCCTTTCTGTGCGACAAGAAACTTTCTTGTAGTTTCTATATTGACCTCATTCAATATCTCGTCTATGTACTTCTGGCACAACCATATTAGCGTCTATTCATGCCAAATATTTGGGTTTTTCCTAAGTCTTTCATCGAGATGAAATTCTTATCCTGTGTTAATAAAAGATACATTATTTCCAATCAACAATATGTCTTCCACATAATGTATTAGAAACATGTCTTAGCGCCCCCACTTAATTTCTTGCAAATGCAAGCATCTTCATTGTCTCTGATGAAATTAAACTCTTACAGTTTCATCATAGTGAAGATTCCAACTCCGCTATGCTTACTTCAACCATTGAAGTTTGCATACGCTTTTAGCATCCTTTGAATTAACAAAAACCCCTATGGACCATGTTATTCACATGTCCTAGGTAACAATTCTATTAGAAGAACTTGTTTTGTTTATTCAACTACCATATAACAAAATTATATTTAGTGGTTGCTACACTAATTCGTCTAGACTAAATATCACTATGAAAGATCAAATCTTATCATAGTCAACCTTTGAACATTGTTGTGAACTTTTTCCCAACATGTCAACTATTTCATAGATGTAAAACATCCATGTCTATTTCTTTATAGATCCAAACACGACTGTAAGGTCTTACACCTTTCTCGAGGGTCCTTCAAGTTCAAAACTTAATTTCTCATGTATGGAACTATCACGGATTTTATGGCTTCAAGCCATTTGACGGAGTCAGGGCTCATCATCGCTTCTTTGCATGTAGTCAGATCATTATTGTCAAAATAATGATTTAACTCTCAAATCTTGGTATTCGATTGTTCATCCGACCTACTTGTTTCAATAGGAACTTGGATCTCCATGACCACAACCTTTGAGGTACGTGAGCCATGAGCATTGTTGCTACCTCCGGAACAATTTTCGGCGCTGCGCAACTTTGCACATATAGCTAAGGTTCTTTTAACCTTATCAAAGTTCTATTGTCCTCCCACTTAACCTTTCACGAAAAAATTCCTTCTCAAAGAAACTTGACGTTCTAAGCAACAAACACTTTTGTCTCCGGTGTTTATGGAGGAATACTTAACAGTTATACAAAGACAGGTTCATCCGACTTTGGTTGCACACATCTTTCTTATGCATAGCATACCAATGTTTTAAGAAAGGACTACTTGGGTTTTATCCCAAGCCACAACTTTATATGGTGTCATTTCAACGGATTATGATGAAGCTCTTTTCAGTGGAAAAAACGGTAGTCTCTAAAGCTTTTAATCTTTAAAATATAATGGCAGTTTTATGAATTATACCTTTGATCTTATCATGTCAAACAAGGTTTAATTACATATCTCGAATGCTCCATACTCTTATGGTGTTTCGGGAAATGCAAATCCACGGAACGATTCCATAAATCTTAGGTATTATGCTAAACTTTGTAACTCAAATATCTTCCTTTATGATCTTTATCATAAACTATTTATATTCTTGTTACAATGATTTTGCACTTCATCTTGAAAGTCTTTGAACTTTTCAAATGTTTCATACTTCATCCTTATTAAGTAAATATTCATATATCCACTCAAATTTTCGGAGAAAGCATATGAAGTTGAAATCCATCGCTCTCGACTACACATAATGGACTTCGTACAACAATATGTACAAGTTCCAATAAGCTAGTCATTCGTTCCCTTTTGGCCTATGAACGAAGTTTTAATTATTTCTAGGAAAGTTTCACAAGCGTCATTTGATCAAAATCAAAAGACTCTAAAATTCCATCCATATGGAGTTTCCTCATGTTTTCTTTCAATATAATTTAAACGGCGATGTCACTTCCTAAGTGATCTTTCAATCAATTTGTCTTTCGACATCTTTAGCACTACTTTTATGGATGTGATTTCTCCAACGAGATCTGCGAATCCATCTTTTATGGATTACGACAATTATTTGAACAACCCTTTTGTTCTCATAATACCTGATAAAACAAATCTTTGAAGGCAAGCTTTGATGTTTAACAAGCAACACAATAACCCTTTATTTGTTCTCGATGAACATCATCACATATTCTTTTGCTATTTACTTAGGCCACTGTAGTTCATGAATTCTGTTGTTTCGTATGACGATTCACACCAACAAATTCAGTATCAAATACTTAAGAACCGCTTTGTTTAATAAGCAAAGAATATAGCCATAACATGTATATCATCTATATACTTAAGCTGAACAATTCTAGTCTTTTATTTTCTACCATATACTTATGAGATTCTCTTCAAGATTTCCTTTCGCTTTGAAAGAATCTATCAACATCAATAGTGGAGTCATACATATGACACATAGTCCAAAGCGTGTATAGTTAAATACCAATGTATTTGGACTTGCACTTTGAAGTAGATCACCATTATCAAATGTTTGGTGTTCTTTCAAATTCCTTTCTTTAGTAATCTCTTGGTGTAGTAAACATTTTACCTACATCAAATATTCACCCTCATCATGGATTTATCCATGATCAAGCTACTTTTAGCTTGTAACGGTGAAACACGAGTATAATGTTGCTCTCCAAAACCTTTTGGAGGATTAGGACAACTAGTGTCTCCAACCTTTTGCAAATTCTCATCAAATATGAGAACATGACTTTAGCCATATTATAATCTATCATGTTGCAACCAAAACTTCGTTTCAGATATCACAATATCTTCCACACATCATGGTTTCTGAAACAACTCTTTCAGATCCTAGATAACCTTGATATTAAGACAATCCTTTGAATATCAAGAATCATGGAGACAAACATGATACTTATATACTAACATTGGAATTGTTACTCTTGATTTAATACCAACTATTAAACTTCATGGAGTAATCAAAACTTACTGAAAGTTTGCAATGGGACTTTTAAACTTTAGATTAACACTTCAAAACAATACGATACCAGTTCATAAAGTAACTAACCAGAATTCTATAGTTCTATCATCTCAATTAAAACTAAGCGTAAGGTGGTAAACGGATGCCAATGACTACAACAATTATGCAAATTCACTTTGATTTAATTTATGATAAATAGTGTTCAACTTTTAATCATATTGCCGTTGTACTCCCACTCAAAACAATATCCCTCACATTGTTTTAGTGATCACACGAACCAAATCCACCACATCAAAACCGATCATCACGAGAGTTGATGTAGCTTCAATGGCGAACAATCATCATGTTCATCATATCTACTATATGACTCATGCTTTACCTTTCGGTGATCCGTGTTCCGAGACCATGTCTGTACATGCTAGGCTCGTCAAGATTAACCTTAGCTTCCGCATGAGCAAATCTGGCTTGCCCACATTGTATACACTTGCGGAATCTAACACACCCGATCATCACGTGGTGCTTCGAAACAACAAGATTTAGCAACGGTGCCAACTAAGGGTGAACACTTTATGACTTGAAATTCATGTGCATGAGGGATCATCTTATAATGTTACCGTCGTCTACTAAGCAATACAAGATTCATAAAGGATTAACATCACATGCAATTCATAATATGTGATATGATATGGCCTTTCTTCTTTGTTCTTCCGATCTCCATCTTCTAGCACGAACATGATCTCCATCATCACCGGCATTGCATCAAGGTCAATGACGCTGCTCCATGGTTGTCGTCCACCAGCTTCAACTATTACAACTATTTTGAATAGACACGCGGGTCTTAACAGAAATTAAAGACAACCATATGGCTCCTTCCGGTTGCCGACTTACAATAAGGAACATTGCATACATCATATATAATCACAATCATGGCCATATCACATCACTGCACACCCCTGCAAAACAAAGTTAGATGCCTCTACTTTCTATGCATATTTTACGTGGTTTGGGGCTTTCAATAAGTGTTGTTCTAACTTATGAACAAGAACCACAACATTGATACTAGTATTGTTAATCACCCGTTGTAAATTGAATCTTAACTATGCTAGGAGAAACAGGCACCCACAAAGCCACTTATGCAATACAAGTTGCATGTCAAGCGTGGAGCAAGTCTCATGAACGATGTCATGTAAGGTTAGCCCGGGCCGCTTCATCCCAACATACCGCAAGATGCAAAGTACACAAGAAGCAATCGACAATAAAAGCATCAACGCCCATAATGACCATTGTGTTCTACTCGTGCAAACAGATCTACATATAGATACGGCTCTGATACCATTGTAGGGGTTCGTAGCATGGAAAACAAAAAATTTCTACCGCATGCACACAAACAAGCCAAGATCTATCTACTAGATTGTAGCAACGAGTCGATAGAGGAACTTACCCTCGAAGATTCCAAAGCGGTTAACGAGAGCAGATTCTCGTGGGTGATGTAGTCGACACTTGCCGATCTCAAGATCGCAGCGATCCTTCCCAAGTTGCTCAAGAAGCTCCCGCAATGGTCACATCGCTCAAGATCGACGAAGACCTTCCTCTCCCTTGTTCCAAAGAAAATGGAGGTTGTAGCACTCCTCGCGATTCCTAAAGACAACGTGGTACCGGAAGTAGAGGGAGATCTCGCAGGCTTCTTAAGCCGAGCGAGTATGGTGGACTATGAGAGAGCCTTGGTGATCTAGGGTTTAGACACACCAATTAGAAGGGGCTAAACCGGCTAGGCAATTAGAAGCTCTAACTCGGCTTGGGAGAAATCCCTAGGCGTGGCTAGGGTTTAGGTTTAGAGGAGGCAACTTATGTGTCTAGGAGGGCAGCCTGCCCTCCCTTTATAGGTGGGAGGTGCGGCCAGGGAGGGAGTCCTCCCAACTCGGCTTGGAGGTGGGTCACGGTTGGAGGGAACTCCTCCCCAACTCCTTTCCACCTCTCCTCTTTCCAAAAACTGCCGTTTGACTTTTCGAACTAGGATTTGAATAAACCCTTTATTTTGGACAGCGATGACACCTAGTACATGATGCAATCATTCCAACTTGTAATGACACATTCATGTACCCCTTACCCTCCGGAGTGCCGGACATTCCGGAACCTTCTAGAACATTCCCGATGAAAACACCGAAATCATTCCCCAACTCCGAAACAGGACTTTCCTTATATGAATCTTATTCTCCGGACCATTCCGGATCTCCTCGTGATATCCCGGATCCCATCCGAGACTCCGAACAACATTCGGTCTCTTACTCATCATTCCATAACTACTCAACAACATTGAATCCTTAAGTGTGTCTCCCTACGGTTCGTGAATTATGTAGACATGATCGAGACACTTCTTCGATCAATAACCAATAGAGGAATCTGGAAATTCATATGGCTCCCACATATTTCTACAATTACTTTGCGATCGAATGAACCACTTACATACGATACCAATTTCCCTTTGTCTCACGATAGTTTACTTATCCGAGGTTTTGATCGTCGGTATCTCTGCATACCTAGTTCAACCTCGTTACCGATAAGTACTCTTTTCGCTCCGTGGTATGTGATCCCTTGTGAGACAGTCACATGCTTGCAAGCTAATTGGATGACATTCCACCGAGAGGGCCCAGAGTATATCTATCTGTCATATGGATGGACAAATCCCACTCTTGATCCATGTGCCTCAACACATACTTTCCGGACACTCAATGCCACCTTTATAGACACCTAGTTACGGTGTGGTGTTTGATGTCATCAAAGCATCCTTCCGGTGATGGTGATTAGCATGATCTCATGGTCGAAGGAATTAGGTTACTATGTATCAGAAAGCTTATAGCAAATGAACTATATTAAATGACTTGATCTTTATGCTACGCTTAACTATAGGAGTATGTCCATCACATCATTCTCCTAATGATATGACCCTGTTGTTAATAACATCTCTATGTTCATGATCAGGAAACCATGATCATATATTAACCAACAAGCTAGTTTAACAAGAGGCTTTACTAGGGACTCTTTTATGTTTACAAATCACACAAGTATTAATGTTTCCGGTTAATACAATTATAGCATGGTATGTAAACATTTATCATAAGTATGAAGATATGATAATAACCACTTTATTATTGCCTCTTGGGCATATCTCCAACAATAACATGACATGATAAAGTCTAAGCCACAGTCAAAACAAGCTCCTTTTGTACCACTATTAGCAGAAAACCTTCTACTCTTTTCCAACACCAATCGACTTAATTAAACAACTCACAAATATAATACTCAATAAAGATCAGTGAGCATGTCTTAAAATTCTTCAAAGGAGAACTAAAATATTCTAAGCATTAAACACAAGAAAACTAAAGCTAAGCGCAGAGCTAGCAAAAGAGAACACTCACAAAACAAAAAGAATGAAAAGTAGAGTGTTCTAAACAATGAAGAACTAGGTATGACTTCTCCAAAATAGGATTGTTGGGGTCCGGACAACTTATTGCATCAAACAAAGCAAAAGAAAACTAAAAACAAAGATGCTCCAAGAACAACAAATAGTGCATGAAGCAATAAAAATGAAGTGTTTTGAAAGAAACCTGAGATTTTTATTGATGAAGAAGGGGATGCCTTGGGCATCTCCAAGCTTTGACGCTTGTACTTCTTGAATATTTCTTGGGGTGACATGGGGTGGCATCCCCAAGCTTGAGATTTTGTCCATTCTTCATCTCATCATATCATTCTTCCCCTACACTTGAAAATTTTGCTTCATACAAAACCTCACACAATCTTCATTAACAACATTAGTGTATTCAAGATAATAATCCTTTAGGTTTAGTTCCAACACAAGTAAAACTTCCATTAAAACACAAGCTACTATAGAAATTTCTTATAAAAGCTCAAGTGATCAAAATAGAACTCAAATAGAAACTGATAAGAGGCAAATGCAAATAATGGCAGAAATCTGTCAAAACATACCAGCAAGTAGAAACCGATTTTTTAGAAGACCTTATATTGCTAAAATCAAAAAGTTTTGAACTAACTAAAGTTAGGTAAATTTCAGGGTCACAATCTCAGAAAATGACATATTAATCCGACATACATATATTTTTCACGAATTTTTATAGTGAAACGCAAAAATCTGTTTCGGGACAGCAACTCCCCAGATCTTACTTCTCTCTCTCATTAAAAGTTATTCTTGGAACAAAATCAAAAAATAAAAAGGATAAGGAGAGGTTATTATAGAAGCAATAACTTCCAAGACTTAATAAAACTATTGGGTTATCTCTCAAGAAGTATTTTTTCTTTAACGCCTTTAAGTTAGGCATAGAAAGCAAGCATCAAGTATTCTCAAATGAAAAAGCATTAAAACCAAACTTCTTGCATCTGCATCTCTTACCTTTGTTCTTACATTTATGGAACACATGATTGCTTGGTGGAGAAGTGAAATTCATGGTGCCTTTTCCCACATCTATTTTTGCTCCAAGGAGTTTCAGTAGGGATCTTCCAAGTGTAATTTGTCATTTTCCTACACATTCAATAACAAGATAATCAGTAGACACCACTTTCCTAAGATCTTTGTAAACACTCCTTCATCTATTCCAATGGGTAATATAATGGAATTATTGGTAAGGGATATTTCTTCCCCTCCTTCAGAAAGTCCCCAATGATTCAAAGATTCATAAATATCTTTAGGCATAAGGCAGAATTCAGACATGATATCACAAGGAGCATCAAAATTTTCATTATTTATAACAACTTTCACTATAGGAAACCATTTTGAAGGTTCGGAATTTATTGGAACGTAATCATGATGCTCTCTAAGCATGTTATAGCACTCTTTTAAACTAGTTGTACTAGCCTCAAGAGTATTTAATCTAGCATAAATTTTTGCAAATGATATATCAGATTCGCTAGGCATATTACATGTGACAACCAACTTTCTTATGGCATTAGAGGCTTCATTCTCATCACATTGGAGGAAATCTCCTCCTACTACAACATCCAAAGCATATCTATAACGAAGAGCAATACCATAGTAGAAACCACTATAAAGCAAGCCTAGAGTCATTTTAGGTTCAATTTTTTCATAAGAATCAGAATTTCTAGACCAAGCTTTTTTGAAACTCTCTCTCACTTCCTTGTTTAAAAGTGAAAATCATTTCAACAGGTGACGCAGTGATTGGAGTGACACTAGACATAACGGTAACTTGAAGTAGGAACTAATTTTTTTGTGTGTTTTCGATAAAGCAAACATAAACAGTAACTAACATAGGAACTAACTTTTTTGTATTTTTGGTAAAGAGAAACAAGCAAAACAAAACAAAAGAAACTAAGCAAAACAAAAACAAAGTAAAGAGAGTGGTTGTGAGAGACTCCCCTTGTAAATATGTCCTTAACTCCCCGGCAACGGCGCCAAAAAATCTTGACGTGGCTCAGTTGAATGTAGAGCTTCGTTGGGAGACCCCAAGAGCAAGGTGTGATGAGCACAGCGGCAAGTTTTCCCTTAGTTATGAAACCAAGCTTATCGAATGATGATGCTCACGGTGTTGACGTGGGCGCTTTGTTGGAAGACCCCAAGAGCAAGGTATGATGAGCACAACAGCAGTTTCCCTCAGTAAGAAACCAAGGTTATCGAACCAGTAGGAGGAAGGAAACGTCTCAAAGGTGTTGCAAGCAACGTGGAAACCTGCACAAAACAAACTCAAGACTTTGCCCCAACGAATCAGTGAGGTTGTCAATCTCACCAGTTTGCTGTAACAATGGATTAATTGTATGGTGTGGAAGGTAATGATGGTTTGCAACAAGTAAACAGTAACAGTGGAAGATGTATCAATGGTAAAGATTGGACCGGGGTCCATAGTTCACTACTGGTGCTCTCCTTAGATAAACAACATGGCATGAAGGGTAAACAAATTACAGCAGGGCAATTGACAGAAACTGAGCAAGGCATAACAATGCAATACTAAACAAAAAGATCCTATGAGATTCGACTGGGCAATACAACAATATATATAGACCGCCATCCAACTGCATCTACAACTAGAAGTCCACCTTCAGGTTATCATCCGAACCCCCTCCAGTATTAAGTTGCAAGCAATATACAACTGCTTTAAGCAAAGCGTGTAAGGTAAACAATCCACTATCGAGCATAAATACCCCCTCTTGGAGTCACTAGCAACTACTTGGCCAAGATAGCTACTAACAACGGAGAGCATGCAAGATCACAAACAACACATGCATGATAGAATCAAATAAACAAAACCATTAATCAATCTGACATAATAATCTCAATATCCATCGGATCCCCATAAACAAAACATGCATGATTACAAATAGATTAGATCTTGATCATGAACGGAGCTCACAAGTACATGAAAGCACAAGGAGGAGATACAACCATATAGCTACTACATGGACCCGTAGTCCAAGGTGGAACTACTCACGCTTCATACCATATAAGAAGGCCTCCGGGATCATCTCCCTTCTTGCAGGGTGCCGGGAAGAACTTCAGATCCCCCTGATCTAGGGACGATGGTGGTGGCGGCTACAGACGGTTTCGTGGAATATTGATCGGGTACTTACGGTTTTTGCATCGGGGGGACTTTATAGGCGAAGAGGCGAGGCAGGGGGGCCACCAGGGTGGCTGCACCCCCCAGGCGTTGGGTGGGCCCACCCGTGCGGCCAGTGGGTGTGGACCCCTCGAGGCCCTTCTTCGTCTCTCTTCTGGACTCCATGTTGCCCACGGTAAAATATTGACTTTGGCTTTTGTCCCGTCCAATTCCAAGAATATTGATTTTACGCTACGGAACCAAAAGCAGAAAAACCGGCACCGTGGCAACTTGGTAATAGGTTAGTTCCAAAAAACTTATAAAAACACCTCAAAGTGTAGACAAAGCAAAGCAAAGTATATACTAAACAAGCATGGAACATAAAAAAATTATAGATACATTTCCGACGTATCAAGCATCCCCAAGCTTAACTCCTGCTCGTCCTCGAGTAGGTAGGTGATAAAAGAATAATTTTTTAGGTGACATGCACCATCAAAACCAAGATCAAACCATTTTCAAGCATTGAAAGCTGGGATCAAAGAACTCTAAACATGTGCATGAAAGTTGGAGTTCTAACAATAAGACAAAGTAACTATGCATGCAACATGAAAGGCTACAAACAAAGATCATGAATAACATGCATTGAAAAATGTTTGTTTTTTTCACATCCAAAAAACATGGCATAGTGGCAATCATCTTGTCCCTCATAGAGTAGCAAATAGATGCATAGGACACCTTCAAAGTTCATAAGGGTGACTAGATACAAATAGCACAAGGACAAGCAATATCACAATATGCATCAATCAATAAGTTTTGGGACAATTCACATAGAACTAAGAATGGCAACTATGTTCTCTTAATGGTGCCTAAAGGTAGAAAGTGGAGACTCAACATAGTAGTGGAAGAAGGGCCCTTCATAAAGGGAAGCAGGGATTTCAAGTTTCAAAACGAGCTTCCAAAAATTATGGTACTTGTTAGCTTTCAGCCCTCATTGCCCCTATCATAAGCATCTTGAAGTGATTAAGGTTAAAGTGAGCAAACTATGGAGTATATGCTTGACAAAGTATAAGTTGGCAATCTCATGTCCCTTGAATACGAGGGCCACACCTCATGCTAGTCAACTTCAGTCACCTGTAAGTTCTTGTCATAGTAAGTACATGTGTATCATAGAGAACCGCCAACAGGGTACCCCTTGCACATGGTACATGAGCTATCACATGAACAAAATGACAAGGCAAGCAGACAATGAGCATCTCAGCGATCTTTTTTATTTACTATTTGCATAGATTTTTATTGAGGATGCTTCACAGATAGCTCATTATGGTGATGCTGCAAGTTCCACTATGATTAGGCATGGCTTAGGCTAGCGGCCCAGACGTTTCTCTAACACAAAATACATAACTCCATGGACTTACAAGCCCCCTCTTTATTTCACACCGGTGACATCCATAGACAAAAGAGCATGATATCAACTGTGTACAAAGTACAAGTGCAATGTTGAAAACGTTCCCCATGACAGCACGATTCTCCTAATTCCAACGTATAAGTGAAAACATATACAACAAAGATGACACAATGGTTCAAGTTTATTAGGGGAAAAGAATTTAAAGTTGTAGGGGTCCCAACCTAATAAGGTAGAGTCCTCGTGTGTTTTATAATGCTAGTCCCTGGATCAATAGCTAGCATCCACAGTTTAGATGTAATATCAAGAAACAAAGGTCATATTATAACTTTATAACCAGGAATAACATAATTTTATTACATCAATTCATAGCTCATTTGGCTATTACATTACATTGCAGCGGAATAAATATAAGCATTGGGTCCTTCATCTTCAAAGTGCCACAGGTAGATGTTGGTTGTATACTTTGTAATCTTAAACAATCAATCAAACCTGCAACATACAAGTTACAGCCACAAAGGGTCAATACATTTGAATTGTATTGGCAAGTGATACTATGGTAGTATAGTGGAGTCTATCATCTAAATGCATTTGGATAAGTGGAGTTGAGTCTTGCATTGCTCAAAAATAGATTTTTCTTATCATTTTGAAAATACTAAGTTTTTGTTTTGACAAATTACTTCCCAAGGCATCTACCAATCAAAGACTGAAGATCCTTTCCAAGGCATCCACCAATCAAAGACTGAAGTGCTTGGCAAAACCATTTTTCTCAATCAAAGATTTCAAGATCCTTGTACCAAGCCATCTCTCCATCAATGATTGAAGAATACAAACAACCCTTGTTCAAACCACAAGTTTTAACTTTAGAAATTTGAATGATGAGATTCTTGATTGCTTCCATGTCTTGATGCTCAAATTGTCCTTTACCAGGGACATGGCTAAGTACTTAGATTTTACACTCTGCAGAGGTGGTGCACTTTACCCACAAGACTTGGTTTCCCAAGACAAAATCTTTCAGAAGCCTTCCCTTAGACCAAAATGGACGCGTTCCAACCTATCAAACACTACCACCTTCTGTCCATTTGGCTAAGTTCTTGCAACCTATATGATCATGGCAGAGCCCATATTGCCAAGTGGTTGCACTTGAAGCTTCTCAACATTTGACATCTCAAATCCCTTTGTTTCCTGGGTGGCCATCCACAAGTGTGATACACAAGGTTCACCAGTACCCTGGCCTTGTGTAACCACTCAACATATCCCAATCTTTCCATTCCACCCAGGTGATTCATTAGCTTAGTTGTTTTATTAAAGAAAACATAAGTCCTCAGACTTAGAATATTTTTCCATAGTGTGAATATATTTTCCACCCATGTTTTCCATTAGCTAGGCTAAGCTTGGTAGTAATAGGAAACTTATCTTTAGGAAATCCTACTAAGGATTTATCTACTAGGTTTTCCTATAGCAAGATCTATACTTAGCAAAATCCATGCAAGTTTTACTTAGCAAAATCACTAATGCATAGTGAAAGTAGTAGGCCAAAAGTATGAAGCATCACTTGCCTTTTTGGTAGAGGGTATAGGTTCACTCCTTGTCCTTGCAACAATCACACTCTTCAAGTCACTACAAATCAATCAAGCAAGGCACAAACTCAAATCTACCAATCAAGCAAAACAACACACACAAAATAACAAAGTCAAAGTAATGCATGCAAGCATGCCAAGCTTTGTTTTGTTTGAAAAAGTGGTTCCTAGTGGGTCATAGACATTTGGGTACATCTAATGGTCATTTTGTCAAGTGGCAAAATCATTTGCAAAAGGTTTCACTATATAACCATTTTCAAACAAGGTATCATTTTATGTGGTGTAAAAATACTTTTATTAAAGCAAAACTTTATGTTTTTCACCAAATGAGTTGCTATTGCAAAACTTGGTGTTTTGGGTCAGTAGGGTTGGTCTAAACCATTTCCCCAAAGTTTTCTTTACAAAAAGATTTTCATAACAAAATTTATTATTTTTCTTTGGCTAGAAATGGACTAAACTAATTAATTCATTTTAAACTTTTCCAAATTCATTTTCCAAACCATGGGTTGGTTCCTAGGGTCATTAAGGTCACTACAAACCACTTTGCAAAGGTTTTAATCCAAAATCAATTTTTAAACAATTTTTCTACTCTAAACAAGCTCACAAAAGAATCTACAAAAACAAGCAAACTAACAGATACTATTTGCTAAACCAAGGGCATGGTTGGCTAGGGCTTGTTCTCCTGAATCCATTGATATAAAATTTGTAATTTTTGGACGTGTGGTTTGAAAGTTACAAAGGTTTGAAGATGGCATTTAAATCTGATTTCAAATTCTATTCTAAAACATCCAGTGACACGCGGCGCGTTCTGATTCGTCGAAAACGGTTCGTGCGGATCAGGCGACGCAGGCCGTTGGATCTAATTGATATCGCGCGGCTCAGATCAAACGTACCCCTTCATTTTAATGAATCTATCCTAGCCAACGGATCGAGATCCAACGGTTCATAACAGCCAGACTATAACTGGACGGCGTTAGCAGCGGCGAACGGCGGTGCGTGCTCGGCTAGTGAGCTTGCCGGCGAGTTAGGTCGTGCGGGAGAGGGGTAGGATGCTCACCGTGCTCGCCGAAGTGCAGTGAAGCTCGGACATGATCGGTTGCCGAGGCGCCTCGAAGGTGGATTGCTCGCCGAGCTTGCGGCGTCGAGTGCTCGTTGTCGTCGGGCGAGGTTTGAGTGCGCGAAAGCAGACCATGCGTTAGCTGTATGCAATCTGGGGTCACGGTAGCATCATTGATAGGTGCTGGGTAGTCTGCACTCACCGGGAAACTTCCGAGTCGGCGGCGGCGATGCTCTGCGTTGAGGTTGCTGAGGCTACGGTGCTCCATGAGTGTGAGGTTGGTCTTGGGACGCCATAAGAATAGGGTAGCAAGCTCGTGTGCTCTGGGAGGTGGGGCGGTTGGGCCAGGCGCGGAATCGGTGGTGAAGCTCGTCGGAGCAGTGGAGCTCGAGCTCGAATTGGGGCACTGGAGGCAGAGGAGGTGGTGTGCAGGAAGCGGAAGAGGGAGGCGCGCTCTTATCGTGCGTGATGGTCGCGAATGCGCGTAACGAACGGGATTGATGGAGCTATCAACGGGAAGAAAGCGGCCGAGGTGGGGAGTGGCCACATGGTGAAGACGACGGAAGCGACGTGGGGCGCGATATACGTGATGAAGAGGAGGAGAGTGTGGGGCTGCTAGTCGGTGACTTAGCGGGTTTGCTCGAGTGAAAACGGTTCGCGAGGGGTAAACAGATGGCTGTGTTGTTGGGCATTGGGCCGATTTTAGTGGGTCAGTCTGATTCCATTTTTTTATTCGTAGTCTTTTTCTTTTTCTGAAACTGTTTTCTGTTTTGAAATTCAAACAAACATTCATACATTCAAACAATTCAAACATTCAACACTCTTTGCACTTGATTTTTGGTTCTGTTTAACAACATAAACCAAATCCCAAAATAAAATAATATTTTTATTCTTTTTAGGATCCATTAATTAATTAAATAAAATGGATCTTTAGTTATTTAATAAAATAGGGTTTGATTTATTTAATAAAAACTCCATTTGAAAACCAAATATTTTCAAAACCAAATCAGTAGGTTTTATTTGAAAATAAAATATATTTGGTAATCTTGTTTAAAACAAAATAACATTTTTATTTTAGGTTCCATTAATAATTAAATAGAATGGACCTTAGTTATTAAATCATATAGGATTTGTTTTATTTAAATATTTTATTTTGAAATCTAAAATAAAACCAAAACACTTCAGTAGGTTTTATTTGAGAGTATAAAATATTTGGTAAACTTATTTAAAATAATTTAATAAGTTTTGATGTTTTAATTAAAATGGTAAAACCTTTTATTTAAATAAAATTGGATATTAAATCCTTATTATTTTATTTAAATAAACCTTTACTATTTTTAATCAAAACAAAATATTTTATTTCAAAAGCTTGGCCAAGTTTTAATTTGGCTTTATAAAGTAATCCTTATTTATAAAACTTCTATTTCTTTTGAAAACCAAATCTTTTTATTTAACTGTTTCAAAATAATATTTCCAAATGTTTTTATTTTTCCTTTTATTAAATGTTTATCTTTTTAAATCCCTTTAGGTTTATTTTAATTCAAATGGGTTTGAAGTTCCAATTGAATTCAAAAAGCTTCTTCTGGCTCTGAAAATCAAACAAAGTTTTATTTTATTCATTTATTTTCACATTACAAGATTTGGAAAATCTTGGGATGTGACAAAAGTGTGCCATCAAGTTCGTGAGGGCTTTAATCACTAAGTTTTCACATAACAAAATACTTCTTAATTGGAAGATAGCTGAAAACAAGAATATACTTGGAATGGTGTAACACACCATGCATAGTAATTTATAGTGGACACTTTGGAATAACTTGGTTTCTTGGGAGTTGGAAGCATGAGTAGAGCTTACTCATACAAGTGGAGGCTAGCAAAAGACTGGGAGCAACCAACTAAGAGAGCAATAATGGCCATAATCATGAAGAGCGACAAAACATTACTAATCAGAGCATAGATTTGTACTACAAGTCAAGGACTAAATGATCATAGAGGCTATGTTAACTTGTTCATAGTCATAACATGGTGTGAGCATGTGCCAAGTCAACCCAAACAAAACATCAAAGGGGAATACCAAAATACTATGCTTCGTATGCTAAAACAACGCATGATTCTTTCAAGGCACACTAAGTGCGGTGACCTAGCATACCACTGCATGATGTAGTACACTATAGTCGTTGACATAACACCAATGAAACACCGTTCACTAGTATTACATCCCTCAGAGTAGTGCAACAGAAACACAACAGGTCCAAGACATGACTGTAGGTTACAACTCAACTCTTTACACAAGATCCAGAGAACACTCTAGGTTAAAGAGAGAGAAAGAATCTTCTTACAAAGAAGAATCAGAAATATCAACTCAAAACTATCTTACTATAAGGACTAGTATTTTAACTAAAGGTCTGGTACTGCTGCTATTGCAATACACTAAAGAAATAGGTTCTTTGGCAAGAGATTATATTCTTATCTAATAAGTAACTTCGTCTTCACTTGAGTTGATGTATATGCTAACTTTCTTGACTTCATTGAAGAGCTTGAGCTTTTGATGAGGATTCCTGGAGCATAACTTTATGTAGACTTCGTTTGTACTGGCCTTAGGACCTAGCAAGGGTTAAGAAGATACGTTGAGTACGAGCGTACTCAGCAAGTTCACTAGAAAAGGAGTGTTTAATGCACTATATCTATAGCCACATACCATAGGTCGTAGGCAATGCAAGTTTTCAAAAACATTTCTTCAAAGGTTGCTTTTCTGAAAAGCTATATCCACCAGCCTTCACGGGTTTACCAGAACTTTCATGGAGTTCCTTTCCTGCCGCGTTCGCATCTCCTTCCCGGAACAGGGAGTAACAAGTTACAGTTTTTACACTCTGTAGAGGTGCGTTACTTTACCCATGAGAGATCTTAGCTTTGTTGCACATCCGGGCCGTGAACCCGTTCACACTTCCTTGGTGTGAGGCCCAGACTAAGACCCAAGCCAATCACTGCCTTCTCCGCGACCCCGCATGTCTCCTTGGTGTACGTCAGCCCACCTATTGAATTACGACAATTGGCAGTACAGACCGTTCAGATGCCTGAACTATCGTGGGACATTGAGGGATCCCACCCATATGTTGCATATCCTCTATGAATTACCATATAATATGCATGCTACGAGTGATAACAGCCACGACCCGCACATCCGGCTCCATGCGAGAGGGAAAAGATACAACTGACTTCTCCGTCCCATTCCAAATCTCATGGTTAACGCGTGATATACGGCGCAAGAATCACTGGCGACATTGGTTGTTAAGTCCAAGATAATATGTTCCTTTACCACCGGAACTCTTATAGTAGGTTATTACCTCATGGTAAATAACCTATAATCATATTATTATGAAAATAGTGTTTTCTGACCTTTTTCAAATGCAGGTGATGAAAACACTAGATTTGCAAAATACTTTACAGAAAATAATCAAAGGACATGAGCAAGTGTGAACTTGCCTGTTGTGATTGCAAGATTATGCACTCACGGTCTTCAAGACAATATAAGATCCAATATCTGAAATCAGCATCATTGGTCCGGTAAGGACTAATGTTTAAAGAAGCAAGATGCTTTTATGCATCAGTAATGTAATGCAATTTCATAAACTCGAATCCCGGGTATAGCGTGGTTCTAGGGTTTGGATACTGGAAAGGGTTTCCTTGGAATGTGTTGCCCTTTTAGATTAAGTTTCACACATGTGCTTCTTATTAAGGCTTGTGAGTGTGTGTGAAACAACATGTAAACATAATGGCATACAACATTAAGATATACTAATGAGATGTGCTACTCAAGGACTGCTTACATGTGAATTATCTTATGTTCAAGTTTTACCTTTCAAGTGATGACATTTATAATGAACTTTAGTGTTAACAATTCTAGGTATATAAGTAAAGCTTAATGTAATGTGATTATTATTAATTATCATATGTTGACTGAAGTGAAAAACGAATAACTTTTGAAGAAAAGATTCCTCTATTAAGGTTTAAACAATCCTTGTGGCTAATCAGAGGTGGTTGATGTTACTTGTGCTTGCTGAAACAATTTGGACTTGAGATGCTTTACAACTTAATTATAACAGACCAAAGTTAACTATAAAGTATATAATAAAGTTTTTAGCATTATATTTAAAGTCTGGTAGACTAAAGTTAACTTTAAAACATCGATAGACTTTAGGTGGAATACTTGTTATACTTATACCTTGTTCACTTTATAATGTTTCTTTCAAGTTACTTAAGAATGGTATTGCTTTTATTTGGTAGTGGTTTCTTTACATTATAAATGTACAAAGGAATTTATCCCCCTATAAGGGTGTGGTTAAGGTTTGTGAATAAGTAAACCATATTATTTACTACTTATGAACTTACTATAGTGTTTGGATTTGTTTATAAATTTGTGGTTAAAGTAAAGGAGTAAGTTTTATCTTAATACAAATTATTATTGGTGATTTTATATTAGATATGGATTTTTTATAAAATAATATACACTTATGGTTGAATGGTAATTCAATAAAATTACATTTAAAATGTGTTGAACCATTTTGACTTCATAATATTAGTATTTAAGACTAATACTAATTATTAGACTTTAATTGGTTAATTTTAGAAATATTAACAAATTTTATTTAACCTTATATGAATTATTAATTAAAGAATAGGTTTAATTTCAAGTTATTAAAGAGTTTAACTTTTTATTTAACTCAAAAGTGAAATATTATATTTTTAACATGTAGATATTATTTTTGTGATCATTTTGGTATATTACACTTATTTTTGTGATTTAAAAATAATAAAATATGATTTTTATAAGACTTAACAAATAACAAATATTTAATTAAGTGGAATAACAATGCATGATTGTAGTTTTAAATTACAATTCTTATTTTTCTAATATTTTTGGTACTTTATTTATATTTTTTATCATTTACCAGAATTAAAATATGAATTATCAAAGTTTTATTACTTATAAAACCTTTATTAAATAATGTTTATTTAAATAATTAACATAATAATGTTTAATAATAGTTGTAAGTTATAGATTTTATTTTTCTACAAATTTTCATATATTATACACATTTTTCTGATTTATAAAACAAAAGTTATTAATGAAACAAGATTTAATCATTTTATTATATCGGAATTAATATTGTTTTATCTAATTCCTAAACTAAAAATACAATTTGTACCTAAGCTAAACATACCCACGGTCACTGACTAGTGGGCCAGTAGCCACCTCACACTCTCAGGTGATAAAATGCATTTGTTACCAACTCTAAATTTACTCCTAGTCAATGACCTATGGGACCAACGCCACGTCATGCTCCACCTCAGCACAGACTGGTCAAAACGTTGAATTCGTCAAGGCTGACGTGAGCATGATGTCACAGTGACGTTATTCGTGTTTGATCTTCTCAGGTTAATCGATCCAATGATCTAGGGCGCGTGCGGGGCAGTGCAGGGTTGTGTTAGATTCAGCATACAGAGAGTTGAACTAGGGTTGCGCCGCCTCGAAATGGTCACCGGAGCACTCGCTCCGATGAGCATCTGCGGTGGCGGACGAAGGTGAGCATCGGCACGGTGTTGTGGTGTTTGAAAGACAAATCGGAATGGGCCACTCTGTCTTGAAGCTTACCAGGAACGCGAAGAGGGTGGTGGTAAGGCGAGGTGAGGTCGAACGGTGTCGCCATGGTCGACGGTGACCGGCGGAAGATTGAAGTCGTCGGGTGCGATTGCGGACGAGAGAGCTCAATTCCTTCTGGGAGATGAATGAGTCGAACATGGCAAACTCAGAGGCGAGCTCAAATGACAAAGGGGTGGTTTCTAGAGGCGACTACCAGCACCTCCGGCGATCTAGGGTTTCTGTGCTTATGCGGAAGAGACATGGAGAGAACGAGGGTCAGTGATATGGGTATGGATGGATAGAGGAGAGCGTGGCCGATCTTATCAGCAAGGTCCAGGATGGCGGCGAGCATCACGGTGGTTCAATTTTGCTGACGAGGTTGATTGGCATCGAACGACGGCGAGGCTTCTAGGGAGCTGCTTGTGACGTCGAGTAAGACGTCGACGAACCGCTATGGGCTAATGCTGGGCCGCGCATGGGCCAACTCGAGCTGCAGCGTGGTGCACGCGAGCGACGAGTAACTGAGAGGTTAATGGGCCATGGGTCAGTTTCTGGTGTGAGTCTATTTTTTTTATTCTTTCCTGTTTTCTGTTTTATTTTCAGGTTTGTATTTTCATATATGATTTTAACCTTTCTTTATGGAATATTATTTGCTGAATATTTGCAGCAATAATGAATGTATTTGAAGTAATTTTGTGAACTTTTATTATATATTGTTTAGAGTTTCTTTATTTTATTTATATAGATACTTTTCCTATTATTATTTGTAAGGGCCTTTAATATAAATTTAATTGGGCAAAATTTCATAAACCTATTATAGAATGCATTACTATTAACTAATGAGATTTTATTCTCTTTAATACAGAATATTAAGGCAACTTTTATATTTATTTATCCTTCATAAGTATTTGATACATAAAGTTCTAGGTATTAATAGGGTTAATATTATTCCTATGAATTTAGGAAATAGGAATGTAATTATTTTATTATAACTAATATGGAAGTTAGGGTTTGAATTGCAAATGTTTACCCTAGGCTTTAGGGTTCTTAATAAACTTATATTCTTTTTTGATGTGAATAAAGATTAATTGCTAAACACATTGTCTTTCTGTTTGTGAATTTTAAAGATCTCACCATTTAAAGTAAAATAGTGGGATTGCTTTCTATACTAACTTATGATAAATAATTGATAAAGATAGTTCCTAAATACCTATAAGAATGATGGCTGAAAATGACAGAGATGTGCTTAAGTGATTTGCTATAGGAAAATATTCCTATATAGCATTATGAAAATAAAATGATTATCCAACAGATGAGATGGATGTTAATCTTGGTTATAGATTTAGGGTTTTGTGTTTATCAAGAATTCCTATCTTCCATAATTCACAATCATGAACTTCTAATTAAGAAATTCCTTTCCTAGATATACTAATTCTTCCTATCCATCATCATGTGTTAACATGATGAGCTTTACTTCACAAAATATTCTTATCCACCTTTTATTCTTCTAATCCATTTATAAATCCAATGAGCTTGACATTAAAGCTTTCATAATCTTCCCATATCCATACTTAGTTATATCAACTACTCTACTGCTGATAACTTCCAATCCAACAAGTGGTTACTTCTAACTCCAATCATACTCTTCCTTAATCATCCACCACTCACATTACTCCAAGGGATGTATACACCAAATCCTACTTCACCTCAAGTGTTAGTATTTCTCAAGAGGAAACTACTACCTTTATTATCCAATGTTGCTCTAACTTCATCTTAGACATACAATCTTATATCTACTTAAATCCAGTATCTCATACTCCAACCCCACATTATATTAATGTGACTTGTCATGGCTAACCTAGGATAATATGTCTAGACTAGGGTTTAATCATGTTCTACCCACCAATGTCACTTATACATGATATAAGCATTCAATCTTGATGAGTAAGGCATGATCATTATAATCCTTTGTTCCTTTATGGTTTAGGTTTCCAGTTGGCTAATCAAGGTCTCATCAATACAACATTACAGTTGTATTATAATTATCTTTTTTTTAACTCTATTGGTCTAAGAGATATTATTCACTCACTATACCTACTTGATCCAATAGGATTACTCCGGATAACTTCCTTCAGGATTCATCCTTGTAATATGCTTTATCACCATATAATTATAGGTTCCATATAGCTCTTCTATCATTTCAGGAGTGAATTAACTCCATCTATTATCACATTGATCCTATTCTTTTCCAACTCTACCATTCTATAGATGATATTTAAATCTAGCATTACTACTTACCTCTTCTTACTTCCTTTTCTAAAGGATTTAAAGTGAATGTTATGATAAGAACATGAATTGATAGATCAAGAATTGATAAGTCAATAGTTGATTACTCAACATTGATGAACAATGGATCATAGAATAAGGTTCAATGGAGATGATAAAGATTCTTATGGAAAGAAAGATATGTGGTGAATGATCTTGACTTGGTTTCTTTCCTACTCAAACTCACTAAAGAGTTAAGGTTAGGTATTACCATGATACTCATGGTGTAAGTAGATGAGATTAGTATAGATCAAGATTTAGTTGATACATTCCTATTACTTAAGTTATGTTTATAGCTTGGTATTCATGAGTTGTGTAATTAATACTAAGATATAATTACTTAAGGATCCAATATAAACCATTAAGTAATGTATTAGGGTTTAATTTTATTACATTTGATCTACCCTTAGATCAAATCATATTTACCCAAAATAAGGTTTTAGCAAAGGTCATATTGAAACTTATCGCAGTCAACTTGATGATCTACCTCAATTCCATCAAGTTGAGAGAAGCTTCAATCACTTTGACAAGTTTTGTTCAAAAGAGCAAAAAATATTTGGATTTTCTATGCATGAATGAAATGCACACATCTGGGTTCAGCTTATTTCTAAGCTCTAATGATGGGATTTTACACTAAGCAATCCCAATTGTTTGGAACAAGTCATGCTATAGCAATAATGTCACATCCCAATATTTTCCAAATCTTGTTATGTGAAAAATAAATGAATAAAATAAAACTTTGTTTGATTTTCAGGGCCAGAAGAAACTTTTCGAATTCAATTGGAACTTCAAACCAATTTGGATCAAATAAATCCTAAAGGGATTTATAAAGATAAACATTTAATAAAGGAAAATAAAATGTTTTGGGAATTACTATTTTGGATCTTCAAATAAAAGGTTTTGGTTTTCAAAAGAAATAGAAGTTTTATAAATAAAGATTATTCCATAGATCCAAATTAAACCTTGGCCAAACTTTTGAAATAAAACATTTTGTTTTGATAAAAATAGTAAAGGTTTATTTAAATAAATTAATAAGGATTTAATATCCAAATATTATTAATAAAGGTTTTACTATTTCCAAAAACCTCCAAAACTTATTTATGTATTTATAATGAGTTTTCCAAGCATTTTGTATTTTCAAATAAAACCTACTATTTTGGTTTTGAAAATAATTAGATTTCAAAAGGACTATTTAATTAAAACAAATCCTATTTGATTTTAATAACAAGGGTCTATTTATTTAATTAATAATGGATCTAAAAATAAAAATATTATTTCATTTTGGATTTTGGTTTATGTTACTGAACAGAACCAATTTCAAAAGTTCCAAAGTGTGGTGTTTGTTTGAATTGAGTTGAATGTTGATTTGTTTGTTTGAATTTCAAAACAGAAAAAGAATTAGAAAAAGAAAAAGTTTCAGGAAGAAAAAAATAGAAACCAGACTCAACCCAACCCAGAAGCCCAACTAGGCCCAGCAAACAGCCCAGCTTCCCTCTCCCACGACGAAATGTTTTCCACTCACTTCGGACCAAAGAGACCGATGGTGGACCCTTTCACTCCTTTCTCGGCCGATGAGGGACCCACATGCCAACTCACCCCTCTTCTTCCTCGCGACGACCACGCTGGCCGTTTCTGCCAATGATTCCGCGCGTTAATTCACGAGTAATGGCTGCGTTAATCTCGCCCCCGACCATGCGTACATAAGCACCTCTCCTCCCTCTGTCTTTCCCCTTAAACGCCAACCCCTCTTCGCCACCAGGCTGCTCGAAATCAGCTCCAAACCGCCACTTCTCCGACAAGCTTCCTTCTCCAATTCCGGCCGTGTCCTACCACCCCGTGCCTCCTCGACCTAGCTCACACCTTCCCCACCTCCTGACACATCTGTCCGTGCCCCTCGTTTGACCATGGCGTCCCGAAAGGCCGACTCACCAAGCTCGAGCGCCGTCTCCTTCAATGCGACGACGACTCCTGTGTAAACCAGACCGCCCGCACCTCCTCGTTCACGCCCTCACTCGCCTCGGCCATGCGTCCGACCACACCTCTATTTGCCTCAGCGTGATCTACGCCGCCCGATGACAGAACCACCCGACGCCGACGACGTCTCCGACGAGCAATCGCCACCGTTCCGTCGCCACGTCGACCACACTTTGAGCATCACCACATCCTCGCGATTCTGGTAAGCTTACTCCCTCCCTTTCTCGCTTCCTGCCTTCCCAGCGCCGCCATCATCTGGCCGCTCCGCCGCTCGCCGTTGTCCTAGCGCCACCAGCCTTTGGCAAGTCAGTAGGAGCCGTCCGATCTAGATCCGATGCACACGACTGATTGACTTATAGAAAGGGTAAGATCAATCCTGCACCGCACGTCTCACTTTAGATCCTGCGGTCCATGTTGTCGATCCGGCCGAACCGGTACTGGCCCAATTAGCGATGCAGCGTGTCACCATTTCATTTAAAAGTAATTGAAATCAGAATAGAATGTGAATTTAAAACCTTTGTAACTTTTGATCCACACGTCCAAAAATTACAAATTTTATACCGTTGGAATCAGTAGAACAAACCCTAGCCAACCATGGAATTTGTTTAGCAAATAGTATCTGTTAGTTTGTTTGTTTTTGCAGAAACTTTTGTATGCTTGTTAAGACTAGAAAAATGATTCAAAAATGTTTTTGAGTTTGAAACCTTGGCAAAATAGTTTATGGTGAACTTACTGACCCTAGGAACCAACCCATAGTTTGGAAAATAGATTTGGTAAAGTTTAGGATAGAAAACTTGATTTAGTCATTTCTAGCCAAATGAAAATAATGGTTTTGAAAATGTTTTTGGAGTAAAAACTTTGGGAAAATGTTTTGGATCAAACCTAATGACCCTAAACACCAAGTTTTGGGAAACAACAACTTATTTGGTGAACAACATAAAGTTGTTGCTTTTATAAAAATATTTTCACCACATAAAATGATGAACGGATTTAAAAATGGTTTATGGACAAAACCCTTTTGCAAATAACTTTGCCACTTTGGAAAATGACCACTTTGGACTTTACAAAGTTTAGAAGCCTAGTGGAGACCATCTTTGCAAATAGAACCATCTCTTGCATGCTTACATGCATGATTTAGATCCCATAGTTTTATGTGTGTGTGAATTGTTGTTTGATTGATTATTTGGAATGCTAGTTGATTTGGTGTTTGCTTGATTGATTGTAGTGAAATTAGCAAAGTGTGAGACTAGCAAGATCAAGGAGTGAACCACCATTCCCTACCAAAAAGGCAAGTGACACTATCATCTAAAGTCCTACTATTTTCATTATACTTAGTGGATTTTGAAAACATGCATGAAAACAATTTTATACTTATGCTATGCTAAATCCTAATAGGATTCCCTATACACTCCTTAGTGAAAATATTGTAGTTGTTACATGCTTAGCCATGCTATATTTTGAAAAGAGATACATGTTGAGATTTTATGAAGTTGAGAAAAGGACTTGTGTTTTATATATAGTAAAACAAGGACTCAATGAACCACCTGGGTGGCCAAGGATACTTTGAGTTTTGGAGAAGGTGGCAACAAAAGGAACCATGTATATGGCAATCTCTTTGTGTTGTGCTCCAAAGGAAACCACCCAGGAAACTTAGAGTTTGAACATGTTTCTCCAATTGTGGCTTTCGTGTGCAACCACATGCTATTATGGCTCTGGCTTAGTCAACTACATTGGGAAGACCCATGCATTGTCTTGCCATCTTGGACATGGGGATCTGGAATGCTTCATGGGTGCTGAAGACAATCTAGCAATGTGTATGGGAGGACCCTTTGGAAAGACTTCGTCACATTCTCAATCTGCCAGTACTCCATCTTGGTGAGTGCTAATCCAGTGGCCACTGGTGGCAAAAGGATGGGATTGTGACATGTGGGTAAAGTGTACTCCTTCTGCAGAAGATAATAAAATCTAAGTACTTAGCCGTGTCCCCGGTTATGGACAATACTGAGCAACTAAAGTTTGAAGCTATGGGAGATCTCAACATTCTAATTTCTAAAAGAAAACTTTTAAGGACTTGATGCACTTGGGGTTACCAAGGAGCTCAAGAGACTTTGACAAAACTTCATGTACTTGGGGTTACCAAGGAACTCAAGAGATTTTGTTGAAAACATGAACACTTGGGGTTACCAAGGAACTCATGAGATTTTGATAAAACTTGTTGCACTTGGGGTACCAAGTAGCTCAAGGGATTTTGACAAGGACTTGAACACTTGAGTTTCTACCAAGGAGTTCAAGGAACTTGGAAAAAGGAGATTTGACAAAGGACCAAAACCATTTTGAAAAGATAGGATAAATTATTGCTTTGTGCAAATGAGCCTAAAACTCTACTTAGCCAAATATGCACGTAATGATAGGATCCACTTATATTCTACAAAGTAGTGAAGCTTGCCAATACAATTCAAATGTATTGACCCTTGTGGCTATAACTTGTAATGTTGCAGGTTTGATTGATTTTAGTGAAGATTGTTTGATTAGGATTACAAAGTCTACAACCAACATCTGCCTGTGGCACTTTTAAGATGAAGTACCCCATGACTATAGTTATTCCGCTGCAATGTAATGTAATAGCCAAATGAGCTATGAAAAGATGTAATAAAATTATGTTATTCCTGGTTATAAAGTTATATTATGACCTTTGTTTCTTGATATTACATCTATACTGTGGATGCTAGCTATTGATCTAGGGACTAGCATTGTAAACACAGGGGACACCACCTTATTAATAAAGGTTGGGACACTCCCTCTACAAATAATCACTAAGAATAAGGTCAAAACAACACCTAGCATGACATGCTAAAGTCTAAGTCACAGTCAATGCAAGCTCCTCTTGCACTTCCAAGCAAGAACTTTCTACTCCTTTCCAACACCAATCGACTTATTTGAAACAACACAGCGAGAACGGGGGTACAAACTAATTTATTCAAGCAAACTAAAACAAACAAAAGCTAAGACACTCCAAGAACAACACAACAGTGCATGAAACAATAAAAACGAAGTGTCTAGACAGACCTGAGATTTTTATTGATGAAGAAGGGGATGCCTTGGGAATCCCCAAGCTTTGACGCTTGTAACTTTTGGATATTTCTTGGGGTGACAGTGGGGTGTCATACCCAATCTTCTTATTTACCATGCGAAAATGGTGCTTTTTTCTCTTCTTTCCTCTTTTGTATCTCTCTCTTTTTTTTGTAAGAAGAATGCTTCATAGATTGGTCACTATGGTTATGCTGCAAGTTTCCACCATGATTATGCATGGATTAGGCTAGCCGCCCAGGCGTTTCTCTAACACATATACATAACTCCATGAACTTACAAGCTCCCCTTTTATTTCACACCATCGATATCCATAAACAAAAGATCATGATAGCAACTAGGTAATATGTACAGGTGTTGAAAGCGTTCCCCATGACAACATGGTTCTGCTAATTCCCAACTTATAAGTGCAGGCATATAAAACATAGATGACATAATGGTTCAAGTTTATTAAGTGTAATAAAGTAAGGTGTGACATCAAGTTTGTGAGAGCCTTAATCACCAATTTTCACATAACAAATTAACTTTTTAATTGGAAGGTAGATAAAAACATGAATATACTTGGAATGGTGTAACACACTATGCATAGGAATTTATAGTGGACTCTTTGGAATAACTTGGTTGATTGGGAGTTGGATGCATGAGTAGAGTTTACTCAGTACAAGTGGAGGCTAGCGAAAGACTGGGAGCGACCAACTAGGAGAGCAATAATGGCCATAATCATCCAGAGCGACAAAAAATATTAATCAAAGCATAAAGTGATATTACAAGTCAAAAACTAAATGATCATAGAGGCTAATGGTGACTGGTTCATAGTCTTAACATGGTGTAAACATGTGCCAAGTCAACCCAAATAAATCATCAAAGGAGAATACCATAATATTATGCTTTTGTATGCTTAAACAACGCATGATTCTTTTCAAGGCACATTAAGCAATCTCAGTTATTTGAGACAATTCATGATACAACAATAATCACTAAGCATAAGGTCAAAACAACATATAACATGACATGATAAAGTCTAAGCCACAGTCAAAACAAGCTCCTTTTGTACCACTATTAGCAGAAGACATTCTACTCTTTTCCAACACCAATCGACTTATTTGAAACAACTCACAAAGATAATACTCAATAAATATCAGTGAGCATGTCTTACAATTCTTCAAAGGAGAACTAAAAAGTTCTAAGCATTAAGCACAAGAAAACTAAAGCTAAGCACAGAGCTAGCAAAAGAGAACACTCACAAAACAAAAAGAATGAAAACTAGAGTGTTCTAAACAATGAAGAACTAGGTATGACTTCTCCAAAATAGGAGTGTTGGGGTCCAGACAACTTATTGCAGCAAACAAAGCAAAATAAAACTAAAAACAAAGATGCTCCAAGAACAACAAATAGTGCATGAAGCAATAAAAATGAAGTGTTTTGAAAGAAACCCGAGATTTTTATTGATGAAGAAGGGGATGCCTTGGGCATCCCCAAGCTTTGACACTTGTACTTCTTGAATATTTCTTGGGGTGGCATACCCAATCTTGATATTTTGTCCATTCTTCATCTCATCATATCATTCTTCCCCTACACTTGAAAATTTTCGTTCATACAAAACCTCACACAATCTTCATTAGCAACATTAGTGTATTCAAGATAATAATCCTTTAGGTTTAGTTCCAACACAAGTAAAACTTCCATTAAAACACAAGCTACTATAGAAATTTCTTATAAAACCTCAAGTGATCAAAGGAGAACTCAAATAGAAACTGATAAGAGGCAAATGCAAATAATGGCAGAAATCTGTCAAAACATACCAGCAAGTAGAAACCGATTTTTTAGAAGACCTTATATTGCTCAAATCAAAAGGTTTTGAACTAACGAAAGTTATGTAAATATCAGGGGCACAATATCCGAAAATTACAGATCAATCCGAAATACATATATTTTTCACGAATTTTTATAGTGAAACGCAAAAATCTGTTTCGGGACAGCAATTCCCCAAATCTTACTTCTCTCTCATGAAAAGTTATTCTTGGCACAAAAATTAAAAAATAAAAAGGATAAGGAGAGGTTATTATAGAAGCAATAACTTCCAAGTCTCAAGAAAACTATTGGGTTATCTCTCAAGAAGTATTTTTTGTTTAACGCCTTTAAGTTAGGCATAGAAAGCAAGCATCAAGTATTCTCAAATGAAGAAGCATTAAAACCAAACTTCTTGCATCTGCATCTCTTACCTTTGTTCTTACATTTATGGAACACATGATTGCTTGGTGGAGAAGTGAAATTCATGGTGCCTTTTCCCACATCTATTATTGCTCCAAGGAGTTTCAGTAGGGATCTTCCAAGTGAAATTTGTCATTTTCCTACACATTCAATAACAAGATAATCAGTAGACACCACTTTCCTAAGATCTTTGTAAACACTCCTTAAGCTATTACAATGGGTAATATAATGGCATTATTGGTAAGGGATATTTCTTCCCCTCCTTCAGAAAGTCCCCAAAGATTCAAAAATTCATAAATATCTTTAGGCATAAGGCAGAATTCATACATGATATCACAAGGAGCATCAAAAGTTTCATTATTTATAACAACTTTCACTATAGGAAACCATTTTGAAGGTTCAGAATTTATTGGAACGTAATCATGATGCTCTCTAAGCATGTTATATCACTCTTTTAAACTAGTTGTACTAGCCTCAAGAGTATTTAATCTAGCATAAATTTTTGCAAATGATATATCAGATTCACTAGGCATATTACATGTGACAACCAACTTTCTTATGGCATTAGAGGCTTCATTCTCATCACATTGGAGGAAATATCCTCCTACTACAGCATCCAAAGCATATCTATAACGAAGAGCAATACCATAGTAGAAACCACTATAAAGCAAGCCTATAGTCATTTTAGGTTCAATTTTTTCATAAGAATCAGAATTTCTAGACCAATCTTTTTTGAAACTCTCTCTCACTTCCTTGTTTAAAAGTGAAAATCATTTCCACAGGTGACACAGTGATTGGAGCGACACTAGACATAACGGTAACTTGAAGTAGGAACTAATTTTTTTTATGTTTTCGATAAAGCAAACAGAAACAATAACTAACATAGGAACTATTTTTTTTGTATTTTTGGTAAAGAGAAACAAGCAAAACAAAGCAAAAGAAACTAAGCAAAACAAAAAACAAAGTAAAGAGAGTGGTTGTGAGAGACTCCCCTTGTAAATATGTCCTTAACTCCCCGGCAACGGCGCCAAAAAATCTTGATGTGGCTCAGTTGAATGTAGAGCTTCGTTGGGAGACCCCAAGAGCAAGGTGCGATGAGCACAGTGGCAAGTTTTCCCTTAGTTATGAAACCAAGATTATCGAATGATGAAGCTCACGGTGTTGACGTGGGTGCTTTGTTGGAAGACCCCAAGAGCAAGGTATGATGAGCACATCAACAGTTTCCCTCAGTAAGAAACCAAGGTTATCGAACCAGTAGGAAGAAGGAAACGTCTCAAAGGTGGTGCAAGCAACATGGAAACCTACACAACACAAACTCAAGACTTTGCTCTCCTTAGTTCAGTAGTGGTGCTCTCCTTAGATAAACAACATGGCATGAAGGGTAAACAAATTACAGCAGGACAATTGACAGGAACTGAGCAAGGCATAACAATGCAATACTAGACAAAAAGATCCTATGAGATTCTATTGGGAAATACAACAATATACATAGACCGCCATCCAACTGCATCTACGACTAGAAGTCCACCTTCAGGTTATCATCCGAACCCCCTCCAGTATTAAGTTGCAAGCAATAGACAACTTCTTTAAGCAAAGTGTGTAAGGTAAACAATCCACTTGTTCCATGAACAAGGGACCGTTGTTTTCTCCCTAGTGGCAACAACACATCTACCATCGAAGAGATTTCTGTCACTTCCCTTGAAAACTAGAGGCATGAACCCACTATCGAGCATAAATACCCCCTCTTGGAGTCACTAGCAACTACTTGGCCAAGATAGCTACTAACAACGGAGAGCATGCAAGATCACAAACAACACAGGCATGATAGAATCAAATAGACAAAACCATTAATCAATCTGACATAGTAATCTAAATATCCATCTGATCCCCATAAACAAAACATGCATGATTACAAAGCACATGGAGGAGATACAACCATCTAGCTACTACATGGACCCGTAGTCCAAGGTGGAACTACTCACGTTTCATACTGGATAAGAAGGCCTCCGGGATGATCTCCCCTCTGGCAGGGTGCCGTGAAGAACTTCAGATCCCCCTGATCTAGGGACGATGGTGGTGGCGGCTACAGACGGTTTCGTGGAATATTGATTGGGTACTTAGGGTTTTTGCATCGGGGGGACTTTATAGGCGAAGAGGCGAGGCAGGGGGCCACCAGGGTGGCTGCACCCCCCAGGCGTTGGGTGGGCCCACCCGTGCGGCCAGTGGGTGTGGCCCCCTCGAGGCCCTTCTTCGTCTCTCGTCTGGACTCCATGTTGCCCATGGTAAAATATTGACTTTGGATTTTGTCCCGTCCAATTCCAAGAATATTGATTTTCTGCCTTTCTGGAACCAAAAACAAAAGAAAACTGGCAACTGGAACTGTGGTAACTTGTTAATAGGTTAGTTCCAGAAAACTTATAAAAACACCTCAAAGTGTAGACAAAGCAAAGCAAAGTAGATACTAAACAAGCATGGAACATAAAAAATTATAGTTACGTTTCCGACGTATCAAGCATCCCCAAGCTTAACTCTTGCTCGTCCTCGAGTAGGTAGGTGATAAAAGAATAATTTTTTAGGTGACATGCACCATCAAAACCAAGATCAAACCATTTTCAAGCATTGAAAGCTGGGATCAAAGAACTCTAAACATGTGCATGAAATTTGGAGTTCTAACAATAAGACAAAGTAACTATGCATCCAACATGAAAGGCTATAAACAAAGATCATGAATAACATGCATTGAAAAACGTTTTTTTTCACATACAGAAAACATGGCATAGTGGCAATCAGCTTGTCCCTCATAGAGTAGCAAATAGATGCATAGGACACCTTCGAAGTTCATAAGGGTGACTAGATACAATTAGGACAAGGACAAGCAATATCACAATATGCATCAATCAATAAGTTTTGGGACAATGCACATAGAACTAAGAATGGCAACTATTCTCTCTTAATGGTGCCTAAAGGTAGAAGGTGGAGACTCAACATAGTAGTGGAAGAAGGGACCTTCATAAAGGGAAGCAGGGATTTCAAGTTTCAAAAAGAGCTTCCAAAAATTATGGTACTTGTTAGCTTTGAGCCCTCATTGCCCCTATCATAAGCATATTGAAGTGATTAAGGTTAAAGTGAGCAAACTATGGAGTATATGCTTGACAAAGTATAAGTTGGCAATCTCATGTCCCTTGAATACGAGGGCCACACCTCATGCTACTCAACTTCAGTCACCTGTAAGTTCTTGTCATAGTAAGCACATGTGTATCATAGAGAACCTTCAACGGGGTACCCCTTGCACATGGTACATGAGCTATCCCATAACCAAAATGACAAGGCAAGCAGACAATGAGCATCTCAGCGATCTTTTTATTTACTATATGCATAGATTTTTATTGAGGATGCTTCATAGATAGCTCATTATGGTGATGCTGCAAGTTCCACTATGATTAGGCATGGCTTAGGCTAGCGACCCAGGCGTTTCTCTAACACAAAATACATAACTCTATGGACTTACAAGCTCCCTCTTTATTTCACACCGGTGACATCCATAGACAAAAGATCATGATATCAACTGTGTACAAAGTACAAGTGCAATGTTGAAAACGTTCCCCATGACAGCATGGTTCTGCTAATTCCAACTTATAAGTGAAAGCATATACAACAAAGATGACACAATGGTTCAAGTTTATTAGGGGCAAAGAATATAAAGTGTGTCATCAAGTTCGCGAGGGATTTAATCACTAAGTTTTCACATAACAAAATACTATTTAATTGGAAGATAGCTAAAAACAAGAATATACTTGGAATGGTGTAACACACCATGCATAGTAATTTATAGTGGACTCTTTGGAATAACTTGGTTTCTTGGGAGTTGGAAGCATGAGTAGAGCTTACTCATACAAGTGGAGGCTAGCAAAAGACTGGGAGCAACCAACTAAGAGAGCAATAATGGGCATAATCATGCAGAGCGACAAAACATTACTAATCAAAGCATGGATTTGTACTACAAGTCAAGGACTAAATGATCATAGAGGCTATGTAAACTTGTTCATAGTCATAACATGGTGTGAGCATGTGCCAAGTCAACCCAAACAAAACATCAAAGGAGAATACCAAAATACTATGCTTCGTATGCTAAAACAACGCATGATTCTTTCAAGGCACACTAAGCAATCCCAATTGTTTGGAACGAGTGATGCTACAGCAATAATCACTAAGCATAAGGTCAAAACAACACCTAGCATGACATGCTAAAGTCTAAGTCACAGTCAATGCAAGCTCCTCTTGCACTTCCAATCAAGAACCTTCTACTCCTTTCCAACACCAATCGACTTATTTGAAACAACACAGCGAGAACGGGGGTCCAAACTACTTTATTCAAGAAAACTAAAACAAACTAAGAAAAACAAACAAAAGCTAAGATGGTCCAAGAACAACACAATAGTGCATGGAACAATAAAAACGAAGTGTCTAGACAGACCTGAGATTTTTATTGATGAAGAAGGGGATGCCTTGGGCATCCCCAAGCTTTGACGCTTATAACTCTTGGATATTTCTTGGGGTGACACCGGGTGGCATCCCCAAGCTTGATATTTTGTCCATTCTTCATCTCATTACATCATTCTCTCTCTACACCTGAAATTTTTCCTTCATACAAAACTTCAGACAATCTTCATTAGCAACATTAGTGTATTCAAAAGATAATAGACATTTAGGCTTAGCTTTGGAACAACAAAACTTTTCCCTAAAAACACAATCTACTATACAAACTCCTTCAAAAAGCTCAATTCCCCAAAAGAGAACTCAAAAAGGAATCAATAAGAAGCAAATGCAAATAATGGCAGAAATCTATCAAAATAGACCAGCGGGTAGAAACCGATTTTTTCGAAGACCTTCTGTTGCTCAAATCAAAAGGTGGTGAACTAAAGAAAGTTATCTAACATACTGGATGATTTATTCGTAAATTTTCAGCTCAATCTGAGTTACATAGACTCCTCCCGAATTGTTATGGTGGAGGACAGAAATCTGTTTCGGGACAGCAACTCCCCAAATCTTACTTCCCTCTAATTAGAGGTCATTCTTGGCACAAAAAGCAAACAAAAAGGATAAGGAGAGGTCATTAATGAAGTAATAACTTCCAAGACTCAAGAAAACTCTTGGGTTATCTCCCAACAAGTAATTTTCTTTAACGCCTTTAAGTTGGGCACAAGAAGCAAGAAATCAAGTGTTTTCAAATGAAGCATTAACTCTCTTGTTCTTACCTTTCTTCTTCTATTTAGGGAAAATATGATTGCTTACTGGAGGAGCAAAATGCATAATGCCTTTTCCCACATCTATTATTGCTCCAAGGTGTTTCAGTAGGGATCTTCCAAGTGTGATTTGTCCTTTGCCTACACATTCAATAACAACATAATTAGTAGACACCATTTTCCCTGAGATTTTTGTAAACACACCTTCAGCTATTACAATGGGTAATAAAGTGACATTATAGTAAGAGAGATTTCCTCTCCTCCTTTAAAAAGTCCCCAAAGACTCAAAGACTCATATATATGTTTAGGCATAAGGCAAAATTCAGACAGGATATCACAACAAGCATCAAAAGTTGCACTATTTATAGTGACTTTGAATGTGGGAAACCACTTTGAAGGCTCAGAATTCATTGGAACACAATCGTGGTATTCCCTTGTAGGGGTTCGTAGCATGGTAAACAAAAAATTTCTACCGCATGAACACACAATCAAGATCTAATCTATGATCAAGCAAAGATCTATCTACTAGATTGTAGCAACGAGTCGATAGAATACTAATCCTCGAAGATCCAAAGCGGTAAAACGAGAGCATATTCTCGTGGGTGATGTAGTCGAACACTTCCGATCTCAAGATCATGTATACGATCCTTCCCAAGATCAAGCTTATAGCCTGCATGATCGGTCACACGTTAGATTGATGAAGACCTCCTCTCCTTGTTCCAAAGAAAATGGAGGTTGTATGTCACATCCCAAGATTTTCCAAATCTTGTAATGTGAAAAATAAATGAATAAAATAAAAACTTTGTTGATTTTCAGGGTGAGAAGAAACTTTTTGAATCCAATTGGAAACCTTCAAACCAATTTGGATCAAATAAATCCTAAAGGGATAAAAAAAAGAGATAAACATTTAATAAAGGAAAATAAAAACATTTAAAATCACTATTTTGGATCTTCTAATAAAAGGATTTGGTTTTCAAAAGAAAAGGTGGATTTATAAATAAATATTATTTAATAGAGCCAAATTAAACCTTGGCCAAGCTTATGAAATAAAATGCTTTGTTTTGATAAAAATAGTAAAGGTTTATTAAATAAAATAATAAGGATTTAATATCCAAGTCTATTAAAAATAAAAAGGTTTTACTACTTTAAAGAAACACTAAAACTTATTTATTTATTTTAAATAAGTTTTCTAAGTATTTTATATTTTCAAATAAAACCTACTGATTTGGTTTTGAAAATATTTAGTTTCAAATGGAGCTTTTTATTAAAATAAAATCCATTTGATTTATTAACTAATGTCCATTTTATTTAATTATAAATGGACTCTAAAATAAAAACATTATTTTATTTTTGGAATTGGTTTATGTTGCTAAACAGAACCAGATTCAATTGCATTGTTTGGTGATTGTTTGAATCAATTTGAATGCTTGATTGTTGTTTGAATTTCAAAACAGAAATTAGAATTGGAAAAAGAAAAACATTCAGGAAGGAAAAAAATAGAAACAGGCAACAGCCCAGTCGACAAAGCCCACTAAGCCCAGTACCAGCCCAGCTTCCCTCTCCCCGAAAGAAAACGGTTCGCACTCAATTTTGAACCCACAGAGACGCTGACGAGTGGCCCCTTTCTTCTCTCTCACTCCCTCCCGACTTTGACCCCACCCTCCAGCTCACCTTCTTCCTCGCGACGACCACGCGGCCGCTTTCTGCCGTTGATGCCGCCAGAATTGCATAATGCCACAGTGATTCCGCTCAGCAATCTCGCCCTCTTAAGCGTCCACTCTCTCGCTCCATTTACCCTCTGTCTCCCCACCTCGACACGCCCCAGTCGCAATTCGCTCAACACCACCTCTGCTCCGACGAGGTCCGGTGCCGGCGACTCACGCCCCTTGTCTCATTAACCACGCACATACTCCCCACCTCCTGGCGCATCTGTCTGCGCCTCGCTCAATCGCAGGCGCCTTAACGTCGTCTCGACAAGCTCCGAAGCGCCGCCTTCGGTTCTTCTCCACGACCTCCCCGGTAAGCTAGACCACCCGTGCCTCCTCCTTCACACTCGCACCACGAACGCGACTTTGCGCGTCCTAGCGCACTTCTACCTTGCTTGCATGCTCGCAGCCGCCCTCGACCACGACGCAACCGACGCCAAATAGAACTCCGAAGCAATCCACGTCGGACAGAGCGCTTGACTCCTCGAGAACACGTTGGGTTCTGCATTCTGAACGCGGTGAGCACCTCCTCGCCCACTCTAGCTTCCTCACGCGCCACCATCGCCCGCCGCCGCCAATAACCACCGCAGCACCGCCCATCTATGGCTGGCACGCTGTACACCGTAGGATTTTGATCCGACGCTCACGATAGATCTTTAGTCGAAGGGGTACGATTAGTTCTATGCCGCACGATTCACTTTAGATCCTGCGGTCCACGTTGCTGATCCGAACGAACCGGTACCGTCCAATCAAAACATGACGCGTGGCCAGTTTCTGTTTAAAACAAAATTTGAATCTGATTTAGATGCAGATTTGAAAACCCTATAACTTTTGATCCACACGTCCAAAAATTGCAAACTTTATATCGTTGGAATCAGTGGAACAAGCCCTAGTCAACCATGCCATTTATTTAGTAAATAGTTTCTGTTAGATTGTTTGTTTTTTCAAAAGCATTTGTATGCTTGTTTAGATTAGAAAAATTGTTCAAAAATGTTTTTGAGGTTAAAACCTTTGCAAATTAGTTTGTGGTGAACTTACTGACCCTAGGAACCAACCCATGGATAAAATGGATTTTGTGAAGATTAGGAATAAAAACTTGATTTAGCCATTTCTAGCCAACTAAAAATATTGGTTTTGTTATGAAAATGTTTTTAGAGTAAAAACTTTTGGAAAATGATTTGGATCAAACCTACTGACCCTAAACACCAAGTTTTGAGAAACAACAACTTATTTGGTGAACAACTCAAAGTTGTTGCTTGGATAAAAATATTTTCCACCACATAAAATAATGATTGGATTTAAAATGGTTTTTAGATGAAACCCTTTTGCAAATGACCTTGCCACTTTGGAAAATGACCACTTTGAACCTTACAAAGTTTAGAAGCCTAGTGGAGACCATCTTTGCAAATAAACCTATCTCTTGCATGCTTACATGCATGACTTAGATCCCATTGTTTTATGTGAGTGAATTGTTTGATTGATTATTGGTTTGGAATGCTAGTTGATTTTGTGTTTGCTTGATTGATTGTAGTGAAGTTAGAAAAGTGTGAGACTAGCAAGATCAAGGAGTGAACCAACATTCCCTACCAAAAGGCAATTTACACTATCATCTAAAGTCCTACTATTTTCATTATACTTAGTGGATTTTGAAAACATGCATGAAAACAATTTCTATACTTATGCTATGCTAAATCCTAATAGGATACCCTATACATCCCTTAGTGAAAACAATGTAGTTGTTACATGCTTAGCCATGCTATATTTTGAAAAGAGATACATGTTGAGATTTTATGAAGTTGAGAAAAGGACTTGTGATTTTACATAATAAAACAAGGACTCAATGAACCACCTGGGTGGCCAAGGATACTTTGAATTTTGGAGAAGGTGGCAACAAAAGTAACCATGTCTATGACAATCTCTTTGTGTTGTGCTCCAAAGGAAAACCACCTAGGAAACTTAGAGATTGAACATGTTTCTCCAATTGTGGCTTTCGTGTGCAACCACATGCTATTTATGGCTCTGGCTTAGTCAACTACATTAGGAAGACCCATGCATTGTCTTCAGTTTACTGGACATGAGGACCTGGAATCCTACATGGGTGCTGAAGACAAGCTAGCAATGGTGTATGGGAGGACCCTTTGGAAAGACTTCGTCACATTCTCAATCTGCCGGTACTCCATCTTGGTGAGCACTAATCCAGTGGCCACTGGTGGCAACAAGATGGGATTGTGACATGTGGGTAAAGTGTACTACTTCTGGAGAAGATAATAAAATCTAAGTACTTAGCCGTGTCCCCGGTTATGGACAAAACTGAGCAACTAAAGTTTGAAGCTATGGGAAATCTCGACATTCCAATTTCTAAAAGAAAACCTTTAAAGACTTGATGCACTTGGGGGTACCAGGGAGCTCAAGAGATTTTGATAAAACTTGATGCACTTGGGGGTACCAAGGAGCACAAGAGATTTTGATAAAACTTGATGCACTTGGGGGTACCAAGGAGCTCAAGAGATTTTGATAAAACTTGATGCACTTGGGGTTACCAAGGAGCTCAAGGGATTTTTGACAAGGACTTGAACACTTGAGAATTTACCAAGGAGTTCAAGGGATTTTGAAAAGGATATTTGACAAAGGACCAAAACCATTTTGAAAAGATAGGATAAATTTTGCTTATGCAAATGAGCCTTTAACCCTACTTAGCCAAAAATGCATGTAATGATAGAACCCACTTATATTCCACATAGAAGTGAAACTTGCCAATACAATTCAAATGTATTGACCCTTGTGGCTATAACTTGTAATGTTGCAGGTTTGATTGTTTTAGAAGAGATTGATTGATTGATTAGGATTACAAAGACTACAACCAGCATGTCTGCCTGTGGCACTTTGAAGATGAAGGACCCCATGATTATAGTTATTCCACTGCAATGTAATGTAATAGCCAAATGAGCTATGTATGATGTAATAAAATTATGTTATTCCTGATTATAAAGTTATATTATGACCTTTGTTTCTTGATATTACATCTTAGCTGTGGATGCTAGCTATTGATCCAGGGACTAGCATTCTAAACACAGGGGACTCCACCTTATATTAAATAAAGGTTGGGACACTCCCTCTACATTGTAGCACTCTCCTCGTGATTCCGGCAGCACGACGGCGTGGTACCTGAAGTAGAGGGGAGATCTCACAAGGCTTCGCCTTAAGCCGGAGCGAGTATGGTGGACTATGAGAGAGGCCTTGGCGATCTAGGGTTTAGAGGCACCAAGGAGAGAGGGCTGGGCCGGCGACTAGGTCAAGGGGAGGGCCCCAACTCGGCGGCTAGGAAAACCCTAGGGGCGGTGGCGACTTGGTGAGGCCGGCGGCTAGGGCTAGGGTTTAGAGGAGAGAGGTGTGTAGGGAAGAGGGGCACCCCTGCCCCTCCTTTTATAGGTGGGAGGGAGGTGCGGTTGGGAGGAGGCAGTACTCATCCAACTCCTCCTCCTTGGCCGGCGGGTGGAGGGAGTAGGACTTCCTCCCTAAGTAGGTTTCCTACTCTCCCTCCACCAAGCAAACTTGTCGTTTGACTTTTCAAATTGGCGTTTGACTTTTCAAACTAGGATTTGATTTATCCCTTTATTTTGCTCAGTGATGACACCTAGTACATGATGCAACCATTCCAACTTGTTATGACACATTCATGTACCCTTCCTCCGGAGTCTGGGACCTTGGGACCCTTCTAGAACATTCGGTGAAAACACCAATCATTTCCCAACTCCAAATAGGACTTTCCTTATATGAATCTTATTCTCCGGACCATTCCGGATCTCCGTGATATCCGGATCCCATCCGAGACTCGAACAACATTCGGTCTCTTACTCATCATTCCATAACTACTCAACAACATCGAATCCTTAAGTGTGTCTCCTACGGTTCGTGAATTATGCGACATGACCGAGACACTTCTCGATCAATAACCAATAGAGGAACTGAAATTCATATGGCTCCCACATATTTCTATGATTACTTTGCGATCGAATGAACCACTTACATACGATACCAATTTCCCTTTGTCTCACGATAGTTTACTTATCCGAGGTTTTGATCGTCAGATCTCTCGCATACCTAGTTCAACCTCTAACCGATAAGTACTCTTTTATTGTTCCCGTGATATGTGATCCCTTGTGAGCCAGTCACATGCTTGCAAGCTAATTGGATGACATTCCACCAAGAGGGCCCAGAGTATATCTATCCGTCATATGGATGGACAAATCCCAATCTTGATCCATGTTCCTCAACCCATACTTTCCAAACACTCAATGCCACCTTTGTAGCCACCCAGTTACGGTGTGGTGTTTGATGTCATCAAAGCATCCTTCCGGTGATGGTGATTAACATGATCTCATGGTCGAAGGAATTAGGTTACTATGTATCAGAAAGCTTATAGCAAATGAACTATATTAAATGACTTGATCTTTATGCTACGCTTAACATTAGGAGTATGTCCATCACATCATTCTCCTAATGATATGACCCTGTTGTTAATAACATCTCTATATTCATGATCAGGAAACCATGATCATATATTAACCAACAAGCTAGTTTAACAAGAGGCTTTACTAGGGACTCTTTTATGTTTACAAATCACACAAGTATTAATGTTTCCTTTTAATACAATTATAGCATGGTATGTAAACATTTATCATAAGTATGAAGATATGATAATAACCTACTTTATTATTGCCTCTTGGGCATATCTCCAACAGTCTCCCACTTGCACTAGAGTCAATAATCTAGTTTCAAACCTTTGTGTATTCAACACCTATGGCTTTCCGGTGTTGTAAGTACACGTTTGCTAGTGGTCAACTAATCTCCGGATCTGACACTTCCAGGTCCGTGTGTAATTGTATGTCCTTGCGTCTCTACGCATCACTCATTCTCTAATGAGATGGCTTTGTATAAATTTGGTCCTTTAGTGAGACCTTTAGTTCTTTGGGGTTAAAACATGTTTATAATATTGTCGTACAATATATCTTCATAGTATTATCCCGCTGTGAACTACACCTAGTTTGATAACAAACTACTTGACCCAAATGCCCTCTTTAGCTGCTATAATAGCAGTCATATACTCAGCCTTTTGTTGTAGTATCTGTCACAATGTCTTAACTTTGGAACTCATACAAATCCATTATGGAACTTACTTTCCATCACATTGTGCCACCCTTAGTTCAGATTGAGATAAACTTAATTTGTATTTTGTGACAAAACTAGTATCAATGTAGTACTTTTACAATGAATTAACCATCTATTTGCCACTTCTACAAAATAATATACTCTTAGTTCTTCCAAAAGATCATAAGAATATCCTTACTATCGTCCAATGATCATCTTATAAATCACTCTGGTATATGCTCATAACATTTAGAGCATAGGACATATCTGGATTTGTACATATCACAGTATGATTGATATAAATACTCTTTGTGATTTCATACATCAAGTATCAATCTATACTTGAATCTTTGTTTCACTTACCAAGTGTCAATACACTTGAATATAACATCAATATTGAACTCATTCAATCCTTTCTGTGTGACAAGAACATTTCTTGTAGTTTCTATATTGAACTCATTCAATACATCATCTATGTACTTTCGGCACAACCATATTAGCGTCTATTGATGCCAAATATTTGGGTTTTGCCTAAGTCTTTCATCGGGATGAAATTCTTAATATGTGTTAATAAAAGATACATCAATTCCAATCAACAATATGTCTTCCACATAATGTATTAGAAACATGTCTTAGTGCTCCCACTTAATTTCTTGCAAATGCAAGCATCTTCATCGTCTCCGACGAATTTAAACTCCTTTAACAGTTTCATCATGGTGAAGATTCCAATTCCGCGATGCTTACTTCAACCATTGAAGTTTGCATATGATTTTAGCATCCTTTGAATTAACAAAACCCTATGGACCGCGTTATGCACATGTCCTAGGTAAAAATTCTATTAGAAGAACTTGTTTTGTTTATTCAATTACCACATAACAAAATTATATGTAGTGGTTGCTACATTAATCCGTCTAGACTACATATCGCTATGAAAGATCAAATCTTGTCATAGTCAACCTTTGAACATTGTTGTGAACTCTTTCCCAACATGTCGACTATTTCATAGATGTGCAACATCCATGTCTATTTCTTTATAGATCCAAACACAACTGTAAGGTCTTACACCTTTCTCGAGGGTCCTTCAAGTTCAAAACTTGATTTCTCGTGTATGGAACTATCACGGATTTTATGGATTCAAGCCATTTTACGGAGTTAGGGCCCATCATCACTTCTTTGCATGTAGTACTTTCATTATTCTCAAATAATGATTCAACCCTCAAATCTTGGTATTTGATTGCTTACTCGACCTACTTGGTTCAATAGAAACTTTGACCTTCGTAACCACAACCTTTGAGGCACGTGAGCCATGAGCATTGTTCTTGCCTCCTAACACTTTTAGGCACAAGCAACTTTGCACATATAGCTAAGGTTCTTTTAACCTTATCAAAGTTCTATTGTCCTCCCACTTATCTTTTCACGAAAAATTCCTTCTCAAAGAAACTTGACGTTCTAAGTGACAAACACTTTTGTCTCCGATGTTATGGAGGATTACTTAATGCTTATTGAAATAACATACAAAGACAGGTTCATCCGACTTTGGTTGCAAACATCTTTCTTATGCATAACATACCAATGTTTAAGAAAGGACAACTTGGGTTTTATCCCAAACCATAACTTTATATGGTGTCATTTCAACAGATTATGATGGAGCTCTTTTCAGTGGAAAAAGGTAGTCTCTAAAGCTTTTAATCTTTAAAATATAATGACAGTTTTATGAATTACACCTTTGATCTTACCATGTCAAACAAGGTTTAATTACATATCTCGAACGCTCCATACTCTTATGGTGTTTCGGGACATGCAAATCCAGAGAACGATTCCTTAAATCTTAGGTATTATGCTAAACTTGTAACTCAAATATCTTCCTTTATGATCTTATCATACACTATTTATATTCTTGTTACAATGATCTTGCACTTCATCTTGAAAGTCTTTGAACTTTTCAAATGTTTCATACTTCATCCTTATTAAGTAAATATTCATATATTCACTCAAATTTTCGGAGAAAGCATATGAAGTTGAAATCCATCGCTCTTGACTACACATAATGGACTTCGTACAACAATATGTACAAGTTCCAATAAGCTAGTCATTCGTTCCCTTTTGGCCTATGAACGAAGTTTTAATTATCTCTAGGAAAGTTTCACAAGCGTCATTTGATCAAAAATCAAAAGACTCCAAAATTCCATCCATATGGAGTTTCTTTATGTTTTCTTTCCAATATAATTTAAACGGCGATGTCACTTCCTAAGTGATCTTTCAATCAATTTGTCTTTCGACATTTTTAGCACTAGTTTTATGGATGTGATTTATCCAACGAGATTTGTGAATCATCCATCTTTTATGGATCGATTACGGCAATTATTTGAACAACCCTTTTGTTCTCATAATACCTGATAAAACAAATCTTGAAGGCAAGCTTTGATGTTTAACAAGCAGCATAATAACCCTTTATTTGTTCTCGATGAACATCATCACATATTCTTTTGCTAGTTACTTAGGCCATTGTAGTTCATGAATTGTGTTGTTTCGTATGACGATTCACACCAACAAATTCAGTATCAAATACTTAAGAACCACATTGTTTAATAAGCAAAGAATATAGCCATAACATGTATATCATCTATATACTTAAACTGAACAATTCTAGTCTTTTCTTTTCTGCCATATATTTATGAGATTCTCTTCGATTTCCTTTTACATTTAAAAGAATCTATCAACATCAATAGTGGAGTCATACATATGACACATAGTCCAAAGCGTGTATAATTAAATACCAATATCTTTGGACTTGCACTTTGAAGTAGATCACCATCATCAAATGTTTGGTGTGCTTTCAAATTCCATTCTTTTGTAATCTCTTGGTGTGGTAAATATTTTACCTACATCAAATATTCACCCTTATCATGGAATTATTCATGATCAAGCTACTTTTAGCTTATAAAGATGAATCACAAGTATAATGTTGCTATCCAAAACCTTTTGGTGGATTAGGACAACTAGTGTCTCCAACCCTTTGCAAATTCTCATCAAATATGAGAACATGACTTTTGCCATATTATACTCTATCATGTTGTAACCAAAACTTCGTTTCAGATATCACAATATTTTCCACACATCATGGTTTCTGAAACAACTCTTTCAGATCCTAGATAACCTTGATATTAAGGCAATTCTTTGAATATCAAGAATCATGGAGACAAACATGATACTCATACACTAACTCTTTGAATTTTCACTTCTCGATTTAATACCAGTTATTAAACTTCATGGAGTAACTGAAACTTATTGAAAGTTTGCAATAGGACTTTTAAACTTTAGATTAACACTTCAAAACAATACGATACCAGTTCGTAAAGTAACTAACCAGAATTCTATAGTTCTATCATCTCAATTATAACTAAGCGCAAGGTGGTAAACGGATGCCAATGACTACAACAATTATGAAAATTCACTTTGATTTAATTTATGATAAATAGTGTTCAACTTTTAATCATATTTCCGTTGAACTTCCACTCAAAATAATATCCCTCACATTGTTTTAGTGATCACACGAACCAAATCCACCACATCAAAACCGATCATCACGAGAGTTGATGTAGCTTCAATGGCGAACAATCAACATGTTCATCATATCTACTATATGAATCATGCTTTACCTTTCGGTGATCCGTGTTCCGAGACCATGTCTGTACATGCTAGGCTCGTCAAGATCAAACCTTAGCTTCCGCATGAGCAAATCTGGCTTGCTCACGTTGTATACACTCGCAGAATCTAACACACCCGATCATCACGTGGTGCTTCGAAACAACGAGCTTTAGCAACGGTGCTTACTAAGGATGAACACTTTAAAACTTGAAATTGTGTGCTTGAGGGATCATCTTATAATGCTACCGTCGTGAACTAAGCAATACAAGATGCATAAAAGGATTAACATCACATGCAATTCATAATATGTGATATGATATGGCCTTTCTTCTTGTGCTTCCGATCTCCATCTTCAAGCACGAACATGATCTCCATCATCACCGGCATTGCATCAAGGTCAATGACGCCTCTCCATGGTTATCGTCCACCAGCTTCAACTATTACAACTACTTTGAATAGACACGCGGGTCTTACCAGAATTTAAAGACAACCATATGGCTCCTGTCGGTTGCCTACTTACTGTCGGGGATATAACCCCAGGTACCCCAGAGTTGGTCTATAAATAAACTAATAAGAGACATGGATAAATGAAAGAATATTAGATAAGAAGATATTTAAACAGAAAAGATAAAAGGCAAAGAAAGAGCAACTGGGCCAAGTAAGGGCAATCTCGGCCCAGTCCCTACCCTCCAGGCCGAACTGGACCAAGGGAAATAACCACGGGTGGGCCGACCTAAGCCTAAGTCGGCCCACCACGGGCTTCCTGCATCGAGCCACTCCTCCAGACGCCACCGATCCCGCCAGCATCGCCAAGCCAGCGCTCACTCCCCGCGCCAGACTGCCTCCTTGTCACCTTGCTCCTTCGATGCCGCCCGGGTGGGCCGGGAAGGAGGAACCTCGGCCCACCACGGGGCTCTCTCCAACCTCGCCGGATGCGCAGCAGGTAGCTCCCCGGGTGGGCCGAATGAAGGCAAGCTCGGCCCACCATGGGGCAACACCACCAGCTCCACTTCACGCCATCACACCCGCGTGGGCCGACTGAAGGGGAACCCGGCTGGGCCGCTGTCGGACCTCGGCTGGGCCACCAGATGATCCGGCTGGGCTGCCTCTCCCCCAGTCCGAATCAACCAAAGCCCATGTCGAGTTGACACACCCTCTAGGACCTTTGGGCCGAGTTATAATGATCTATACGCCCTGTAATTTACCTCCAGATGCCTCCACGGTCTCCACAAGAACACACCATCGAGTCAGGACAAGAGCAACAAGTATCGTGCAGCCTTTGGAGCCCACCAGCTCAGGCAGCACAGGTGTATGGCATATGCCCATGGCATCTAGGAATATGCTAAGGAATATGCCCTGGAATCTCCAAAGATGCCAAGGCATATGCTCAGCATCTAAGAAGATGCCGGGAATATGCTGCCTAGATACCAATCGTGGGGAACAATATTTGTCCCCTGGGCTCCCCTTTATAAGGAGCACCAGGGGGATCGTGCTGAGAGAGGCCCCGAAGGGCTCCTCCCCTCTCTGCTCACTAGGAGCTCTCCTTCTCCCTCTTCCTCTACTCTCACAGAGAGATCTAGATAGAAGCATAGGAGATACAGCTCAAGGAGCATGGTTGTAGCCACAAGTATGGCAAGATTATAAGAGATTAGATGTATAGAATGAGGTGTTATCTCCACTTGAGAGCTTCAATCCAATATACATTGTATTTCTCTTTGTTCATATGAGTGCGGTCTTCACTGCATCATCCCTCCCCGGATTCCTCCACGTCCATCGGCCCCAACTTTAGCCTACCCATGGCATATGCCGTGATACCACCACGACATTTGGCACCCACCGTGGGGCCTTCTAGTGGCGTTGGTTGGGTTTCCATCCGGACGGGAACATCTTCATCAACTTCTTCCTCATAGGGCTCATTCAGCTTCACCAAGCCAACAGAGAACAAAGAGGTAAGCGCAAAGGCTCTCCAAGTCTAACTCATCAAAGCAGGTAAGACTCAGCAAGAAGGACTCAAGCACTACTCCAAGCTTACTGTAAGTGACAAGTAACTCAGCAGGGCAAGTATGACCTAGCAAGACTCACCCAAACACTTCTCCAAGTATACGGTAAGTGCCAGATAACTCAGCCACCTACACTCAATCCTTCATCCCAGGGAGAAATTAACTTAACCCGGGGACTAGTCAACTTATCCGTGGAGTCACCTTTAGATTAAGAGAACATTATGTTGATTTAGATCTATACTCCAACCAGCTTATTTATAACTCGGCCATAAGTTGAATCAGCTTATTGGTGATTCATATAGATTTTGAGTTAGTTAGTTTATGCTTTGGATTATCCGGTGACTCAGCTCCCCAGCCAGCTTATTTATAACTCGGCCATAAGTTGAATCAGATTATTTGTGATTCATATAGATTTTGAGTCAGTTAGTTTATGCTTTGGATTATCCGGTGACCCAGCTCCCCAGCCAGCTTATTTATAACTCGGACAGAAGTTGAATCAACTTATTTATGATCCATATAGAATTTGAGTCAGCTTACTTATGAGTCGGATAGAATTTGAGTCAGTTTATTTATGCTTTGGATTGTCCTTTAACTCAACTTACCGGCCATCTTATTGATGATTCGGATATAATTTGAGTCAATTTGTTTATGCTTCGAATTAACCTTTAACTCAGCTGAGTAGATTGTCTCTGATTCGGACTAACATTTGATTCAGCTTGCCAGGGTATATTATAATTCGGATTGGTATTCAGACTCGGTGTACTAATAATATTTCTGATTCAGGCCGAAGCTTTATTCAGTTCGCCAGATTGCCAGGCTATGTTATTACTCGGATTGATATTTCACCATCTTGCCAAGTTATCCCATATCTCGAATGACTATTGGCCAGCTTATCATATCTCAAATCTATATCTCATATCTACATCTCGAATCAGATCCCTCAGCGGTTAGCCCTATTATCATATCCCAAAGCTTAATCTCGGATCTATATCTCGGATCCATATCAAAGGCAAATTATCGTCATCATGCCAAATCAAGTTGTATCGTGGCAAACAGATAACTCGGATTTGAGTCATATAACTCGGATTTGAGTCAGATGACTCAGACTTAAGACATAAAGTCAAAATTGAGTAAAGTAACCCAGATTTGGGACGAGTTAACTCGGATTTGAGTCATATAACTCGGATTTGGGATGAGTTAACTCGGATTTGAGTCATATAACTCGGATTTGAGTCAGATGACTCAGACTTAAGACGTAAAGTCAAAATTGAGTAAAGTAACCCGGATTTGGGATGAGTTAACTCGGATTTGAGTCATATAACTCGGATTTGAGTCATATAACTCGGATTTGAGTCAGATGACTCAGAATTAAGACATAAAGTCAAAATTGAGTAAAGTAACCCGGATTTGGGATGAGTTAACTCGGATTTGAGTCATATAACTCGGATTTGGGATGAGTTAACTCGGATTTGAGTCATATAACTCGGATTTGAGTCAGATGACTCAGACTTAAGACATAAAGTCAAAATTGAGTAAAGTAACCCGGATTTGGGATGAGTTAACTCGGATTTGAGTCATATAACTCGGATTTGGGATGAGTTAACTCGGATTTGAGTCATATAACTCGGATTTGAGTCAGATGACTCAGACTTAAGACATAAAGTCAAAATTGAGTAAAGTAACCCGGATTTGGGATGAGTTAACTCGGATTTGAGTCATATAACTCGGATTTGAGTCAGATGACTCAGACTTAAGACATAAAGTCAAAATTGGGTAAAGTAACCCGGATTTGGGATGAGTTAACTCGGATTTGAGTCATATAACTCGGATTTGAGTCAGATGACTCAGACTTAAGACATAAAGTCAAAATTGAGTAAAGTAACCCGGATTTGGGATGAGTTAACTCGGATTTGAGTCATATAACTCGGATTTGGGATGAGTTAACTCGGATTTGAGTCATATAACTCGGATTTGAGTCAGATGACTCAGACTTAAGACATAAAGTCAAAATTGAGTAAAGTAACTCGGATTTGGGTCAGATGACTCAGACTTAGGACATAGAGTCAATTTTGAGTAAGGTAACTCGGATTTGGAATCAGGTGACTCGGATAATAACTTACCCAAAGAGGTTAAAAGAGCAGTGCCCAATAAGGCAAGAACTCTTAACTTGCCCAAAGAGGTAAAGAGCAGTGCCCAATAAGGCCAGAACTCACAAATTACCCAATGGGGTTAAAAGAGCAATGCCCAAGAAGGCAAGGACTCATAACCTACCCAATGGGGTTAAAAGAGCAGTGCCCAAGAAGGCAAGAACTCAAAACCTACCCAATGGGGTTAAAAGAGCAGTGCCCAAGAAGGCAAGAACTCAAAACTTACCCAATGGGGTTAAAAGAGCACTGCCCAAGAAGGCAGGAACTCATAACTTACCCAATGGGGTTAAAAGAGCAATGCCTAAGAAGGCGGGAACTCATAACTTACCCAAAGAGATTAAAAGAGCAATGCCCAAAAAGGCCAGGACTCATAACTTACCCAATGGGGTTAAAAGAGCAATACGAAAGAAGGCCTGAACTAATAACTTACCCAAAGGGGTTATGACCTGAGCCCACGAAGGCCATAAATCAAGAAACTTGCCCGAAGAGGTTATGACCAGTGCCCATGAAGGCCAGAAGTCCAGAAACTTACCCAAATAGGTTATGACCAGTGCCCATGAAGGCCAGAAGTCTAGAAAATTACCCAAAGAGGTTATATATGGCCAGTGCCCATGAAGGCCAGAAAGTCGAGAAACTTACCCGAGGAGGTTATGACCGGTGCCCGAGAAGGCCGGAAGTCAAAAAACTGTCCCGGAAGAGTTATGAGCAGAGCCCAAGCAGGCCGAAGTCACAAACTTACCCAAAAGGATTATGCGACCAAGAAATGTATGACAAAGAAGTTGTATGTGAGAAAACAACTCTGGGGATATTTTAGATATAAAGCCCATGAGCGATTCTACGAATCCCGCATGGCCTCGGGGACTAATGTCGGGGATATAACCCCAGGTACCCCAGAGTTGGTCTATAAATAAACTAATAAGAGACATGGATAAAGGAAAGAATATTAGATAAGAAGATATTTAAACAGAAAAGAGAAAAGGCAAAGAAAGAGCAACTGGGCCGAGTAAGGGCAATCTCGACCCAGTCCCTACCCTCCAGGCCGAACTGGACCAAGGGAAATAACCCCGGGTGGGCCGACCTAAGCCTAAGTCAGCCCACCACGGGCCTCCTGCATCGAGCCACTCCTCCAGACGCCACCGATCCCGCCAGCATCGCCAAGCCACCGCTCACTCCCCGCGCCAGACTGCCACCTCGCTCCTTCGACGCCGCCCAGGTGGGCCGGGAAGGAGGAACCTCGGCCCACCACGGGGCTCTCTCCAACCTCGCCGGATGCGCAGCAGGTAGCTCCCGGGTGGGCCGAATGAAGGCAAGCTCGGCCCACCACGGGGCAACGCCACCAGCTCCACTTCATGCCATCACACCCGCGTGGGACGATTGAAGGGGAACCCGGCTGGGCCGCTGCCGGACCTCGGCTGGGCCACTAGATGATCCGGCTGGGCTGCCTCTCCCCCAGGCCAAATCAACCAAAGCCCATGCCGAGTTGACACACCCTCTAGGACCTTTGGGCCGAGTTATAATGATCTATACGCCCTGTAATTTACCTCCAGATGCCTCCACGGTCTCCACAAGAACACACCATCGAGTCAGGACAAGAGCAACAAGTATCGTGCCAGTCTTGGAGCCCACCAGCTCAGACTGGCACAGGGTGTATGGCATATGCCCATGGCATCTAGGAATATGCCCTGGCATCTCCAAAGATGCCAAGGCATATGCTCAGCATCTAAGAAGATGTCGGGAATATGCTGCCTAGATACCAATCGTGGGGAACAAGATTTGTCCCCTGGGCTCCCCTTTATAAGGAGCACCAGGGGGATCGTTCTGAGAGAGGCCCCGAAGGGCTCCTTCCCTCTCTGCTCACTAGGAGCTCTCCTTATCCCTCTTCCTCTACTCTCACAGAGATATCAAGATAGAAGCATAGGAGATTCAGCTCAAGGAGCATGGTTGTAGCCACAAGTATGGCAAGATTATAAGAGATTAGATGTATAGAATGAGGTGTTATCTCCACTTGAGAGCTTCAATCCAATATACATTGTATTTCTCTTTGTTCATACGAGTGCGGTCTTCACTGCATCATCCCTCCCCGGATTCCTCCACGTCCATTGGCCCCAACTTTAGCCTACCCATGGCATATGCCATGATACCACCACGACACTTACAATAAGGAACATTGCATACATCAAATATAATCACAATCATGGCCATATCACATCACAGCACACCCCTGCAAAACAAAGTTAGATGCCTCTAATTTTCTTTGCATATTTTACGTGGTTTGGGGCTTTCAATAAGTGTCGCTCTAACTTACGAACAAGAACCACAACATTGATACTAGTATTGTCAATCACCCGTTGTAAATTGAATCTTAACTATGTTGGGAGAAACAGGCACCCGCAAAGCCACTTATGCAATACAATTTGCATGTCAAGCGTGGAGCAAGTCTCATGAACAATGTCATATAAGGTTAGCCCGGGCCTCTTCATCCCACCATCCCGCAAGATTCAAAGTACACAAGAAGCAATCGACAACAAAAGCATCAACGCCCATAATGACCATTGTGTTCTACTCGTGCAACAGATCTACATATAGACATGGCTCTGATACCACTGTAGGGGTTCGTAGCATGGTAAACAAAAAATTTCTACCGCATGAACACACAATCAAGATCTAATCTATGATCAAGCCAAGATCTATCTACTAGATTGTAGCAACGATTCGATAGAATACTAACCCTCTAAGATCCAAAGCGGTTAACGAGAGCAGATTCTCGTGTGTGATGTAGTCGAACACTTCCGATCTCAAGGTCATGTAGACGATCCTTCTGGCGCTGCGTTCCGGCAGCGCTTCCACAGTCGGTCACACGTTCGGTAATCAATGAAGACCTTCCTCTCCCTTGTTCCAGCAGGCAGCGAAGGTTTTAGCACTCTCCTCGTGATTCCGGCAGCATGACGACGTGGTACCGGAAGTAGAGGGGAGATCTCGCAAGGCTTCGCCTTAAGCCGTAGCGAGTATGGTGGACTATGAGAGAGGCCTTGGCGATCTAGGGTTTAGAGGCACCAAGGAGAGAGGGCTGGGCCGGTGGCTAGGGCAAGGGGAGGGCCCCAACTCGGCGGCCAGGCAAACCCTAGGGGCGGCGGCGACTTGGTGAGGCCGGCGGCTAGGGCTAGGGTTTAGAGGAGAGAGGTGTGTAGGGAAGAGGGGCACCCCTGCCCCTCCTTTTATAGGTGGGAGGGAGGCGCGGTTGGGAGGAGGGAGTCCTCCTCCAACTCCTCCTCCTTGGCCGGCGGGTGGAGGGAGTAGGACTTCCTCCCTAAGTAGGTTTCCTACTCTCCTCCACCAAGCAAACTTGTCGTTTGACTTTTCAAATTGGCGTTTGACTTTTCAAACTAGGATTTGATTTATCCCTTTATTTTGCTCAGCGATGACACCTAGTACATGATGCAACCATTCCAACTTGTTATGACACATTCATGTACCCTTCCCCTCCGGAGTGTCGGACCTTCCGGACCCTTCTAGAACATTCCCGGTGAAAACACCGAAATCATTTCCCAACTCCGAAATAGGACTTTCCTTATATGAATCTTATTCTCCGGACCATTTCGGATCTCCTCGTGATATCCCGGATCCCATCCGAGACTCCGAATAACATTCGGTCTCTTACTCATCATTCCATAACTACTCAACAACATCGAATCCTTAAGTGTGTCTCCCTACGGTTCGTGAATTATGCGGACATGACCGAGACACTTCTCCGATCAATAACCAATAGAGGAATCTGGAAATTCATATGGCTCCCACATATTTCTATGATTACTTTGCAATAGAATGAACCACTTACATACGATACCAATTTCCCTTTGTCTCACGATAGTTTACTTATCCGAGGTTTTGATCGTCGGTATCTCTGCATACCTAGTTCAACCTCGTTACCGATAAGTACTCTTTTCTCGTTCCCGTGATATGTGATCCCTTGTGAGACAGTCACATGCTTGCAAGATAATTGGATGACATTCCACCGAGAGGGCCCAGAGTATATATATCCGTCATATGGATGGTCAAATCCCACTCTTGATCCATGTGCCTCAACCCATACTTTCCAAACACTCAATGCCACCTTTGTAGCCACCCAGTTACGGTGTGGTGTTTGATGTCATCAAAGCATCCTTCCGGTGATGGTGATTAACATGATCTCATGGTCGAAGGAATTAGGTTACTATGTATCAGAAAGCTTATAGCAAATGAACTATATTAAATGACTTGATCTTTATGCTACGCTTAACTATAGGAGTATGTCCATCACATCATTCTCCTAATGATATGACCCTGTTGTTAATAACATCTCTATGTTCATGATCAGGAAACCATGATCATATATTAACCAACAAGCTAGTTTAACAAAAGGCTTTACTAGGGACTCTTTTATGTTTACAAATCACACAAGTATTAATGTTTCCTTTTAATACAATTATAGCATGGTATGTAAACATTTATCATAAGTATGAAGATATGATAATAACCTACTTTATTATTGCCTCTTGGGCATATCTCCAACATCCCTAAGTGTGTGATAGCAACTGTTCAAAGCAGCAGTATTGGACTCAAGAGTGTTCAACCTAGCAAAAATATTTATGAAAGAGGAATCAGACTTGCCAGGCGTATTATAAATTATAATCAATTTATTTATGGCATCAAAAGCTTCATCCTCAGTACATTGAAAAATATCTTTCTCAGCCACATCATCCAAAGCATATCTATAACAAAGAGCAATACCGTGGTAGAAACTATTAATAACCAAGCTAAGAGTCATCCTAGGCTCAGTTTCCCTTTGTAAAGCAGAGATTCTAGACCAAGCTTCTTTAAAAATCTCTTCACTTTTTTGCTTAGAAGTGAAGATCTCTTCCATATGTGTCACAAAGATTGGACCAAAAACAGACATGGTAGCAACTAGGATAGGAACTAATTTTTTGTGTTTTTGAATAGAGAAAGCTAACCAAATTAAACTAATTTTTTTGGAGTTTTTGAGAAAAAGAGGCAAAAAAACCAAACAAAAGAAACTAAGCAAAATAAAAACAAAGTAAAGAGAAAATTTGAGGAGGACTCCCCTTATGAAGACGTCCTTAGCCTTCCCAGCAACAGCGCCAGAAAAATCTTGATGACGCTCACGGTGTTGACGTGGGCGCTTCGTTGGAAGACCCCAAGAGCAAGGTATGATGAGCACAACAACAGTTTCCCTTAGTAAGAAACCAAGTTTATCGAACCAGTAGGAGGAAGGAAACGTCTCAAAGGTGTTGCAAGCAACATGGAAACCTGCAAAACAAAAACTCAAGACTTTGCCCCAACAAATCAGTGAGGTTTTCAATCTCACCGGTTTGTTGTAACAAAGGATTAACTATATGGTGTGGAAGGTAATGATGGTTTGCAGCAAGTAAACAATAACAGTGGAAGATGTATCAATGGTAAAGATTGGACCGGGGTCCATAGTTCACTAGAGGTTCTCTCCTTAGATAAACAACATGGCATGAAGGGTAAACAAATTACTGAGGCAATTGTGAGGCCCAGGCAAGGCATAACAATGCAATACTAGACAAAAAGATCCTATGAGATTCGATTGGGCAATACAACAATATACATAGACCGCCATCCAACTGCATCTACGACTTGAAGTCCACCTTCAGGTTATCATCCGAACCCCCTCCAGTATTAAGTTGCAAGCAACAGACAACTGCTTTAAGCAAAGTGTGTAAGGTAAACAATCCACTTGTTCCATGAACAAGAGACCGTTGTTTTCTCCCTAGTGGCAAAAACACATCTACCATCGAATAGATTTCTGTCACTTCCCTTGAAAACTAGAGGCATGAACCCACTATCGAGCATAAATACCCCCTCTTGGAGTCACTAGCAACTACTTGGCCAAGATATCTACTAACAACAGAGATCATGCAAGATCACAAATAACACAGACATGATAGAACCAAATAGACAAAACCATTAATCAATCTGACATAGTAATCTCAATATCCATCAGATCCTCACAAACACAAAATGCATGATTAAAAATAGATTAGATCTTGATCATGAACGGAGCTCACAAGATCTATACATGAAAGCACAAGGAGGAGATACAACCATCTAGCTACTACATGGACCCGTAGTCCAAGGTGGAACTACTCACGCTTCATACCGGAGAAGAAGGCCTCCGGGATGATCTACCCTCCGACAGGGTGCCGGGAAGAACTTTAGATCCCCCTCCCAAATCTAGGGACGATGGTGGCGGTGGCTACAGACGATTTCGTGGAATATTGATCGGGTACTTAGGGTTTTTGCATCGGGGGGACTTTATAGGCGAAGAGGCGAGGCAGGGGGCACCAGGGTGGCTGCACCCCCTAGGCGCGGAGTAAGTTCTCCTCGTGGAGAAATGATAGTGAATTCAGGATGTCATGATCTAGTCATAGAATTTGGGAAGTATAAGTTTCCCGTTAAGTTGATAATTCTAAACTCCCAAGGATTGGATGTCATTCTGGGAATGGACTGGATGACTAAGTACAAAGGAGTGATAGATTGTGCCAATCATACTGTCTCACTCACAACTCCAGAAAATAAAAGGATCAGATTCAAGACCAGCTTTGAAGCAAAAAGGAGTATGCTTAATTCTCTTAAGGGGGTTAGCATGGACAGTGTACCAATTGTGAGTGAGTATCCGGATGTGTTTCCGGAAGAATTGCTGGGAATGCCACCTGGTAGAGATGTGGAGTTTCTGATAGATTTGGTACCAGGGTCTGGACCAATAGCAAAGAGATCGTAAAAAATGTCAGTTGATGAACTGAAAGAGCTCAAGAAGCAACTTGGTGAACAGTTGCATAAAGGATTTATTCAACCAAGTTCTTCATCTTGGGGAGCCCCAGTTTTGTTCGTGGAGAAGAAAGATAGAAGTCAAAGGTTATGCATAGATTACCGTTCACTCAACGAGGTAACTATCAAGAACAAATATCATTTGCCTAGAATCAATGACTTGTTTGATCAGCTAGAAGGAGCATGTGTGTTCTCAAAGATTGATATAAGGTCAGGCTATTTTCAACTCAAGATAAGAGAACAAGACATACCTAAGACAGCATTCACTACAAGGTATGGATTGTATGAGTATACCATAATGCCTTTTGGTTTAACCAATGCACCAGCATACTTCATGAATATGATGAACAAAGTGTTCATGGAATTCCTTGACAAGTTCGTTGTCGTTTTCATCGATGACATTTTAGTCTACTCCAAGAGCAAAGAAGAGCATGAAGGACATTTGCGTTTGATACTTGAGAAGTTAAGAGAGCATAAACTTTATGCCAAATTCAGCAAATGTGAGTTCTGGTTGGAGGAAGTTGGTTTTCTTGGTCATGTTATGACAAAAGATGGTGTAGCAGTTGATCCTGCTAAGGTTTCATTTGTGTTGAATGGGAATCTCCCAAGTCCGTGAAAGAAGTTCATAGTTTCCTTGGCTTAGCAGGTTACTACAGAAGGTTCATTGAGAATTTCTCTAAGGTAGCTAAGCCCATGACTGAATTGTTAAAGAAAGACAAGAAATTTGCTTGGTCTGAAGGTTGTGAACTCAGCTTCAGAGTTGAAGAAGAGACTTGTGGCGATCGGTTTATATACATGATTTGGAAAAGGATTTCCAAGTATATTGTGATGCATCTCATCAAGGTTTGGGTGTCGTACTTATGCAAGACAGTAAAGTTGTAGCTTATGCCTCGAGACAACTCAAAACTCATGAAGTGAACTATCCTACTCATGATTTAGAGTTAGCCTCTGTCGTCCATGCACTCAAAACATGGAGACACTACCTTTTGGGAAAGCGTTGTGAAGTGTTCACTGATCACAAGAGTTTGAAGTATATCTTCACCTAGAAGGAAATCAATATGAGGCAAATAATATGGTTAGAGCTTATCAAGGACTATGACTTAAGTTTGCAATACCACCCCGGTAAAGCAAATGTTGTAGCAGATGCTCTAAGTCGTAAGGTATTTGTGAATGGCCTTACCAAAGGAGAATTGCCAGACGATTTGTGTACCCAATTGAAAACTTCAGTTGGAGATTGTGCCTGAAGGACATCTCATGTCTTTGGATGTTCAACCCACTTTGTTGGACAAGATCAAAGAAGCCCAGAAGATTGATAAAGAAATCGAAGAGATTAAGGAAAAGATTGGCCAAGGAAAAGCCAAAGGGTTCCACGAAGAGCAGGGTACTTTATGGCATGGGAAGCGTATTTGCGTTCCACAAGACTGGATTTATGGAAACTAATTTTCAAGAAGCACACAACTCTCCGTATTCTATTCACCGGGTAACACCAAAATGTACATGGACATGAAAGAAAGATTTTGGTGGAATAATCTCAAGAGGACATCGCCGAACATATTGCTTTGTGTGATGTGTGTAGTAGAGTGAAAGCGACATCGAAACCAGTAAGTTTGCTTCAACCACTACCTATTCTGATTGGAAGTGGGACAAAATTGGTATGGATTTCATTCGGATTACCAAGGACTAGGTCATATGATTCCATATGGGTAGTAGTGGATCGCCTAACTAAAGTGGCTCATTTCATACCCGTGAAGACAACCTATACAAGTGCTAAGTTAGCCAAAATCTACATGAGTAGAATTGTATGTCTACATGGTGTGCCCAAGAGTATTGTGTCTGATAGGGGAACTCAATTCACTTCCCATTTTTGGAGACAGTTACATGAATCATTGGGAACGAGATTGGAATTCAGTACTGCTTTTCATCCTCAAACAGATGGACAAACAGAGATAACTAATCAAATTCTTGAAGACATGTTGAGGGCATGTGCCCTAGACTATGGAGCAAGTTGGATGAAAGTCTGCCTTACGCAAAATTTTCTTATAACAACAGCTATCAAGCCAGCATTGAGATGGCACCGTTTGAGTTTCTCTACGGAAGAAAGTGTACCACCCCATTGTTATGGAATGGTGTGGGAGAAAGAAGTTTATTCGGACCAGATCTTATCAAAGAAGCCGAAGAGAAGGTCAAATTGGTTAAGGACAGGTTGAAGACAGCACAGTCCCGACAGAAAAGCTACACATATCCTAAGCTTAGAGAAGTCACCTACGAAGTGGGTGATAGAGCCTATCTTAGAGTGTCACCACTTCGTGGAGTGAAAAGATTCGGAGTCAAAGGAAAATTGGCACCAAGATATGTTGGGCCATTCAAGATTTTGAGTCGCAAAGGAGAAGTTGCCTATGAAATTGAATTGCCAGAATCTCTATCAGCTGTCCATAATGTGTTTCATGTGAGTCAACTTAAGAAATGTCACCCAGAAATGGAAGAAACTTCTTTGAAGGATACTATACCTTTGGAGGAAGTGCAACTAGAAAGTGATCTCACTTATGAAGAGAAACCTATCAAAATTCTTGAGACTGCAAAAAGAGTCACAAGGACAAAGACTATCAAGTTTTGCAAAGTACAGTGGAATCATCATTCCGAAGAGGAAGCAACATGGGAAAGAGAAGATGATCTTCGGAAAGACCACACTCACCTATTTGCTAGCCAATCCGAATCTCGAGGGCGAGATTCACCTTAAGGGGGTTAGATTTGTAACATCCCTAAAATCAAGATTTCAAAGATTGCATATCATTCATGCATGCATATAGATTTGAGATCAATTTCAAACTCATTTCAAGAAAACAGAAGCACATAGTGCTATCATTTTATGTGAGCCAATTTAAATCAGATACCCATCCTCACTTGAGAGCTTAGTGTTTTAAAAACCAAGTTTGGTTGCTTCTATATTGTTTGGTTTGAGTGTAGAGTTTGAACAAAATTTTACAAAATAGAAATGGTTTCAAAAACCATTTTCAAACATTTGCAAACCAAGTGCAATGTCCCTATTGTTTTTTTTTTCCAAAAATGACCAAGCCTTTTCAAAGTAACCACATGGTTTTATACCTAGATTTGAGTATGTTGCACACTGCAAAAATCCCAAATGGATTCGAATTCAAATGGAGTTTGAATTCATTTGAAAACCATTCTTGAAAATCAATTAAGAAAAAGAAAAGAGAAAAGAATTGGAAAAGGGCCGACGCCAGGAATTTGGCCCAGCAATAGACGCAGCCCAACTAGCCCACCCGGCTCCTCTCTCTCTCTCTCTCTCTCATGTGAGCCTGCTTGATCACCGACGCTCGGACCCCACTCCTCTCTAATTATTTCACGACAAGCGGCCTAAATCCGTCGCCGTCGTCTTCCCCAAAATCTCGCGCACCAACTCCGCCTCTGCTCGTAGCTGCTTTGATTCCGCGAGGTAAATGGCATTGAATCGCTCAGCGTTTCTTGTCGAGCCTCTGGCTACTTAATCCCCTCTCTCTCGCGACCATTTCCCTCAATTCCCCTTCACGCCCCAGGGCTGCTCGCTGACTCGACGCCGCATTTGTTCCGACAGCCGACGAATTCCGGTGAGCACCGTGTTCCCCTCTGTCCCTGACTCATGCTATCAAGCTCAGCAACTCCTTGTGCATCTATTGACACACCATGTTTGTTCTCGCATGATGCGTAGCCGCAACGACTTGACCGGCGTCGCCGCTCTGCCGCGAACTCCGTGACCTCTCCCGTAAGTACCAGCCCTTGCCCTCTGCACATCGCCTAGGACCCCATCGTCTTGCGCATCTAACGGTGCCCTCCTTTTTGACTTAGCGCGCGAGAACCTCGCCAACGTCGGCGACAGCCGCACGCGTTTGTGAACTCCGCGAGGAATCTCGACGACCACATGCGCCTTTCAAGCCACCGCCACGTTGAGCTTCAGCACACCACCGCGATTCTGGTAAGCCTCTTCCCCTCCCTGCGACCTAGAACACCAGCGCCGCCCCGCGACAGCGCCGCTTGATCGCGCCGCTAGCGCCGCTCATCTTTGGTCAAGGCGTTCAGGAACGTTAGATGTAAATCCTACGGCTGAAATTAGAACTTAAGCGAAGAGGTATGCGCACATCTGAGCCACCAGATCTGACTTAAATCCTACGGCTTGCAGAGCTCGATCCGTCCGAACAGTGCAGGCCAATAGAAAGCAGGCGTGGCTAGGGTTTGAGTTTAAAAACAGATTTGAATCAGATTTAGATCCAATTTTGAAATAGCTATAACTTCTGATCCACACGTTAGAATTTGACAAATTTTATACCGTTGGAATCAGGGAGACAAGCCCTTTCTATTTATGCAATGTTTTTAATGTTTAGTTTCTGTTAAAATGATTTTATTTGCAGAAACTTGTTTAGGACTATTTTGAGTATATAAATTGTTTAGGAAATTATTTTAGTACCAAATAAATTTGGTTTAGCAAGTTTTTGTCTTGTTTATGGTTCAGTACTATGCACTTGCTTGGTTGGGTTTTAAAAATCATTCCTTAGCATCTTGCATGCATGCATATATATTTTTGATTGTATATGTTTTGTATGTGATTGTGGCTATATTTTATGTGTAGATTTTGGTGCTAGTGATTGTGATTGTGAAGAGTGCTACTCTCCCCACTACCAAGGCAAGTGGTACTTCATGAATATTTCCATCCCTATATTTTGTACAAGCATTAGAAATATTTTGCTAAGTCTTGCATGTTACTATTTTGCCAAATGCCATGATGGGAAATCCTAAGTAGTTGTAGAATTGCTAGGAAATTTTCTAAGTTAAGTACTATCTATGCCATGCTTATCCTAGCTAGTAGCAAACAAGGGTTGGTAAATATACATGCTATGATGAAAATATTTCTAAGTCTATGGACTTATGTTTTCCTAATAAAACAACTAAGTCAATGAATCACCTGGGTGGAATGGGACTTGATTGGTGGTTTTTGGTTGAGTGGTTACGCAAGGCCCATGGCTATGGTTTACCTTGTGTATCTCACTTGTGGAAAGCCACCCAGGAACAAAGGGATTTTAGAGGCCAAGTGTTGAGAAGCTTATAGTGCAGCCACTTGGCAATATGGGCTATGTCTTGATCACATAGGCTGCTAGAACTTAGTCATTTGGACAGTTGGTGGTAGTGGGATGATAGGTTGGAACGCGTCCATTTGGCTATGGGAAAGCTTCTGAAAGGTCATGTCTTGGGAAACCAAGTCTGGTGGGGAAAGTGCACAACCTCTGCAGATGGAAAAATCTAAGTACTTAGCCAAGTCCATGGCAATGGACAACTTGAGCATCAAGACATGGAAGCTATCAAGAATCTCATCACTCCAACTTCTAAGTAAAAACTTGTGGGTGAACAAGGGTGAAGGACCTCAATGTCTATTGATGGTTTCTTGGGAAAAAGTTTTGACAAAGAAAAACTTAGTGATTTCAACTAATAGGCAAAACCTATTTTGAGCAAAGCAAGCCAAACTACACTTAGCCAAAATGCATATAGTAATATAGTCTACTTAAAATTTACTAAGGTATCACTTGCCAATACTATTCCAAAGTATTGACCCACTATGGCTGTAACTTGTGATGTTGCAGGTTACTCTAATGAGGATTAGGTGTCATGAGTCTACACTCAACATGTTTGCCTGTGGCACATGAAGATGAAGACTTATGTTTATTTACTTATTCCAAACTCTTGTATTAGGCCTGTGGCCTTGAGTTGTAAAGACTATGTTTAAACTCTGGAATGGATGTAATAAATCACCTTTGTATCTGTGTACTTCATCTTAAACTGTGGATGCTAGCAATGATCCAGGGACTAGCATTGCAATCACAGGGATCCTTTTCCTTTACAAAGGAGGGATCTTACACTATGTATATTGTTGTAATGCCCAATCAAATCTCATAGGATCATGAATGTCTAGTATTTGCATTGTTATGCCTTGCTCTGTCCTGTCAATTGCCCCGCTGTAATTTGTTCACCCAGCATGTTTTGTTATCTTTCTTAAGGATAACACCTCTAGTGAACTATGGACCCCAGTCCAATCTTTACCATTGATACATCGTCTACTATTACCGTTTACTTTCTGCAAGCCTCCATTACCTTCCATAATATACGTTTAATCCTTTGTTTTCAGCAAACCAATGAGATTGACAACCTCACTGTAAGTTGGGGAAAAGTCTTGAGTTTTTGTTGTGCAGGATTCCAAGTTGCTAGCAACACCTTGGAGTTGTTTCCTTCCTCCTACTGGTTCGATAACCTTGGTTTCATCAGTGAGGTAAAACTTATTGATGTTCTCATCATACCTTCCTCTTGGGGTTTCCCAATGAAGCTCTATAGTGATCTGAGCTCATCAAAGACTTTTTCTGGCACCGTTGCTGGGGAGTAAGGACAGCTTCACAAGGGGAGTCTTTCACAACCACTCTCTTTAATTTCTTTTAGTTTTCTTAGTTTATTTTGCTTTGTTTTGCTCATTTCTTTTTATCAAAAATATAAAAAAATAGTTCCTATCTTACTTACCATTTCTATTTGCCTTTTTCTTATAAAAAAATAGTTCTTTCTTTAGTTGTCACCTTGTTCTTAGCTCATTATGTTTATACCTAAGTTCACCATAAAATACCTTTCAATAGGTAGTGGGTCCATAATTGGGAAAGATAACATTGAAGAATTCTTTAATCATGTTAGCAAACATGAGGATACTGAGGATAGATCCTTAGCAGAACTTCCTCCTAATTATGAAATTGCTACAGCCTCTTTAGTTCACATGTTGGACTCTAGGTTTTTTAACCTTAACCCCACGATTCAAGTATTGTTTCTTAAACTTAAAGATATTGAAGATGCTAAAAAGAGAGATTTCATTCTAGAAACTTTGCTTAAGGAATTTAATGATGTTACTAAAGAGTCTAGAAAGGTCTTTGATCGTTTCAATATGCTAGTCTCATGTGTAGATGTTATGGGTACACTAGAAAAGTTGGACAAAACCAAACCCAAAGGAGATAAATTGAAAATACCCATACCTTTTAAACTTGTTGGAATGCATGAAGCCTTAGAAAAGAATTTTGATTGGATTGTTCCTAAAAATCCTTTTGATGAAAGTAGTGAACCCACGAGAAATGAGAGAGGATCCTCAAGAACCTATTTGGATGAGATACCTTGCCTTGTTGAGGATATTTCATGTATTGATCTCAATGGTTCTTCATTTGAAAAGACTTGATTCTTGCTTCTTGTGCCTAACTTAAAGGCGTTAAAGAAAAGTACTTCTTGGGAGATAACCCAATAGTTTTCTTGCATCTTGGAAGTTATTACTTCTGTAATAACCTCTTCTTATCCTTTTTATTTGTTTTTCGTGCCAAGAATAATCTCTAATGAGAGAAATAACATTTGGGAAAGTTGCTGTCCCGAAACAGATTTTTGTGCTTCACTGTAAAAATTTGTGAAAAATTTCTGTATTTCAGATTGAGCTGTAATTTTCTAAGTAGATCCCCCAGGTGGTTAGATAACTTTCATTAGTTCAACACTTTTTTATTTGAGCAATAGAAGGTCTTCGAAAAAATAGGTTTTTACCTGCTGGTCTGTTTTGACAGATTTCTGCCATTATTTACATTTGCCTCTTATCGGTTTCTTTTTGAGTTATTTTTGGTGAATTGAGCTTTTTGAAGGAATTGCTACAGTATCTTGTGTTTTTAATGGAAGTTTTGCTGTGTTGAAACTAAATCCAAGGTCTGTTACTTTTGAATGCACTAATGTTGCTAATGAAGATTGTGTGAAGTTTTGTACGAAGGAAATTTTCAAGTGTAGGGGAAGAATGATGTAATGAGATTAAGAATGGCCAAAAGCTCAAGCTTGGGGATGCCACCCCGTGTCACCCCAAGAAATATTCATGAGGTACAAGCGTCAAAGCTTGGGTATGCCCAAGGCATCCCCTTCTTCATCAATAAAAAGCCTAGGTCTCTTTCTAGACACTTCGTTTTTATTGTTTCATGCATAGTTGTGTTGTTCTTAGAGCGTCTTAGTTTTCGTTTTTGGTTTTCGTTTGCTTAGTTTGCTTGAATAAAGTAGTTGGACCCCCATTTTCGCTGTGATGTTTCAAATAAGTTGATTGGTGTTGGAAAAGACTAGAAAGTTTCATGCTTAAGTGGTACAAAAGTGAGCTTGCTTTGACTGTGGCTTAGACTTTATCATGTCATGGTAGATGTTGTTTTTACCTTATGCTTAGTTATTACTGTTGTATCATGACTTGTTCCAAACAATTGAGATTGCTTAGTGTGTCTTAAAATAATCATGTGTTGTTTTAGCATACAAAAGCATAATATTGTGGTATTCTCCATTGATGCTTTGTTTGGGTTGACTTGGCACATGCTCACACCATGTTATAACTATGAACCAGTCACCTTAGCCTCTATGATGATTTATTTTTTGACTTGTGATACCACTTTATGCTTTAGTTCATAATGTTTTGTCGCTCTGCATGATTATGTCTATAATTGCTCTCTTAGTTGGTCGCTCCCAGTATTTTGCTAGCCTCCACTTGTATTGAGTAAGCTCTACTCATGCATCCAACTCCCAAGAAACCAAGTTATTCCAAAGTGTCCACTATAAATTCCTATGCATGGTGTGTTACACCATTTCAAGTAAATTCTTGTTTTATCTACCTTCCATTTAAAAAGTTACTTTGTTATGTGAAAAATTAGTGATTAAAGCTCTCACAAACTTGATGGCACACTTTATTTTTCTTGCCCATAATAAACTTTAATCATTGTGTCATCTATGTTTTATATGCTTGCACTTATAAGTTGGGAATTAGCAGAACCGTGCTGTCATGGGGAACACTTTCAACACCTGTAAATATCTACCCAGTTGATATCATGCTCTTTTGTTTATGGATGTCGGCGGTGTGAAATAAAAGAGGAGTTTGTAAGTCCATGGAGTTATGTATATGTGTTAGAGAAACGCTTGGGACACTAGCCTAAGCCATGCCTAATCATGGTGGAAACTTGCAGCATAACCATAGTGAGCAATCTATGAAGCATTCTTCTTATATAAAAAAATAGATACGAGAAAGAGAAAAAGAGAAAAAGAGAAAAGAAGAGAAAAAGCACCATTTTCCCATGGTAAATAAGAAGATTGCTGAGATGCTCATTGTTTGTTGCCTTGTCATTTTGATATGGGATAGCTCCTGTGTCATGGAGAAAGGGTTACCCCATTGGTGGTTCTCTATGATACACATATACTTACTATGACAAGAACTTACCGGTAACTAAAGTCGAGTAGAATGAGGAACGGTCCTCGTACTCAAGGGACATGAGATTGCCAACTTATACTTTGTCAAGCATATACTCCATATTTTGTTCACTTTAACCTTAACCACTCGAAGATTCTTATGATAGGGGCAATGAGAGATGAAAGCTAACAATTACCATAATTTTTGGAAGCTCTTTATGAAACTTGAAATCCCTGCTTCCCTTTAAAGGGCCATTCTTCCACTTTTATATTGAGTCTCCACCTTCTATCTTAGGCACCAATTAAGAGAGCATAGTTGTCATTCTTAGTTCTATGTGCATTGTCCCAAAACTTATTGATTGATTCATAATGTTGATATTGTTTGTTCTTGAACTATTTGTATCTAGTCACCCTTATGAACTTTGAACGTGTCCTGTGCATTTATGTTTTGCTACTCCATGAGGGACAACATGAATGCCACTATGCTATGTTTTCTATATGTGAAGCAAACAAACGTCTTTCAATGCATTGTTATTCATGATCTTTGGTTGTATCCTTTAATGTTGCAGCATAGTTCCTATGTCTTATTGTTATAACTTCATCTTTCATGCTCATGTTTAGAGTACTTTGATCCCAACTTTCAATGCTTGTAAATAGTTTGATCATGATTGTGATGGTTGATACGTCGGAAACGTATCTATAATTTCTGATGTTCCATGCTTGTTAGTATCTACTTTGCTTTCCTTTGTCTACACTTTGAGGTGCTTTACATGTTTTCTGGTACTAACCTATTAACAAGTTGCCACGATTGCCGGTTACTTTTTACGCTGTTTTGGTTTCAGAAAAGCTAGTAAAGAAATATTCTCGGAATTGGACGGGACAAAATCCAAAGTCAATTACTTTCTCTGGGTAACAAGAAGTCTAGAGGGGATACGGAGAAACAAACCAGGGCAGCCAGACCCCCTAGGCGCGGCCAGGGGTGGGCCTGCGCCTGGGTAGGGTTTGACCCTCCCTGGTCGCCTCCTCGGCCTCCCCCTTCGCCTATAAGAAGCCCCTGATGCAGAAACCCTAAGAACCCGATCAAATATCCTCGAAACCGTCTGTAGCCCCTGCCACCATCATCCCTAGATCAGGGGAGATCTGAAGTTCTTCCCGTCACCCTGCCAGAGGGGAGATCATCCCAGAGGCCTTCTCTCCGGTATGATGCGTGAGTAGTTCCACCTTGGACTATGGGTCAATGTAGTAGCTAGATGGTTGTATCTCCTCCTTTGTGCTTTCATGTATAGATCTTGTGAGCTCCGTTCATGATCAAGATCTAATCTATTTGTAATCATGCATGTTGTGTTTGCGGGGATCTGATGGATATTGAAATTATTATGTTGGTTTGATTAATGGTTTTGTCTTTATGATTCGATCATGTCTGTGTTGTTTGTGATCTTGCATGCTCTCCATTGTTAGTAGCTATCTTGGCCAAGTAGTTGCTAGTGACTCCAAGAGGGGGTATTTATGCTCGATAGTGGGTTCATGCCTCTAGTTTCCAAGGGAAGTGACAATAATCTCTTCGGTTGTAGATGTGATGTTTCCACTAGGGAGAAAACAACGGTCTCTTGTTCATGGAACATGTGGACTGTTTACCTTACACACTTTTCTTAAAGCAGTTGTCTGTTGCTTGCAACTTAATACTGGAGGGGGTTCGGATGATAACCTGAAGGTGGAATTCTAGTCATAGATGCAGTTGGATGGCGGTCTATGAATCTTGTTGTATTGCCCAATCGAATCTCATAGGATCTTTCTGACTAGTAATTGCATTGTTATGCATTGCTCAGTTCCTGTCAATTGCCCTGCTGTAATTTGTTTACCCTTCATGCCATGTTGTTTATCTAAGGAGAGCACCTATAGGGAACTATGGATCCCGGTCCAATCTTTACCATTGATACATCTTCCAATGTTACTTGTTTACTTGCTGCAAACCATTACCTTCCACACCATACGTTTAATCATTTGTTACAGCAAACCGGTGAGCTTGACAACCTCACTAATTCGTTGGGACAAAGTCTTGAGTTTGTGTTGTGAAGGTTTCCACGTTGATTGTAACACCTTTGAGACGTTTCCTTCCTCCTTCTGGTTCGATAACCTCGGTCTCTACTGAGGGAAACTTGTTGTTGTACTCATCACACCTTGCTCTTGGGGTTCCAACGAAGTGTCCCACGTCAACACTGGGTGTACGCATCAAGATTTCTGGCGTTGTTGTCGGGGAGGCTAAGGACTTCTTCACAAGTGGAGTCCTCAACTTCCTTTCTCTTTACTTTTTTAGTTTGATTTGTTTCTTTTGCTTGGTTTTGTTTGCCTCTTTTCAAACCCCCCCAAAAAATAGTCTAGTTTGGTTTGCTTTCTTTATTCAAAAACACAAAAAAAAATTCCTGCTCTAGTTGCTACCATGTCTGGTTTTGGACCAACCTTTATTTCCCCTATGGTATAAATCACCACTTTTAAGCAAAAAAGTGAAGAAAGTTTTAAAGAAGTTTGGTCTAGAATCTCTGCTTTATAGAGGGAAACTGAGCCTTAGCTTGGTTATTGATAGTTTCTACCGTGTTATTGCTCTTCGTTATAGATATGCTTTGGATGCTATGGCTGAGAAATATTTCTTTCTATGTACTGAGGATGAAGCTTTTGATGCCATAAAGAAATTAATCATGATTTATGGTACACCTGGCAAGTCTGATTCCTCTTTCATAAATATTTTTGCTAGGTTGAACACTATTGAGATCGGTATTGCTGCTATGAATAGTTGCTATAACACGCTTAGGGCTTACCATGATTATGTTACCATAAATTCTGAACCTTCAAAGTGGTTTCCCAAAATCAAAGTCTCAATAAACACTACACTTTTTGATGCTCGCTATGATATCATGTCTGGATTTTGTCTCATGCCTAAAGATATTTATGATTCCTTGAGTCTTTGGGGGCTTACTAAAGGAGGAGAGGAAATATCTCTTACCAACAATGCCACTATATTACCCATTGGAATAGTTGAAGGTGTGTTTACAAAAATCTCAGGGAAAATGGTGACTACTGATTATCTTGTTATTGAATGTGTAGGCAATGTGCATATCACACTTGGAAGATCTCTACTGAAACACCTTGGGGCGGTGATAGATGTGGGAAAAGGCATCATGCATTTTGCTCCTCTGGTAAGAAATCATATCTTCCCTAAAGAAAATAAGAAAGGTAAGAAAGGAAAGAACAAGAAGGGTGCTTCTTCATTTGAAAATACTTGATTCTTCTTGCTTCTTGTGCCTAACTTAAAGGCGTTAAAGAAAAGTACTTGTTGGGAGATAACCCAAGAGTTTAGTTGAGTCTTGGAATTTATTACTTCAGTAATGACCTCTACTTATCCTTTTTGTTTGCTTTTTGTGCCAAGAATGACCTCTAATGAGAGGGAAGTAAGATTTGGGGAGTTGCTGTCCCGAAACAGATTTCTGTCCTCCACCAAAAAAAATGTGAGGAGTCTCTGTAATTCGGATTGAGCTCAAAATTTACGAATAAAACCCCAGTATGTTAGATAACTTTTGTTAGTTCAACACTTTTTCATTTGAGCAATAGAAGGTGTTCTAAAAAATCGGTTTCTGCTTTGTCTGCTTTTTGTGATTTACGCCATTATTTGCATTTGCTTCTTATTGATTCCTTTTTGAGTTCTCTTTTAGGGAATTGAGATTTTTGAAGGATTTGCTATAGTAGCTTGTGTTTTTAGTGAAAATCCTTGTTGTTTCAAAGCTTTGCCAAAGGTCTAGTATCTTTTGAATACACTAATGTTGCTAATGAAGATTGTGTGAAGTTTTGTATGAAGGAAAAATTTCAGTGTAGAGAGAGAATGATGCAATGAGATGAAGAATGGAGAAAAGCTCAGGCTTGGGGATGCCACCATGGTGTGTCCCCAAGAAATATCCAAGAGGTACAAGCTTCAAAGCTTGGGGATGCCCAAGGCATCCCCTTCTTCATCAATAAAAAGCTCAGGTCTGTCTAGACACTTCGTTTTTATTGTTTCATGCACAATTGTGTTGTTCTTGGAGCATCTTAGTTTTTGTTTGCATTGCTTAGGGTGTTTAGTTTGCTTGAATAAAGTAGTTTGGACCCCCGTTCTCGCTGTGTTGTTTTGCAAATAAGTTGCTTGGTGCTGGAAAGGAGTAGTAAGTTCTTGCTTATAAGTGCAAGAGGAGCTTGCATTGACTGTGACTTAGACTTTAGCATTACATGCTAGGTGTTGTTTTGACCGTATGCTTATTGATTATTGTTGTAGCATGTCTTGTTCCAAACAATTGGTATTGGTTAGTGTGCCTTGAAGAAATTATGCGTTGTTTTAGCATGCAAAAGCATAGTATTGTGGTATTCTCCTTTGATACTTTGTTTGGGTTGACTTGGCAATGCTCACACCATGTTATGACTCTCACAAGTCACCATTAGCATCTATGATCATTTAGTCCTTGACTTGTAGTGCCACTCTATGCTTTGATTAGTAATGCTTTGTTGCTCTGCATGATTATGGTCATTATGCTCTCTTAGTTGGTTGCTCCCAGTCTTTTGCTAGCCTCCACTTGTATGAGTAAGCTCTACTCATGCTTCCAACTCCCAAGAAACCAAGTTATTCCAAAGTGTCCACTATAAACTCCTATGCATGGTGTGTTACACCATTCCAAGTATATTCTTGTTTTCAACTATCTTCCAATTAAAAACTATTTTGTTATGTGAAAACTTAGTGATTAAAGCCCTTACGAACTTGATGGCACACTTTATATTCCTTGCCCCTAATAAACTTGAACCATTGTGGCGCTATGTTGTATATGCTTGCACTTATACGTTGGAATTAGCAGAACCGTGCTGTCACAGGGAACGTTTTCAACATTGCACTTGTACTTTGTACTCAGTTGATATCATGCTCTTTTGTCTATGGATGTCACCGGTGTGAAATAAAAAGGGAACTTGTAAGTCCATGGAGTTTGTATTCTGTGTTAGAGAAAACGTCTGGGCCGCTAGCCTAAGCCATGCCTAATCATTGTGGAAACTTGCAGCATCACCATAGTGAGCTATCTATGAAGCATCCTCAATAAAAAAAGCTATGCATATAGTAAATAAAAAGATCGCTGATATGCTCATTGTCTGCTTGCCTTGTCATTTTGGTTATGGGAAAGCTCCTGTACCATGTGCAAGGGGTACCCCGTTGCCGGTTCTCAATGATATGCAAATACTTACAATGACAAGAACTCACCTGGGCCTGAAGTTGAGTAGCATGAGGTGTGGCCCTCATATTCAAGGGACTTGAGATTGTCAGCTTATACTTCATCAAGCATGTACTCCCTAGTTTCTTCACTTTAACCTTAATCACTTTAAGATTCTTATGATAGGGGCAATGAGGGCTGAAAGCTAACAAGTACTATAATTTTTGGATGCTCTTTTTGAAACTTGAAATCCCTGCTTCCCTTTATGAAAGGCTTTTATTCCACCATTATATTGAGTCTCCACCTTCTACCTTTAGGCACCATTAAGAGAGCATAGTTGTCATTCTGTGTTCAGTGTTCCAAAGCTTATTGATTGATGCATATTGTGATATTACTTGTTCTTGTGCTATTTGTTTCTAGTCACCCTTGTGAACTTTGAAGGTGTCCTATGCATCTATATTTCTACTCTATGAGGGACAAGCTGATTGCCACTATGCTATGTTTTTTGTATGTGAAACAAACAAACGTTTTTAAATGCATGTTATTCATGATCTTTGTTTGTAGCCTTTCATGTTGAATGCATAGTTACTATGTCCAATTGTTATAACTCCATCTTTCATGCACATGTTTAGAGTTCTTTGATCCCAGCTTTCAATGCTTGCAAATGGTTGGATCTTTATTGTGAGGGTGCATGTCACCTCAAAAATTATTCTTTTATCACTTACCTACTCAAGGACGAGCAGGAGTTAAGCTTGGGGATTCTTGATACGCCGGAAACGTATCTATAATTTCTGATGTTCCATGCTTGTTAGTATCTACTTTGCTTTGCTTTGTCTACACTTTGAGGTGCTTTACATGTTTTCTGGTACTAACCTATTAACAAGTTGCCACAGTGTCAGTTGCCTATTTTCTGCTATTTTTGGTTTCAGAAAAGATAGTAAAGAAATATTCTCGGAATTGGACGGGACAAAAGCCAAAGTCAATTACTTTCCGTGGGGAACAAGAAGTCCAGAGGAGAGACGGAGAAACGAACCAGGGCAGCCAGACCCCCCTAGACGCGGCCAGGGGTGGGTCCGCGCGTGGGTAGGGTTTGACCCCCCTAGTCGCCTCCTCGTCCTCCCCCTTCGCCTATAAGAAGCCCCCGATGCAGAAACCCTAAGAACCCGATCAAATCTCCACGAAACTGTCTGTAGCCGCTGCCACCATCGTCCCTAGATCGGGGGGTCTAAAGTTCTTCCCGGCACCCTGTCGGAGGGGAGATCATCCCGGAGACCTTCTCTCCGGTATGATGCGTGAGTAGTTCCACCTTGGACTATGGGTCCATGTAGTAGCTACATGGACTATGGGTCCATGTAGGGAGAAAACAACGGTCTCTTGTTCATGGAACAAGTGGATTGTTTACTTTACACACTTTGCTTAAAGCAGTTTTTTGTTGCTTGCAACTTAATACTGGAGGGGGTTAGGATGATAACCTGAAGGTGGACTTCTAGTCGTAGATGCAGTTGGATGGTGGTCTATGTATCTTGTTGTATTGCCCAATCGAATCTCATAGGATCTTTCTGACTAGTAATTGCATTGTTATTCCTTGCTCAGTTCCTGTCAATTTCCCTGCTGTAATTTGTTTACCCTTCATGCCATGTTGTTTATCTAAGGAGAGCACCTCTAGTGAACTATGGACCCCGGTCCAATCTTTACCATTGATACATCTTCCAATGTTACTTGTTTACTTGCTGCAAACCATTACCTTCCAAACCATACGTTTAATCCTTTGTTACAGCAAACCGGTGAGCTTGACAACCTCACTGATTCGTTGGGACAAAGTCTTGAGTTTGTGTTGTGCAGGTTTCCACGTTGCTTGCAACACCTTTTAGACGTTTCCTTCCTCCTTCTGGTTCGATAACCTCGGTCTCTACTGAGGGAAACTTGCTGTTGTGCTCATCACACCTTGCTCTTGGGGTTCCAACAAAGTGTCCCACGTCAACACTGGGTGCACACATCAATGGTGCATGTCACCTCAAAAATTGTTCTTTTTATCACTTAACTACTCGAGGACGAGCAGGAGTTAAGCTTGAGGATGCTTGATACGTTGTAAACGTATCTATAATTTTTGATGTTCCATGCTTGTTTAGTATCAACTTTTCTTTGCTTTGTCTACACTTTGAGGTATTTTTATACGTTTTCCGGAACTAACCTATTAACAATATGCCATAGTGCCAGTTGCCTATTTTCTGTTGTTTTTGGTTTTAGAAAAACTAGTAAATAAATATTCTCGGAATTGGACGGGACGAAAGCCAAAGTCAATATTTCACCAAGGAGAACACGGAGTCCAGACGCCCTCCTGCCTCGCCTCTTCGCCTATAAGAACCCCCCCCCCATACCAAAGCCCTAAGTACCCGATCACATCTCCAGGAGACAGTCCGTAGCCGCGCCACCATCGTCCCTAGATCGGAGGATCTAAAGCTCTTCCCGACACCCTACCAGAGGGGAGAGAACATCCCGGAGGCCTTCTTCATCACCATGCCAGCCTCCAGTATGATGCAGTAGATAGATGGTTGTTTCTCTTCCTTTGTGCTATCATGTTTAGATCTTGTGAGCTCCGTTCATGATCAAGATCATCTATTTGTAATCATACATGTTGTGTTTGTGGGGATCCGATGGATATTGAAATTGCTATGTCAGATTGATTATTGATTCTATCATGTCTTATTGATTATTGATTCTATCATGTTTGTGTTGTTTGAGATCTTGCATGCTCTTTGTTTCTAGTAGCTATCTTGGCCAAGTAGATGCTAGTGACTCCAAGAGGGAGTATTTTTGCTCAATAGTGGGTTCATGCCTATATTTAATCTGGGGAAGTGACAGAAATATCTAAGGTTGTAGATGTGATGTTGCCACTAGGGAGAAAACAACGATCTTTTGTTCATGGAACACTTGTATTGTTTACTTTATACACATTGCTTAAAGCAGATATCCGTTGCTTGCAACTTAATACTGGAGGGGGTTCGGATGATAACCTGAAGGTGGATTACTATTCATAGATGCAGTTGGATGGTGGTCTATGTATATTGTTGTAATTCCCAATCAAATCACATAGGATCATGAACGTCTAGTATTTGCATTGTTATGCCTTGCTCTATCCTGTCAATTGCCCCACTGTAATTTGTTCACCCAGCATGTTTTGTTATCTTTCTTAAGGAGAACACCTCTAGTGAACTGTGGACCCCGGTCCAATATTTACCATTGATACATCATCTACTGTTACTGTTTACTTTCTGCAAGCCACCATTACCTTCTACACTATACGTTTAATCCTTTGTTTTCAGCAAACCAGTGAGATTGAAAACCTCACTGTAAGTTGGGGCAAAGTCTTGAGTTTGTGTTGTGCAAGATTCCAAGTTGCTAGCAACACCTTGGAGTTGTTTCCTTCCTCCTACTGGTTCGATAACCTTGGTTTCATCATTGAGGGAAAACTTATTGTTGTGTTCGTCATACCTTCCTCTTGGGGTTTCCCAACGAAGCTCTATAGTGATCTGAGCTCATCATCAATCTCTATCGGATCCCAACAAACACAACATGTAGGATTACATAATGATGATCTTAATCATGAACAGAGCTCACAAGATCTAAAACATGATAGCACATAGGAGGAGAAGCAACCATCTAGCTACTGCTATGGACCCATAGTCCAAAGGTGAACTACTCACGCATCACTTCGGAGGCTGGCATGGTGATGAAGAAGGCCTCCGGGATGATCTATCCCCTCCCGCAGGGTGCCGGGAAGAGCTTCAGATCCCTCCCGGTCTAGGGATGGAGATGGCGGCGGCTATGGACTGTTTCGTGGAGATTTGATCGGGTGCTTAGGGTTTCTGCATCGGGGTGACTTTATAGGCGAAGGGTCAAGGTCGGTGGGCGCCCGAGGGTGCCACACCTAGGGCTGGCTCCCCCTCCCATAGGTCGCGCCGCCACCAGGTGTGGTCGCCTTGTGGCCCCACTTCGTTTGCCCTCCGGACTCCATGTTCCTTCTGGTAAAATATTGACTTTAGCATTTGTCCCGTACAATTATGAGAATATTTCCTTTCTAGCTTTTCTGAAACCAAAAATAGCAGAAAACAGGCAACTAGAACTGCGGCATCTTGTTAATAGCTTAGTCCCAAAAAATGTATAAAAATACCTCAAAGTGTAGACAAAACATGACAAAGTTGATACTAAATAAGCATGTAACATCGAAAATTATAGATATGTTTACAACGTATCACTCAACACGGCCCATACGAAGCTCATGGTTGCCTTCTCGAGCTCCTGCGGCGTTGGTTGGAGGTCAGCACGGAGCCCTAAGGGCCTCCAAATGGATGACATGCCCTATTTTTATAGGCGTAGCCATCCAGCCCTGACCTTTGGTCTTGCCTCATGTTGGTCATGCTATCCGTGACCTCGAGGCATGTCCCATTCGTGCGATTTTGGTCAGTGAGGACCTCCACGCTCATAAGGTGTCTGACAGAAATCTTGAAAGGTACATTTTTAGCCGGTTCACCGATTCAGTTGGATACAATGACTTTTGTTATTGAAAAAGAGATATTGCTTAGAGGGAATGAATAGGTATTCTAAAAGAATTATAAATTTGGCTTTAATAAATGATGACATAAACTACTTGTTTGGTTTTCAAACACAAGTCATAATATGTTAGGCTCAAGTAAGTGCAAAACAACTTAAGCTAAACATGGTGGGTATAAGAGGAAACTAGTAAACAAAAAATATAGAATAAAATTAATAAGAGAAGTGGTCGACAACTATACAATAGCAACCTATAAGAAAAATGTAAATAATTTAAGCATGAAAGCTACCACAATATAAACCACAAGCAAATGAAATCTAGTTTAGAGGTAACTAAATCACTTCAAGACATGGATTTATCATGATGTTCACTTCCTTGCAAGGAAATATTCATCATCGAGGAGGTGTAGGTTACCACCAAGGATCTTTGAATGACACGGAAGCTCATGTTATTCTCATCGATTCTCCACCACGAAATTGGAGCTCAATCGCTATGGCTAGAATTTTTCTCTACTTCGGAGATGGCAAGCTTCACAACCATTTCATCACAAACTCTAACGAAGGAGGAAGTCAACCCTATATTTTGACCCACTAATCTCGTTTCACATATATGGGAGATTTGGGTATTGAGGAAGGAGGTGATAGCTCACAATAATGGGTGGGTGATAAGATCCAAAAGCATGAGACCGCATTAAGGAAGGTCCTTTTAAATAGGGGTCCCCAATATGCAATTTGGAATAGATCTAGGCCCTCGATCCCCGGATGAAATCGAACATCCAAACAAAATCATGATAAAATCTAAACCAAATCTAGATAAACTATTGGTTTAGTTTGGACTCAAATCTTTTAGCTCGGATAAATCTAGACCACCCGAATTCAATTTGAATTGCATAGAAATAGCAGAACAACTCACACTAAAAAAATGTGATACCTTTTCTATATGAACTCTATTCTCAATGGACTTGGGGTAGTATTGAAGCTAACTACAAGATTTAATCATCAAAGATCAAAAGGGGGGATAATGCCACAAATGAAAAGTAAAGAGCTCTTTACAAAAGAAGAGTCTGGCAAAACCTCCAAAATCAAAAAACACGATACTTTATTCATAAGAACTCTACTTATATGAACATGAGTTTTTTTAAGAAAAAAAGGAAAATTTAGATACTCATATAGAGATAAGCAAAATATCAACTAGAGAGAAATGCCAAAAATATAAAGACGTGATATCTCTACAAAAGTGCGATAAGTTTTCGGACAAAGTCCGCTTTAGATGAGCTTGAACTTACTTTGAAAATAACAACAAAGTCTAGATCCACATGTACAAAAAAACAAATATAAAACAAAGAGGAGAATTCCAAGAATGTAAAGGTTTAAGCTCTGTACAAACGATGATATCAACCAACTAAAACAAAAGCCCCTCTCGATAGTATCAATCATGTAACCCGGTATCTGACCAAGCACCTAGATAGCAAGACTATTCTTGACTACGACTGAGCCATGCGGTTGGGATAGCCATCCAACACCAAACGTGACGACACTTTTTTCCTGAGGAGTCTCTTTCTCATTTAACAATGGTCTAAAAATTTGAATTAAGAATTGGTGGAATACGTAATCCGAAACTCTATTAACTGATATTCAAACTGATATTCAAGAGAAAATGATTCTAGAAAGATTCAAAGAATAAGAAGAACTTTCTCTCTTGGAGGAGATGATAAAAGAGAAACTAAAGACACGTGTACAAAACCTCCTATAGGAATACACAAGGAAATAATACAATTGGTCAAAATGGATAATGAGGATCATCTCCATATCATTTTGCATTTCTCGACAAATATAATATGTTTAGTTGTTCTAAGTGGTTCTTTTTTATGAGTAAAGAGGAACTTATCATTTTTAATTCTTGGATTTAGGAATTTTTCTATAACTTAAATGACTCAATGAAAGAGCCGCTAAGTCATCATCAGAACTATCGCTCCCAGGACCACTACTCTCGGATCCATCGCACCCGCATACCAACATCACGAACCTCATCTGCCTCCCGTCGAAGACGGGCGTAGGAACGGAGCCGACCACACTAGTTGTTGAGCCACATAGCTCCACAACAACCATGAATCCATTTACAAGTCAATGGTTGACCAAAATTAATGGTCAATTTTTTAAGAGTAAATTCCAACTTTTACTCCTTAATTTATCATCTATGACAGTAATTATCCTATTTAACAATTTTTCATCCAACCCCATTTAGTAAAGGTTTTGCCAATTTTTACCCCTCTTAAATATTTAGGGCGTTTTGAGTTTTTACAGGTGGGTTTGAGCCGTCAGTTCCATCACTGAACGCCGACATGTAACTGTTTTGCAAGATTTGTACCGACTTGTTACTCCACGGTGAATTTTTTTATGTGTTCCATACACTCTTTTCATTTTCCAAACCATGTATAGTAGCCACTGTCGCTTGAGTACTGGAGGCTGTTGCAGCCATTATCGTCAATTGAGCACTCAAGGCTATCGCCTCAGCCATTCGGACTGTAGAAAAAACTAGGAAAACCACAAACGTGGTACGCCACGTCGATCTGACGGCGCCAAATGCTTTTAATCTTTAAAAGGGATAAACATTGGCAAAAAATTCACTAAATGTGGTAATTTGGATGGAAAGATATTAAATGGTGTAGCTAGTGTAACAAATTATAAACTAGGGGTATAAAGTGGAATTTACTCTCTTTTTTAAGTGCGTGTGTGCCTGTTAAATAGGTTCGAAGGAATACTGGTATTGTTACTCTCGCCGATGTTGGATGATTACTCTAATTACTACGGGCGGGGCGTGCACTTAGCCTTACAATTGCGGCTCAAACTAAAAGTCTGAAGAGAACTCGTGTTGCTATTTACATGTCGATCGACATCTATGTCCCGTTTACTCGACTGACCTCAGGAAAGTACAAGATTGTGCTAGTGAAAAATAAGAATTTGAAGATCTTAAAGATTTGTTCGTTTTCTTTAATTTAGACTCTATTTTGTAATTTTTGGATACAACTTTTGTATTTCTACCATGTACTGTTTGCTATTAGTATATAAATATATCATGGTATTGATTGCAAAAGAAAATGAACAAACCTTTTCGCCTACATTTGCAGTCATTTGACTAAGGATAGGACGCTGCAATGCACGTACGCGAGGGAAGTTTGGTTTCAGATTCTGAGAATGTTTGGGATTCAGAGGCACGGACCTTCTGATTCAGCTGTGTTGGCATGTTGGTGGCCCTTTGTCGCAGAACAGTGGCAGCAAATCATAGGATGAAGCTGAACTCGTTGGTCTCCTTGATTGCAAGATCACTTTGGCTCGAGCGTAATGTCATGGTGTTTAACGGAGAGAAGAACACGACGTCCACGCTCTGCCAGCGTATTCAGCAAGAGCTGGATTTTTTTCGAACACACAGAAGCTTTGTGTGTCGATTGCATTAGAAGAAAACACGGATGCACATGGCAAAAAAAAACTAAAATCGTGGAATTTCTCAACCGAACCGGTACGTCAGGGGCTCAGGAGATCGCGGTGGCGGCTGCCTAAAAACCCATCTAGGGTTCCTCGCTCCTCTCGCCGGTGAAGCTGCCGGTCCACTCCGTCTTCTGTGACCTTGTGGCCTCGGAGATGTGGTGGATCGCGGCCCTCTCGCCATCGGGAGGGTTTTCCTTTTCTTTACTTAGACTGTTTGTCGTGTCTTTTTCGGGATGTTGAAGCGACGGCTATATCCTAGAGTTAGAATAAAGTCCTCTCCGTCCTATCCTCGCTCCTATGGTGCATGTAGCGCTGACAGCGGGCGTGCGGAGTCGTTTGTCCGACGTATCTCCAGGGATCCGGTCGGTTTTCATGTTTATTGGTGTGGTTTTAGTTCAGTCTC